>JAGTTD010000010.1:23695738-24222298 GCA_018398585.1 Simmondsia chinensis
ATTCTCTCTATTTCTCATCTCCTTCTTCTACTTCTCATCTCAATTTCTTCCTCTATCCTAGGTTATGATTCAAGATTGATCTTGAATAATAACAATTGGTATTAGAGCTTGTGAATTTGCATTCGATCGAGTTGAATTGCATACAATTCGATTACCTTAGCATTTGATCAAGCTTAAATTGCTTCAAGATCATCTGAACAGCTTGTATTGATGAGATCCTGAGGCTTGCAATTTAAAGTGTGCACAATCTGGCCAGACGCTAGAAGCTAGCTACAATGGCTGGTAGAGATACTACTAGAGCTAATGCTGTTCTTAACGCTGGAGCAGCAGCTGAGAATGCAAATCAATTTGATAGGATAGCTCAGTTGCAGAAACAGATTCATGATTTGGTGTTAGCGACTGGATCAATGAATTAGAAGATTGGAGATTTGACTCAATCATAGCAACAAGTGCAGCAGCAGCTGATAGGATTATGAGAACAAGTCTCTCGTCAAGCTATGGCTCCTGGAGCTGGCATAATGTCATCTGGAAGCCAACACACAAGACCTCCTGATCCTTTGTTTCCTCGAGCATCTGAAGAGGGTTCTGAAGGTGTGGCTATGGTTAGGAGTACTGGATTTCGATAGCCTAAGATGGAGATCGACACATTTGATGGATTGCATCCTTAATGGTGGATTAGAAGATGTGAGAGGTACTTTCACTTTTATCATGTAATAGATGCTGAAAAAGTTTGAGTTAGCAGCAGTACAATTGCAAGGAGATCAGGAAATGTGGTTCCATAGTCTAATTCCTAGAAAACCTACACTCACTTGGCCTAAATTTGTTGAGGAAATTTGTGAGAGATATGGGGATGAGGATCCTACTGATGTGGTTGATAATTTCAACAAGGTAGCACATCACTTCTGTGAGGTGGTACATGACACGGTTTGAGAACTTGAGAGTAAGAATGATGATTGTTAATCCGGGTGCCAGTGAAGCTTATTACGTTTCTAGCTCCATAAGTGGCCTTAAGCCAAAAATTAAGAACCTTGTCAAGGCTTTGAGTCCATTAACCTTGTCTAAAGCTTATGCGAAAACCAAATTGTTTGAATCCATAGTACTTGCCACTTTTGATGGACAAAGAAGTAGGAGTGGCCAAGCCACTTCTTCTCAACAGCTAAGTACGACTATGAAGCCTAAATCATTGAGCTTAGAGGGAAAGAAGGGTCAAAGGTTGTGTTTCAAATGCAACCGGAGTTATTTCTTTGGGCATAATTGCAATCCAAAGCTCCTTATGCCAGTGACAGGAGCTGAATCTGAGGAAGGTAGTGAAGATCTGTAGGTGGAGGCAGGATTAGATGAGCAAGCTGAAGAACTACAGGATGATTTTGAGGAGAGCGAAATGGAAATTTCTGTTAAGGCTTTGACTGGGAGTGGATCTCATAACACAATAAGAATCAAAGGGAAAGCAAGCCACAAGCCTCTTTTGATATTGATTGATAGTGGGAGTACTCGTAGCTTTATTGATCCCAAAGTTGTCAAGAGAGTGGGACATGAAGCAATCATAACAAGTCCATGGGCAGTGACAGTGGCTGATGGGAATTCGATTCTTACTTAGACCAAGTGCAAAGGATTCAATTGGCAGATGCAAGGCCACTAATTTGTGTATGACTTCAGAATATGTTATGATTCAAATCCGAGGCATGGGAAGCTGAGCTGCTGTTGGAATTCTGTTTTGCTGGACAATTATCCGTGTGCTGCTACTGTTGCGTTGGTTGCTATTAATTTTGGTTTTGGCTCCAATAATGAAGTTTGAAAGTTAGTTTCTAGAGTTTTCTAGATGTTTCTTCTAATAAGATGTGTGGTGTATAGGGGTGTAAATGAACCAAGCGTTCGGTGAACTACTCGGGTTCGATATCGGTTAGGGCTTGTTCAAGTTCATTTTGTAGGCTCGATAGCTTATCGAGCCGAGTTCGAGTAGGCTCGATAAGCTTATCGAGCCAAGTTCGAGTAGGGGGATGTTCGGCTCGGTAGTGTTCATGAATAGCTCGATAGTGGCTCGATAATGGCTCGATAAGGACTCGATAAAAGCTTGATAAGGCACTCGATAAAAAGCTCAATAAGGCACTAGTTAAAAGCTCGATAAAGGGCTCATTAAACAGCTCGAACCACCACCTCGGCCTCCACCTGCATCTCCATCTCGGCCACCTCTATCTCTACTTGTTTCCACGACCTCGATTCAAACAAACACGAATAAATCGAAGCAAAAAAAAAAAAAAAAAAAAAAAAAAAAACAAAAATCAATGACTACCTCGATTCGAATTACCACCATAACCACAGCCATATCCTCCTCTTCCACAGCCACCTCCACCATGGCCGCCGCCTCTACCTCCACCGCCATACCCACCGCCACCTCTCTTATCGCCATAACCTCCTCTACCACCGCCGTAGCCTCCTTCACCGCCTCCGTAACCGCCGTCATATTCATCGCCGTAGCCTCCACCGGCGGGAGGAGGAGCAGATTCGCCGCCGCCGCCGCCGCCGTACATCGTAAACAATTTCTAGGGCTTTCCCTTCGAGATAGAGAGAGAGAGAAAGAGAACAAAGGAGAGAACTAGAGATGAGATCTCGCTTTATATATGTGTAGTCTTCATTAAAAACCTGCTAATAATAGCTATAGTTTATAATATTCATTGTAATTATGAGATTTGCATATTATAATCACTTAAATTTTTGTTATCACCTTGATTGAAAAATATAAATTTCATTATCACATAATAGTTATGTTTTTCGTATCTACATAATATTAAATTTGATTGACACACACACACCCACACACACAAACACACACACATATATGTGTGTGTGTGTGTGTGCGCGGGCGTGCATACTTATTATTGTTACATCTGATAAATAAACAATATATTGATTCATGTGTTTTATTATCATTTGTTTATAAAAACACAATATTGTGTTAAAAAAATATATACGTAATTTGTTATAAATATTAGTATATAATATGTGTTTGGTTGTTTATTAGAATTTGTAACTACAGATATAACTAAAAAAAGCACACATTTTAATTCTTGGTTGCATGAAAGAGTTACAATCTTGTATTAACGCCATTAATTGAGGTTCTAATGGTTAATGCAGTAGTAACTAACTTATCCCATACTTGGAAGTGGCCTAGGATCGAATCTCATAACCCTTTCCCAATTTAATATGTCTTAAATTTCTTCTTGTTCCATAAAGTCTTCTAAGAAATTTCATTACAATTGTGAAATTTCTTGAAATTCATACCGCATTAGCCAAGTACTTGACAATGACATGACTTATTACTCAAATGATTCAACCGCTATGGATTTCACACAAATTTCAAAATAACCCAATTTGGTTGATCTGAAACCTAAGAAGAGCTAACTCGGTAAAGATGTAACCCGCTTAATTAGGGGTGAAATGATCCGATCTAATTGGTCTAAAACCAAGATCATTTCAACTTAACATAACCCAACTCAAAATGACCGGAAACGCAAAAATAACTTGACTTAAATGACTTGAGTAATGACCTGACATAGAGTCCACCTAATTTCGAGCAAGGCAGAATCTCGAAATTACTCGACTCAATTAACTTGAAAACCTAAACAGAAGATAACTCGAAATTGAAACATTCCGACTCCAACTCAGTTGTCGTATTATATCTAAAATATAAAAATACACATAATTTTGTAAAACATGATCATATCAGTAGGATATAAATGATCCATGATATATTTGACTTCAATTAGCCATGGAATTTTAATGGATTTATCGCGTAGGTATCTTGAAGCTGCCCGTAAGTACTACTGTCCCTTGCCTTATCTTCTTCCTGTTGCTTTTTTCTTTTTATCAACCTCTTCCCATTACTTTAGCAAGCTTCTTTGAGAAGCTTTTCCATGGTGAATCGGGGCCATTCGTTTGCTCGATGCGTGTCACTTGATGAGGGGCTCCCGTTATGTTTTCTGTGGGTAAGTTGTGTCCGTTAAATCGATGGCTGTGATGAGGTATTGGGTGGGCACACGGATTGAAGCTTGGGGGATTTATATGCCGAAAGTTAGAGTGTGAAAACCTCTTTTTTTTTTTTCCTCGTCTTCTCCCCTCTCTTCTGGTGTTCTTCTTACCCGAAGATTTTTACGCAACCCTAACCCTGAATCCGAACCTCTAAGCCAAATTATTGATAGTACCTCCCTTGCGAGCCTGATTTGAGGTAATTCTACGTTCGTGGTGTGCGATTTGAGCTTGGAGGTGCTCGATTCGAGCCTGGTGGTGTTCTATTCAGATTTGGTGGTGTGCTATTCAAGATTGAGGTGTTTGATTCTTGGCAAGACTCAGCTTCTGTAAGAGGTATACTTCTATCTTTGAGTTAGTTCTTTGGTTTCTAGCTTAGAATCCAAATTTCTTGCTTGTGTTCTTCAGCCTATGAGCTATTTGTTCTTGTTGTTATTTGGTTCCCATATAGTCAAGCTATGTTGGAAAACAAGGCTAGAATAACCTAAGTTATTAGTTATATTGTCTACGAGAAAATTGTGTCATTTTGAAAAGCAAAAATATTTAAAATATTGTGTTTTAATTTATGATAAATTACAGAAAATTCCCTGATTTTTACTTCAATGACAAAAAACCACGTCACAAATAAAACCACTCATTAAACCCCCACTTTTTTGAAAATTTTTCACTTTGCTCCCAAACAACTTTTTTTGACCATTTTGCCCTTTAAAATAAAATGGCTAAGTGTATGATTTTATTTTTAGATAGAATTTTTATATTTTGAAGAAAAATAAGGATTTTTTTTTATATTTTTAAAAAGGAGGTTTTCTATATTTATAGAAATTATTATTTTTATTAATTATAGCAGTAATGTTATAATATCAATAAAAAATATTATATTTTACCTCATAATTTTTTTATGAAAATTTTAAAAATTCTTTTTGTCTTCTAAACTTATAATAATATTAAATTAATTAAATAAAATAATTATATTTTTATAAATATAGAAAATGTCCTTAATTTGTTTTTTGCTAAAAATATATAATTTTTAATTTTTGTCTAATGATGTAAAACCCCCTTCTAAAAATAAAATTAAAAATTAGGGGCAGAATGGTCAAAAATAAATTGCATGGGGGTTAAGTGATAAATTTTTAAAAGTGATGGGGTTCTATGAGTGCTTTTATATATGAGGAGGGTCCTCTATTTTTAAAGCAAAAGACAGAAAAATTTTATGTAATTTATCTTAATTTATAAAAAATTAAAAGATATTTTAAATAAATTTTTTGGTAAATATTATATAAAGTTTAAAATTTTTTTACCGAAAAAATTACCCTAGCCCCTACCCATACCCATGCTTCCCCCTGTTAGATTTGTCCTTTTGCTTTAAAAGTACTCCACTTCTCGTACTATGCAGTAATAAAGCTTTCAAGGGAAGCTAAAGATTCAAAATTTCAGTGGCCTGGATTAGGCCACGTGTCGTGCATCCAATGGCCTAAAGATGGGCTGGTTTGGTCTATTATCAGCCCTTGATTCATCTTACATCCAACGCCCACGATGGTGCCACGTGTCAGCCGTTGGGGTGCTAGATTTGTGTTTGTTGTCTTTTAATCTGAGCCGTTGGTTTGCTTGTGATGGACGGCTGTGATGAGGTAGCCTCGGATATTGCTTTTTTGGGCTATATACACCATGTTTTCACTGTGAGAAAAAAAATCCAAACCTCATTTTTAGCCCTCTCCTCCTTCCTTCTCCCACTAACAAGGAGGTTTTCTAGGGGTTTCTCCTAAAGATTTTTGCTTCCAAGCTCGTTAATGGTGAGTTGAAAAACTATTTGGTGCTGTGATTCACGAAGCAATTGATTTCGGGCCGTGTTGTATTATAGCACTAACATGGAGTTGGTATGTCTTACTTACTTCTCTTTCTTTAAGATCTTCAATTCTTTTGTTGATTTCGTTGATTTAAAGAGAGGTTTGTAATCAATAGCTTAGGTTTGATGGAAAGCGCCTTGTAATTTATAGGTTGTAATTTTGGCTTCTAATATTAATTACTCTTCACATAACATATATTAATTTATTGATTTTAATGTAATATATATTAATGTTTAATATGATGTATGTTAATATGAAATCTATGTTGCTTTTCCTTAAATGTGGAATTTATTCTGTTATGCATCGTATTCTAGGTTGATAATGCTTTAGTAATATACAGTTGAGCCCAATAATGAACTCGGTTTCATAATGCAAAATTTTTCTATTATGTATAATCGATAATGCTAATGAGCTCGATTAAGCTCGATCACAAAAAGGAGCTCGATTAAGCTCGTTTAGAAAAATAAGTTTGATTAGCTGGACTCGACTCGTTAACAAGCTCGACTCGGCTCGCTAACCATAACGAGACGAGCCGAGCCGAGTATCGAACACGCTAGTTCCTTACCGAACAGAGTTTGAACACAGGATTAAAAGCTCGTTTAAAGCTCGGCTCGAACTCGAACTCGTTAATAATTATCGAGCTCGAGTTCGAACAAAAGGGTGCTCGGTTCAACTCGGCTCGTTTACACCCCTAGTGGTGTAGTGTCTTGATGCATTGTATTAGTTTTGCTTAGTTGCTATAAGTAGGGGCTGCTGTAATAATCTGAGCATGGAATGAAATATCTGAAAATTATCTCAATTGAGATTCAACTTCTCTCTCTCATCTCATTCTCTCTATTTCTCATCTAATTTCTCTACTTTCTCATCTCCTTTCACTTCTTTCTCATCTCTAATTCTCAATCTATCCTCATTTAACTCAGCTTACATTTGTGATTCAATCACGAATGTAACAATCGGTATCAGAGACTCGTTTGGCTTCCAATCGAGTGCGTAATCAAAAGAAACAAAAAATTCAGAAAACTCAAATTCAGTGCTGATTTGCTGGTTTAATTTAGGTTTCAGCGAGATCAAGATCAATTCGGTTTTTGATTCATAAATTTGATCTAGAAATTCAGAAAATTGTTGGTCATATTCAGATTTTAGCAAAATCAGAACATCAGTGTAATCAATCAGCATTGATCAATTCCGATTGCGAAGTTCAAGAATGAATTCCAATGCGATGGTGTGTTCTGGAGGTGTGATCACAAGAGCTGCAGCTACTCGTGCAGCCACCAATCCATCTTATGCAGATGTTGTGAGTGGTAATTCAGATAGTGAACCGCAAGCTTGCAATGCAATTGGAGCAAGAGCAACAAATGAGGTACAATTTGTTACTAATGATCGGTTGGCGCTGCAAATGGAACTTCTATTCAACCGGATCCGGCTGGAAATGAGGCAGGTGCTGAAAGAAAATGATCAAAGTAAGGAGGAACAAAGGTCTCAACAATTGCAAGATTTGGAAGGAAAGATTAATGATCATGTGCAACATCAAGTCAACAAGTGGACGAAAGGATTGAAGATAGAATTAATCAACAAGCACAAGAGTTTGACAACCGTTTGAATTAACAATTGCAAGGCAATGACGATCAAGCGGATAACCGATTAGCTATGTTGCAGGAGCAGGTACAAAGGCTGAATGCAGATGCAGGTGTTGAAGAAAAGTTGACTGCTCGTGTGAATCAGTTAGCTCAAATGCTGGAGGATAGGATCACAGACCAAATGAACCAACAAACATTGAACATTGAAGAGAAGATTAATGAGTTGCGCAATCAAATTGATAAACAAAATATGGCCTCTGGTTCTGCACCTCTGTTGCCTGTAAGTCAATTACTAAGGCCTACCGAACTGCTTCAACCACAGGTACCAAGCGCTGGTGTTCACCCTGCTCAACCACAAGTTGATCCTCAAGTTGTTAATATGAATAGGAGACCTCAAGTTCAGTTACAATTTGAAGAGGACAGACCTCAGCATCGGGCTCCAGAAGCTCATGTAACTGTCAGTCCGCAAGCACAAGCTACGGATAAGGAGCAAGTTCGATTTGTTAGCATGAAGAATGGTCAGAAGGATCGTCCACCTTATAGTACTGATTGTCCACCGGGTTCTGCAGGGCCTATTAGAACCGATCTTGAAAATTCAGGACATTTTGATCCATCACATAAGCCAACTTACACGCAACCTCTTTGTTTAAATGCCGAACACATTGTGCAACCACCTGATTCATTTCAGCAGCATACCTTTGGACAAAATACTTCTGAAGTTGTTCATAATCGAAGCAATGAAGTCTCTTATGGTAATAGAAGTAATGGCTTTCGACAACCGAGAGTTCAACTTGAGAATTTTGATGGGAAGCAACCACACTCTTGGCTAAGGAGATGTGAGCGATATTTCCACTTTTATTCCATTCCCGACGAACAAAAGGTGGAATTAGCTGTGGTATATCTCCAAGGAGATCACGAAGTTTGGTTCTATAGTTTATTGAAGAGTAATTCTACACTTACTTGGGCTGAGTTTATGGTCGAGTTGTGTGAACGCTATGGTGATGATGACTTGAGTGATATAGTTGATAACTTCAACAAGTTGACTCAAGTTACGACCGTGAAGGAGTACGTGACTAAGTTCAAAAATCTCCGAGCTAGTATGATAACTGTTGCACTTCAAGCCCCAAAGTCCTTTTATATCTCGAGTTTTATCAGTAGATTAAAGCCTAAAATCAAGAATTTGGTGAAGGCTATTGGTCCTACTTCTTTATCACAAGCTTATTCGAAGGCGAGGCTGTTTGAGGCTACATTTCTGCCAACCAATGAGGGGCCTAAAAACCGAGGTGAAAGCTCGCAACCACAACATAGAGAAAGAGATGAAACCAAAGTGAACCGTCACTTTGACAGAAATGCTCTTGAGAAGAGGCCTCAAAGACTTTGTTTCAAGTGTCGTCAACCTTATGAAATAGGCCATAAATGTAATCCTAAATTCCTCATGGCGGTTAGAGGGGTTGACATTGAAGGGCGGTCTGATGGTGAGTGGGGTGATTCCGATCAAGAAATTTTCATTGAGGATGAAATGGAGATTTCCTTGACAGCATTGACAGGGCAAGGAATGCATAAGACGATCAGGATTAAGGGGAAAGCTGGCACGAGATCGATTGTCATTTTAATCGATAGTGGGAGCACCCACAGTTTTGTTGATCCAAAATTAGTAAAGAAAGTGGGACATGAGGTAATTAAGACTAATCCCTTGGCAGTGACCGTGGCAGATGGAAACTCGATCCTTACTCAAGACAAATGCCGAGCCTTTCAGTGGTTCATGCACGAGCATCAATTCACATACGATTTTAGAGTCCTTCCCTTGGGTGGGTGCGATATGGTGCTTGGAGTTGATTGGATGCTTGGTTTTAACCCGGTATCTTTTGATTATGTTAAGCACGCTGTGTCATTTGAATGTCACGGGTCTAGAGTTACTTTGCAAGGAATAGTTGATCACTAATTTCCATTCTTGAGGACAAGAATGTTCTCAAGGGGAAGGGAATGTTATCATCCGAATCCGAGGCATGGGAAGCTGAGCTGCTGTTGGAATTCTGTTTTGCTCGACAGTTAACCGTGTGCTGCTGCTGTGCTGCTGCTGCACTGCTGCTGCTGCGTTGGTTGTTGTTAATTCTGGTTTTGGTGCCAATAATGAAGTTTGAAAGTTAGTTAGTTAGTTTCTAGAGTTTTCTAGATGTTTCTTCTAATAAGATGTGTGGTGTAGTGTCTTGATGCATTGTATTAGTTTGCTTAGTTGCTATAAGTAGGGGCTGCTGTAATAATCTGAGCATGGAATGAAATATTTGAAAATTATCTCAATTGAGATTCAACTTCTCCCTCTCATCTCATTCTCTCTATTTCTCATCTAATTTCTCTACTTTCTCATCTCCTTTCACTTCTTTCTCATCTCAAATTCTCAATCTATCCTCATTTAACTCAGCTTAGGTTTGTGATTCAATCACGAACGTAACAAAATATTAAAGTTAGGCGGCTGTGATATGGCGCTCGGGGTGGACTGGATGAAGACATTTAGCCCTTTGGTGTTTGATTTCTCGCAACTATCAGTTTCTTTTGAGATGAATGGTAGTACTATCAAACTGCAAGGCATTGTGGAGCAAGCTCAGCTTCAAATGATGAAAGCCAAGGGGCTAAGGAAGGTGATAAAGAAGGGAGCTTATCAATGGATTGGACAATTGTTCTCCATTTCTACCACACAAGATGTTGCTCAGGTAAATTCTAGTCTTGTAATTAGCCTATTGATTGAGGAGTATAAAGACTTGTTTAAGCAGTCAACCTCCCTTCCACCTAAAAGGTCCTTAGATCATCCTATACCTCTAAAATCAAATTTAGACCCAGTTAATTTGAGACCTTATAAGTATCCTCATTCACAAAAGAGCAAGATAGAGAGGCAAGTGGATGAGCTTCTGAAGACAGATTTTGTTCGACATAGCCATAGCCCTTTTGCCTCACCAATAATACTAGTCAAGAAGAAGGATGGGACTTCTAGAATGTTATACAGGTAGCTCAATTCGCTGACAATCAAAAATAAGTTTCCAATTTTGATCATTGATGACCTTTTGGATGAGCTTCATAGGTCTCATTACTTCTCTCAGTCGGATTTAAGGCAAGGGTATTATCAGATTCGAGTGCTGCAGCAGGATACACACAAGACTACCTTCAGAACTCATCACGGGCATTATGAATATGTAGTGATGGCATTTGGCTTGACCAATGCCCCAGCAACATTTTAGGCTTTTGATGAATGATGTGTTCAAGGCATACCTGAGGAAATTTGTCCTGGTTTTCTTCGATGTACAATCCTACAATTGAGGACCATGTGATTCATTTGAGGCAGGTATTCAGCATCATGCGCAGTCATATGCTATATGCTAAACTTTCTAAGTGTTCTTTTTCCCAAACCCAAGTGGAGTATTCGGGTCATATCATTTCTTGCAAGGGAGTATTTACTGATCCATCTAAAGTTTAAACCACAAAGGAATGGCCTACACCTTTGTTATGACTTGTCATGTTCTTACTGATATTCCAAGAATAAAGCAGCAGAATATTGTGTAAGGGTTTGGTTATGTCTTGGCGGGAGGGGTAGTTAGGAGTTTGTATTAGTTTTGGCAGTAAAGTTAGCTTAAGTCGGTTAAGTGAGTGTCCTCATGCATTGTATCTTCCTTTTGCTCAATTAGTATAAATACTGAGCTAATTCATGTAACGTTCTCTGACTTTTCTCTCTCTAAATTTTCTCTCTTTGACAAATTCAACGTTCACTGACCCCCCCCCCCCCCCCTTTCGCGCGCTCCCTCTCTCCCCTCCTCACCCCTTGCCAGCAATCTCGCCGGCCACGACACCGCCACACCAGCTCCACCTCTAAGATAGCGACAACGTGATGCTGGCCAAAGCGACGTCGCACCGACCAAACCTGACCACAACTCCACCCCCACCACCCCCCCTCCTACCTCCACTCTCTCTCTTCCTCCCCCCTTTCTCTCTCCCAGGCCTGCCGGTCCACTACCACCAACCCTCGACACCACTCGCCACCACCAACACCGAACAGACCTAACCCCAACCCCCCACCCCCAACCCCTGCCCACCACCACCAACCCTACCACCACCCCACCAGCACACCCACCCAGACCACCACCCTCACCCAGGCCAACCAACCACCACGACCCCTGTCACCCCTCTCTCCCCTCCACCATGACCCCTGATCGCCACCCTTACCTCCATCGGCCACCACACCCAGACCCACAGCCACCGAGCACCTGCACCACGGACCCCGACCACCACCACCAACACCAACAACAACACCCCTGACCACCACCCCCACCACCTTACGACCCCCACCCTAATGCAACCCCGACCACCACCTCCTCACAGCCGGCTGGCTCAAGTAAACAAAAATCAGCTGGCCCCAGGTTTGAATTCTCTTCCCGTCTCTTTTATTCACTGTCCCTTAGTGTTGTGATATTGCTTGGGCTGTGGCTACTATATCCTGATATCTAGTGATTTTGTGAGTGTCTGTGATTTGTGTTAGATAGTTTATGAACTTTACTAGTAATGGAGCTCAAAACATAAGGCCATCTTCAAAGGGGTTGAAGAAGGGACGGAACAACGGATGCGGTGAGAGGAGCTTGCGATTTGGGAAATTAAATGTAAGTACACTAATAAAAAAGAGCTTTGAGGTGGCTTAAATGATGATGATGAGAAAGATCAACATCATGTGCCTTCAAAAGACTAGGTGGGTGGGCACAAAAGCAAGGGACGTGCTAGGATATAAACTGTGGTATTTAGGCCAAGCCAGGGGGAGGAATGGAGTGGGTATTATAGTGGATAGCTTCTTTAAGGACAAAGTATTAGGTGTTTCTAGGACTAGTAATAAGATTATCTCTATCAGGTTAATTCTAGATAGGAAGATATTGAACGTCATAAGTGCGTACGCTCCACAAGCTAGGCAGACATATCAGGAGAAGGATAGATTCTGGGAGGATCTAGATCTAACAATGCAAAGCATACCCCAGAGCGAATAAGTTATGATTGGAGGTGACTTCAATGGCCATGTGGGATCAAACACAGAAGGGTATGTATCCCACCATGGAGGCTTTGGTTTTGGAACCAGGAACGAGCAGGGAAAGTCTCTCTTAGACTTTGCCATCGCCTGTGAATTAACAGTGGCCAACACATTCTTCAGAAAGCGAGAAGACCACATCATCACATATCGGAGCGGTGGAGCAAAGACCTAGGTTGACTACATACTACTAAGGAAAAGAATCCAAAAAGAGTGCAAGGATTGCAAGGTTATGCCTCGAGAGGACCTCTCAACACAGCACAAGGTAGTATGTGTTGAGGTCAAGGCCCAGAATGGGGCAAGAAAACCATGAAATCATCACAGTCACGCACGTGTAGGAGGGACCTCAAGGAGAAAAGGCCCAAGCCTTTAAGGCAAGAGTGGAGCCCAAGCTTGGAGGGGAGTATGAGGGAGATGTAAACCTTATGTGGAACCAAGTCAACCAAAAGATCAGAGATGTGGCACGTGGAGTCCTAGGCGCATCAAAGGGCAGGACACCAAACAACAGAGACTTGGTGGTGGTGCAGGGAGGTCCAACAAAGGGTTAAGGACAAACGACACTGCTTCAGAGAGTGGGAGCGAAGTGGTGATAAGGAAAAGAGACAACAGTACAAAAAAGCTAAGAATGAAGCTAAGATAGTAGTAAGAGACGCACAATCTAAAACCTTCGATGATACAGTTAAGGGAGATAGGGACCTCTATAAGATTGCAAAAGTAAGAGAGAGGAGGACTAGAGACCTGGATCAAGTAAGGTGCATAAAGGGGGCAAATGGACGATTGCTCGTGGACAAGCAGCAAATAAAAGCTAGATGAAAATCCTATTTCCATGATCTGTTCAATGAAAGGGGTGATACAGACGCATACCCGGGAGAACTACAAGCACTGGCGGGGCGAGGGACCGACTGGTACTGCACAAGAATTAAACTAGAGGAACTTAGGGCAGCATTGAAGAAGATGGGAAGGGGCAAAGTAGTTGGCCCAGACGAAATACCTATTGAGGCATGGAAATGCACTGGAGAAACGGGTGTCAGGTGGCTTACCAAATTATTCAACCAAATCCTCCAAGGGCAGAATATGCCTGACGAATGGCGGAAGAGCACAGTAGTCCTCGTGTATAAGAACAAAGGCGACAGTCAGAATTATGTCAACTCAAGAGGAATCAAACTAATGAGCCACACTCTGAAGCTCTGGGATCAGGTCATAGAAAGAAGACTGCGACAAAGAGCGGGGGCCTCAAAGAACCAATTTGGATTTATGCCAGGTAGGTCGACGATAGAAGCCATCCATATCTTGAGGAGGTTGATAGAGTACCACAGAGATAGACAAAAAGACCTTAATAAAGTTTTCATTAATTTGGAGAAGGCATATGATATAGTACCGAGACAGCTCCTATGGAGGGTCTTGGAGAGGAAAGGCATCCCCCAACCCTATATACGAGTCATCAAAGACATGTACGAAGATGCCCAAACCAATGTGCACACAACGGAAGGGGATACGGACACTTTTCCCATTACAGTTGGGGTACACCAATGATCTGCCTTGAGCCCCTTTTTGTTCATTTTGGTGATGGACAAGCTCATAAGGCACATCCAAGGGGACGTACCTTGGGGCATGCTCTTCGCAGACGATATAGTCCTAGTGGAAGAATCTAGGGAGGAGATGAATGAGAAACTTGAACTTTGGAGGATGGCCCTAGAATCGAAAGGTCTAAGACTTAGTCGATCTAAGACCAAGTATATGGAATTGAAGTTCTGTACTGATGCTTGACTTGTGTATTACTTAGCAAGTGCACTAAGTCATATCAAGTAATATAAAATGAGTAGAGTATCATTCCCACGAGGAATTTTTTTGAGTGAATACTAAAATTAGTAGTTCTAGTGCTATTTGAAAGACCGAAAAATTATGGTTTTTGAAATGAAATAACACAAAATAAAAAGGAAAAAAAATTGTTTACAAATTCATATGAAAAGTTTACTGATTTTTAGTTGGTTCTTATAATTTAATAAGATCCAAGGCATACGATTTCACCTAGTTGAATTAATACGCCTTTTTATTCTCGGTATTCAAGTTGTTATTATGTGTTGATGGTTGAAAACCCTAATTTACTAAACATTCTCTCTTGAGCAACATTTAGCATGATCTTTTACATATTAACCCATCACTCTCGTGCATGAATTTAAATAAAAAAGGAGTTTTTAAAGAGTTCTATGATTTTCACTTAAAAATCACACAAATCACGATAATCTCTCTCGAGCATTCGCCCAATTTGTGGTACTTATCACCTTAGAAATCATCATAAATCTCCTCTCAAACTCATTATGAATCATTATAGGCCTTAAATGGTGATCAAGCATTTAAAACTCATGAAGAACAATGATAAACACTTCAACAACGCAATAAAAAACATTGAATACGTAGAATTAGAAATCAGCGTATGTTATAACTTAGGCTAAATTGTAGCCTTGGAATAATAAAATTAGTTCATGATAAACTTAATATAAAACATATTTAACACAAAATTCATGAACTGAATAAAGATAAGGATAATAAAGAACTTGAAAATGCAAAATTTCGAACCAAACTTCTTCTTTTCTCCTCCTTCTTTCTTCCTACAAATTTCTACCTTATGTCTCTACTTTTTACTTAATTTTTCTGGATTTAATGATGGTAAAACACCTTCTAAGAATCCATATTTATAGTACATAAGGTTGGAATTAAAAAAAATACAAAAAATTGCAAGCTTAAAGCTCATTGCACCACACATCTGCAGCTGCAGCCAATTCTACAGTTTTGCAACTTGCTGCTGATTTCTTCATTTTTCTTCAACTATGGCCGCCCAAAATCAGTCTTAAGATCAACTTGAACATGTTATTGAAGTGTACAAGAGGTTCTTTCTCTTGATTCGTCAATTTTCCTATCCAAAATTGCAAGTTGAAGTGAATTGTGTAGGCTGGTTTTTAGTCTCTGCAACTTGCTATCCTTTGCTGTTTTTCTTCATTTTTTTCTAGCTTTGGCTGCCCAAAATCAGATTTAACATAAATTATAACATTTTAATAAAGTGTAAAAGAAGTTCTTTCACCTTATTTGTCCATTTTTCCACACAAAATTGCCAGTTGAGTGAATTGTGCAAGCTTATTGTTCATTCTCTGCACTTTGTTGTTCTTGGCTGTTTTTCTTCAGATTTTTGAGCTTTGCACCACTTAAATTCAGAGTTTGCATCAACTTGGACATGTTAAAGTAATTTTTAATTCATCATTGCACCTGATTTGTGCATTTGACCACCTCTTTTTGCAAGTTGAAATGCATTGTGCATGAACTTGTTGTGTTCTTGCTTTAGCCATGTATATTGTTATGTTTTCCCCCTCTTTTTGCTTTTTTTTGGTGAATCTTGCATTCACTTGTTGATGTTGATGATAAAACCTAGCAAGATTTAACAAAAAATCAGTGTTTTTGTACGAAAATGGCAATATGAGCGAAAAAGAGCAAAACCGAGCAAAAGCGATAGAAGTTTGATAAAAAATGGTTAAAAATGAATAAAAATGATATAAATCATTATAGGTTAAATTTGACCTATCATGTACCTCTACCATGCCAAGCACAGAAGTCGTCAATATTGGATTAGAGTGCATACCACATAAAGCATGCTTTAAATACTTGGGTTCCATGGTCCAACAGGACGGCGAAGTGGATGCAGATGTCAACAATAGGATTAAAGTGGGGTGGCATAAATGGAAGATGGCCTCTGCAATACTATGTGATAAGAAGTTCCCATTAAAGTTAAAGGGTAAGTATTATAAGACAATAGTTTGTCCGGCTATGTCCTACAGAGTAGAGTGTTGGCCAGTTAAGTGTCAGCACATGCAGAAGCTAATGGAGGCCAAGATTAGGATGTTGAGATGGATGTGTGGACGCATAAGGAAGGACAGGATCAAAAATGACGTTATAAGAATCAAATTAGGCGTCATTTCCATAAAGGATAAGTTGAGGGAGCAACGTCTGCGGTGGTTTAGACATGTTAGGGGGAGACCCACAGCAGCCCCTGTTAGGAGGTGTGAACAACTTCATATCACAGATGGGAACGAGGGAAAGGACGGCCAAAGAAGAGTTGGGGCAAAAACGATTCGACAGGACCTCGCCTACCTCAACCTAAAAGAAGAGATGGCCCTAGACAAAGCCAAGTGGAGGATTAGTACAGGTGTAACCGATATAACGGATTAGGAGCATCAACCACTCGTAAGCTTACTCAAATACCAAGAGGATGCTTATACGCCAGGTTGTGACGTAGGAGATGGACGTAATTCAAGGGATGAGACAAAGGAAGAGGCTGGCCAAAGAGGCGTTGGATGGAGAACCACTACTGCCCCTGTAAGGAGATGTGAACAACTCCATAATATAGAAGGGAAGAGAGGATAAGACTGGCCAAAGAAGAGTAGAAGAAAGGCAATTTGACAGGATCTCGCCTACCACAACCCCAATGAAGAGATGGCCCAACATAGAGCTCAATGAGGACTAGTATAAGAGTAGTATAGGGATAACCGATTTAGAGAGTTAGTAAAGGAACGGTGAGCACTGGTCAGGTAGTTCCAGTACCATGAGGCTGCTTGAAGGATTCTTTACATACACACAGCATTAGCGTATGCTGGCTGCTTAGTGTTTCTAAGATCTATTACCATGAGAGGTAGTGCTATTCACTACTGATACTCCCTGTACTCTCTCTCACTTCCTCTCTCTCTCTCTCTCACTCCTTCTCACTCTCTCTCTCACTATCTCTCCCCTTTTCTCTCTACTTTTTTTCTCTCACTATGCTCTAGACGCCCATCTCTCTCCACTCTCTCTACATGCTTCCTTGCTTCTACCTTTTACCCTTTACCTTTTACCTTTTACCTCCTTCTCTGCTTGCTATGCTTTTTATGCTTCTATGGTTTCTTGCATACATGCTCACTTATTTACTTGTTTTTTTTTTACTTGCTCACATGCTTACATGCATACATGTATAATATGACCTATATACTTTACATACTTTACATGCTATTCATAACTATTAACTATAACTATCCAACTATTCATCTATCTACTATGTGGTTGGGGGGCCTTAGAAACAGCCTCTCGTCAGGGTCTCACCGTGATTGGGTAAGGCTACGTACATCCTTCCCTCCCCCCAGACCCTGCGCAAGCGGGAGCCCTTGAGGCACTGGGATCGTTGTTGTGGTTGTAGTGAGCTAATTCATGTAATAAAATTCATTCAATGAAATTGATCTTGATTCTTTCTCTCAAAACCTAACTCTCTCTATCTTCATCTCAATTCTCTCATTCTCATCTCAACTTCTCCAATTATCTCAGGTTATGATTCAAGATTGATCTTGAATCATAACAATTGGTATCAGAGCTTGAATTCTTTCTTACGTTGGATTGTTTTGCTTTGATCAACTGGCTAGGAGAAGGAAAGCTAAGGCAATGGTTGGTGGAGCAAATGCTGGCGTTAATACACGAGCTAATGCAAGGGCTGACACGGAAGTTGATGCTGGAGCTAATGTCAACGTGATTTAGGCTGATCAAATTTAGCAATTGCAACAACAAATGCAAGAGATGATGAGGCAACATAGGCAAGAGTTTATGGCTAGTCTTCAACAATCACAACAGTAATCTCAGCGACAATTTTTGCAGCATTTGCTTGGAATGCAGGAGTAGATTAACCGCCAAGCAATTCCTCCTGAAGCTGGAATCCTGTTTGTTGCTAGTCAGCACGCGAGACCTCCTGATCATGTACAATAATCTAGGACAGCTAATGTTTATTTTGATGATGTAAGTCAAAGCAGGAGCTCTGGAGTCAGAAAAACTAAGGTGGACATAGAACCGTTTGAGGGAATATAGCCTCAGTCTTGGATTCGAAGATGTGAGAGATATTTTCAATTTTATCATGTGGCCGATTTAGAGAAGGTTAAGCTTGCTGTGGTTTACTTGAAGAGAGATCAGGAGGTGTGGTTTCATAGTTTGATGTTGATAAATCCTTCCATTACTTAGTCTGAATTTGTGTGAGAGGTATGATGATGAAGATCTTGATGATATGGTAGATAATTTCGACAAGGTGTCACAAGCAACATCTCTCAAGGAGTATATGACATGATTTGAAAGCTTGAGTGCTCAAATGATGACTGTCAATCCATGAGCTAGCGAAACTTATTATGTCTCAAGCTTTGTCAGTGGCCTCAAACCTAAGATCAAGAATCTAGTTAAAGCCTTAAATCCTTCAACACTGTCAAAGGCTTATATTAAGGCCAGGTTATTTGAGAATACAATATTAGATGTATCTGATGGCCAACATAGAAAGATTGGTCAGTTTGTTTCTGTTATGAACAACAAGAATATGAGCATTGAAGAGAAGAAGGCTCAAAGGCTATGTTTTAAGGGTAATCAGAGGTATTTTGTAGGGCACAAATGCAATCCAAACTTTCTCATGACAGTGATTGGTACTTAAGCAGAAGATGAGGCTAAGTGTGTGTCGGGTGAGGCAGATGCTAGTTTCCAAGAGAAGGAATCATCTGGAGAGTCTGATGATGATGAAATTGAGATTTTAGTTAAGGCATTAACTAGAAATTGATCGCACAACACTATCAGGATCCAAGGAGATGTTAGTGGCAAGCCATTATTGATCTTAATAGATAATGAAAGCACTCATAGTTTTGTTGATCCCAAGATTGTGAAGGCAGCGGGGCATGAAATGATCCAAACAAGTTAATTAGCAGTGACAGTTACTGATGGAAGCTCCATCTTGTCTAATACTAAGTGCAAGCAGTTTCGATGGTAGATGCATGATAATTTTTGTGTGTATGATTTTAGAGTGTTGAAATTGGAAGGTTGTGATATGGTGCTAGGGGTTGATTGGATGAAAATAGTTAGCCTCATTGTGTTTGATTTTTCTCAATTATCAGTCTCATTTGAAAGAGGTGGCCAAAGAATCAAACTGCAAGGTATCCTAGAGCAAGGGCAGCTCCAGTTGATGAAGGGAAAAGGTTGGAAGGAGTGATCAAGAAAGGAACTTATTAGTGGATTGGTCATCTATTTTCCATCAATACTGAATGTGTAGAGGTTCAGGTGAATTCGAATCCTCAGATTGCGAAGCTTATAATATCTTATGAGGACTTATTTGAGCAGCCTACTTCCCTGCCTCCCAAGAGGTCCTTGGATCATGCCATACCTCTGAAGTCAGGTTCAAATCCAGTGAAGCTTGGACCTTACAAGTATTCACATTCACAGAAAAATGAGATTGAAAGATAGGTGGAAGAGCTCTTGAAGACTAAGTTTGTTAGGCACAACGATAGTTTTTTTTTCCTCACCAATTATATTGGTTGAGAAGAAGGATGGGACTTCTCGAATGTGTATTGATTACGGGCACTTGAATTCTCTCATAATTAAGGATAAATTCCTAATTCCCATCGTAGATGATTTGTTGGATGAGTTATACGAATCTCATTACTTCTTCAAGTTGGATCTGAGGTAGGGATACCTTCAGATTAGAGTGTGGGAGTAGGACATTCACAAGACAGCTTTTCAAACCCACCATGGGCATTATGAGTTCATTTTTATGCCATTTGGCTTGTCCCACGCTCCAGCCACATTTCAAGCTTTGATGAATGAAGTACTCAAGCCCTTCCTGAGGAAGTTTGTCCTTTTGTTTTTCGATGATATACTGGTGTATAGTCCTACTCTTGATTCTCATATGGGACATCTTGAGCAAGTACTCACAGTTATGAGGCAGAACAAGTTATATAAACTCTTCAAGTGCTCTTTTGCTTGACCCCAAGTGGAGTATTTGGGGCATGTCATCTCATGTGAGGGAGTTCCAACTGACCAATCCAAGATACAAGAAATGAGAGATTGGCCTACACTAGTTACTCTCAAGCAATTGAAAGGATTCTTGAGTTTAACTGGTTATTACCGCAAGTTTGTGGTTGGTTATGTAATGATAGCGGAACCTTTGAGAGATCTTCTCAAGTTAGATGCCTTTGTTTGGACTGAAGCAGCTCATCAGTCTTTTGAGCAGTTAAAATTAGCTATGTGTTCAGTTCCAGTGCTTGCTATGCCTGACTTTAAGAAGCCTTTTACCTTAGAGGCTGATGCAAGTAGTACCGGGGTTGGGGCAATTCTTTCTTAAGAGGATAGACCAGTGGCTTATTTGAGCCAAACACTCAGTCCCAAGAATTTGAGTTTTTCCATATATGATAAGGAGTACTTAGCAATCTTGATGGCAGTACAGAAGAGGAGGCACTACCTTGAAGGCCTTCATTTCATCATCAAACTAATCCAAAGCCTTAAGTACTTGCTTGAGCAGAAGATCACCACGAGAGTGCAATGCAAGGGGCTCAATCGAGTATAGAGGAGGAAGAGAGAATGTTGTGGCTGATGCTTTGTCAAGGAGATAAGAGGAAGAGGGTCCTGCTGGTTGTTTTGCAATTTCCATAGCAATTCTTGTGTGGATGGAACAAGTGCAGAGTACTTATGAAGGGGACACTTTTGCCCAGGATTGCGTCATGTCATTCAGCATCAAAGATCCATCCTGGTTAACTCTAAGGTGATTGTCAATAATGGAGTCATAAGGGTTAAAGGAAGAGTGTACATTGGGACTAAAACAAGCCTGAGAAGACAGATAATTCAAGCTATCCATGCTTCAGCTTGGGGTGGACATTCTGGAATTCGAGGTACCTATCAGAGATTGAAGCAATATTTTTAGTAGTCTGGAATGAAGAAAGATGTGATGGAGTATGTGCGAGCTTGTTAAGTATGTCAGCAAACCAAAAGTGACCATATTCCTTATCAAGGGCTGCTGCAACCATTGGCCATTCTGGAGAGAGCTCGGGAGCATATTAGCATGGATTTCATAGATGGATTGCCTAAATCCGAGGGCAAGGAAATTATTTGGCTATTGATAGATTATTTTACCAAGTTTGGACACTGTATTACTCTTAATCATCCACTTTCAGCTGAGAGACTAGCGAAGTTGTTCTTGGATAATATCTATAAACTTCATGGCCTACCGTAGTCCATCACTTCTGACCGAGACAGGTTGTTTACCAACTCTTTTTGGCGTGATTTGTTCTTGTTGTTGGGCTCAACCTTGGCATTGAGTTCTTCTTATCATCCTCAAATGGATGATCCAATAGAGGGAGTGAATCAATGTGTGGAACAATATTTGAGAGGCATGACCTTTTCTCATTCTAAGAATTGGCATAAGTGGCTTTCTCTAGCAGAGTTCTGGTATAACATGCACTTTCATTCTGCTTTGAACACTACTCCCTTCAAGGTCTCTATGGTATTGATCCTCCCTCACCAATTGTACTACAAGGAGCTATATCTACAGTGACAAAAGTGAATGAATTGTTAGCTTAGTGCCAGCAATTGGTTCAGCAACTCAAAGATAGCTTGCAACTAGCTCAATCCAGGATGAAATTCTTCGCTGATAGGAAAAGATTTGATAAAACCTTTGCTATAGGTGATCTGGTTTTTTTGAAATTATAGCCCTATAGGTAGTCCTTAGTGGCAATACGCAAAAATGTGAAGCTTTATGCTCGTTATTTGGGCCATACAAGATAATAGAGAAGCTAGGGAAGGTTGCTTACAACTTGGAATTACCTCCAAATTCCTGTGCGCATCCAGTGTTCCATGTCTCACTCTTAAAGAAGCATTTGATAGAGGGAAAGACCAATTCTACAGCTCCTCTTATAGCTTCTATACATGGGATCATTCTGCAGGAACCAATGGCCATCTTATCCTCACACACTATGCAACAGCAAGGCTAGGACAGAAGGGAAGTTCTGATTCGGTGGGAAAATTTGGAGCATGGAGCTACTTCTTGGGAAGATTTGAAGTTCAGTCGAGCTCAATTTCCATTGTTTCATTCTTGAGGACAAGAGTGTCCTCAAGGGGAGGGGTTTGTTATGATTTGTCATGTTCTTACTGATATTCCAAGATAAAGTGGCAGAATATTGTGTAAGGGTTTGGTTATGTCTTGGCAGGAAGGGTAGTTAGGAGTTTATATTAGTTTTGGTGGTAAAGTTAGCTTAAGTCGGTTAAGTGAGTGTCCTTATGCATTGTACCTTCCTTTTACTCAATTAGCATAAATAGTCAGCTAATTCATGAAATAAGATTCATTCAATGAAACTGATCTTGATTCTTTCTCTCAAACCCTAACTCTCTTTATCTTCATCTCAATTCTCTCATTCTCATCTCAAATTCTCCAATTATCTTAGGTTATGATTCAAGATTGATCTTGAATCATAGCAACCTTCTACACTCAAGCAGTTGAGGGGATTCTTGGGTCTGATTGGATATTACAGAAAATTTATGGCAGGATATGGTGTAATTGCCAAGCCACTGACTAATCTTTTCAAGAAGAATGCATTTCTGTGGTCTATTGCTGCTCAAGAGGCCTTTGAAGCTTTGAAGGCAGCTATGTGCTCAGCTCCTATCTTGGCAATGCCTAATTTTACAGACCGGGGGGGGGGGGGGGGGGGGGGGGTTTGTTCTTGAGGCAGATGCTTGTGGAAAAGGTGGTGGAGGTGTCTTATCTCAAAAAAGAAGACCGGTGGCCTATCTTTGTCAAGCTCTTAGCCCCAAGCATTTGGAGTTGTCCATTTATGAGAAAGAGTATCTTGCTATCCTCATAGCTGTTAAGAAGTGGAGGTATTATCTAGAGGGACATCACTTCATCATCAAAACTGACCACTAGAGTCTTAAGTATTTGCTTGAGTAGAAAATTACCATAAGAGTGCAGCGCAAAGTCTTAATGAAGATGCTTGGGCTGGATTATTCAATTGAGTATCTTAAAGGAAAGGAGAATCATGCAGCAGATGCACTGTCTCGCAGAAAAAAAGGGGTTGCAATATCACTTATTTTGCTTGCTTGGATGGAAGAGGTGCATAAGTCTTATGATGGAGACAGCTTTGCTCAAGAATGTGTCGCTGAATCAAGTATCAAAAGCACTCCCTTTGCAGAGAAGTCTAAGATCAAGGTAGCAAATGGAATAATCAGAGTGAATAGAAGATTGTACTTTGGTTCTATGACAGATTTAAGAAGGCAGATTATTGTTGCTTCCCAAGATTCAGCTTGGGGAGGACATTTAAGGATACAAGGAACGTATCAGAGGCTCAAGAGTTACTTCTAATGGCCTGGAATGAAGAGGGAGGTAGTGGAATTTGTGCAAGCCTGTGATGTGTGTCAGCGAACTAAATATGATCATGGGCAGTATCAAGGATTGCTCCAACCCCTACCAATACCAAATCGAGCTTGGCAATACATAAGCATGGATTTCATTGAGGGGTTGCCTAAGTCTAAAGGGAAGGAGATTATTAGGGTGGTTGTGGATCGGTATACTAAGTTTGGTCACTTCATTGCCTTGAATCATCCTATTTCAGCTGAGAAACTTGCAAGGATCTTCTTAGACAACATTTACAAGCTCTATGGATTGCCTCACTTCATCATTTCAAACCAGGACAGGCTGTTCACTAGTCATCTTTGGCCTGAGTTGTTCTTGTTGTTGGGATCCTATCTTGCCTTAAGTTCATCTTATCATCCAGAAACGGATGGACAAACAGAGAGGGTGAATCAGTTCATTGAGCAGTACTTGAGAAGCATGACATCTAGTCATCCCAAGAATTGGTACAGGTGGTCATCCCAAGCTGCATTTTGGTACAACGCACATGCTCATTCAACCTTGGGAACCACTCCTTTCAAAGCACTTTATGGGTATTATGCTCTCTCTCCTATTGTGTTGCAAGGGGCACCAACTTTTGTAATACAAGTTAATGAACTTTGACTTCGGAGGAAATAATTGGTGCAGCTTCTCAAGGACAATTTGTAATTGGCTTAAGCAAGGATGAAGTTTTTTTACTAATAGGAGTGTTTTGATAAATCTTTTGAAGTGGGAGATTTGGTTTATTTGAAGCTTCAACCTTACAAGCAGTCCACAGTGGTAGTGCGCAAGAATGTTAAGCTTAGTGCACGTTATTTTGGACCTTACAAAGTGCTTGAGAAACCGTGGAAGGTTGCCTACAAGCTGGAGCTACCTCCTGATTCATTTGTTCATCCAGTCTTTCATGTGTCACTTCTGAATAAGCATGTAGAAGAGGGCAAATCTTGTTCTTCTACTCCTCCTGAATCAAGTAATAGTAGAGAAATTCTGCAAGCTCCAGCTATAGTTCTGGAGTCTAGAGTGATGCAGCAGCAAGGAAGGAAGATTGATGAGGTATTGGTGCATTGGGTTAACTTAGCTAAAGAAGACTTGACTTGGGAGAAATTGAAGTTCATTCCAAGTTAGTTCCCTTCCATTCATTCTTGAGGCAAGAATGCTTTCTGATGCTTACTTTGTGTATGCTTTAGCAAGTGCACTAGTCCTATCAAGCAACAAAGTGATAAGTAGAGTATCGTTCCCACGAGGATTGTTATTGAGTGAGTACCGAAGTTAGTAGTTTTAACACTATTTGAAAGATCAAAAAATTGCGATTTTGTTATGAAATAAAATAAAGTAAAAAGAAACAAAATGTGTTAACTGATTTTAAGTAAGCTTACTGATTTTTATGATTTAATAACATCCAAGGCATCTGATTTCACCCAGTTGCACCAATACACCTTTCTTTTCTCGTTATTCAAGTTGTTATTCAGTGTTGATGATTGAAAATCCTAATTTACTAAATATTCTCTCTCTAGAAACATTTAGAATGCTCTTTTATATATTAACCCATAAGTCTCGTGCATGAATTTAAATAAGAAAAGAGTTTTTAAAACTCTATGATTTTCACTTAAAAACCACACAAATCGCGTTAATCTGTCTCGAGCATTCGCTCAATTTGTGGTTCTTATCACTTTAGCAATCATCATAAATCTCCTCTTGGACCCATTATGAATCATTATAGGCCTTAAATGGTGATCAAGCATTTAAAACTCATGAAGAACAGTGATAAACACTTCAATAACGCTATAACAAAACATTAAATACGGGTAATTAGAAATGAGCGTATATTACAACTTAGGCTACCTCGTAGCCTTGGAATAACAAAATTAGTTCATGATAAACTTAGTATAAGAATATTTAATGCAAAATTCATGAACTTAATGAACAGAAGGATAGAAAAGAACTTGAAAATGCAAAATTTCAAACCAAACTTCTTCTTTCCTCCTCCTTCTTTCTTCCTAAGAATTTTTACTTTATTTCTCTACTTTGTATTTGATTTTTCTGGATTGAATGATGCTAAAACACCTCCTAAGCATCCATATTTATAGTACATAAGGCTGGAATTAAAAAAAAAACAATACAAAAATTGCAAGCTTAAAGCTTATTGCACCTTCATTCTGCTCGTTGCCACCCAGTTCTGCAGATTTCAACAAGTTGCTGATTTTTTTATTTTTTTTTTTGCTTTGCACCACCCAAAATTAGTCTTGACATCATCTTGGACATGTTAATGAATTGTTTAAGTCATCCTTGCATTTGATTTGTTCATTTTGCCACCAAAAACTGCAAGTTTAAGTGAATTGTGCCGGCTTATGTTCATTTTCTGCAACTTCTATTCTTTGCTATTTTTCTTCAATTTTTTCCAGCTTTGGCCTCCCAAAATTAGTCTTTACATCAACTTGAACATGTTATTAATGTATTGTTTAATCAATCTCTACTCTTGATTTGTGTATTTTGCTACCCATTTTTGCCAGTTGAATTGAATTGTGTATAAACTTGGTGATTTCTTGCTAAAACTAGTGTTTTGATTGATTTAGCTCATTTCTATGCTTTTGTTTGATGTATCTTGCATTCAACTATTGATGTTGATGATAAAACCTAGCAAGATTTAGCATAAAATGAGTGTTTTTGGAAGAAAATGGCAATATGAGCAAAAAAAAGCAAAACTGAGCAAAAGCGATAAAAATGTGTTGTAAAATGGTTAAAAATGAATCCAAATGATACCAATAATTATGTACTAAATTAGACCTATCAAAATACCCCCAAAATTAAATCTTGCTCATCCTCGAGCTAGGCTAAATATTAAAGCACAGGATTTCATGCTTTTTAAGAATTCTACCACAATTCAAAGCAAGTATACTCTTATCGGAAAAGAATGACCGAGGCTCAAAGTTTGAGGTCCTAAGGGCAGAACCGTCTTTTCTAAGGAAAAATCTGTCAATTACCTAGGTAGCCGAATTCAAAAGTTAGCTAAGCAAATTAAGTTTATCCGTTCTTTCTAATCTTAAGATATTCAAACGGGACAGAAAACAAAAATCATACCACTCATAACAAGACTTATCAGGTATGCCCAAAACTAAAATTATTCACAATAAGTGTCTTTTTCTTTTTCTCCCTTTTTTTTTCTGAGAAATTTAATTGCTCAAGTCAATCTTGGCTCATGAGTATATCTTCAGTGAGAATCAAGCTCCGACTCTTAGGCGATGACCCATAAGTAAGAGAAGCCACCATTGAGACATCCCTAATATTACTGTGTGACTATATTTTCAGCGAGCATCAAGGTCCGACTCCTGGGCGATAACCCATAAGTAAGAGAAGCCACCACTGAGATGCCTTCATTATGACTTCCTAAGTATATCTTCAGTGAGAATTAAGCTCCGACTCCTGGACGATGACTCATAAGTAAGAGAAGCCACCACTGAGACGCTCTTTCAACGGGTAGCATATATCTTTAAAATTGTTTATGTGGGATACCAGTGCTAGAGATGTTTTCCTCTTTTTTTTCCATTTTTTTCTTTAAATTGAGGCATAACTCTTCAAAGTCTATTGTGTAAATGATAATTATAATGCAATTCATTCAAATTTGAGCATCTTTTAATCAGAAAGAAAAGTAAAACAGCCATGATAACTGGTGAACTCAAATACCAAGGTTTTATCAAGAGAGTACTTAGATTAGATCGTGTTTTACAATTAGAACATAAAAACAACTAATTATCAGATCAATCAAATCTAATTAAAGTAAATGAGCTAAAAAGAGTAGAAAAATTGCCTAAAAAGCATGCTGATAAGTTCTTTTTTTTTTCTTATAATTTTTTTTTCAAAAAGTCTAATGATCGAAACTGTAAAAAATGGACAATCGTTTTGTTAGCCAACACTATCTACATCCTGATACAAGGGCTCCGAACACTGGGAGGCACTAAAGCTGACTCTAAAACATAAAACAGGGAACCTTTTGAAAAAAAATTGTTCAAAATTTTAAAAATTGTTTCTCCCACCTCTAAACTTAAAGTTAACATTATCCTCAATGTTAAAAGAAATATAAAGAACGAAGTAGTAGGTGAGGGATACTTCCTAGGTTTGAGGATTAGCTTTTTGATGGCTAATCGTGATCAAGTTACCCCCAAATTTGTTTCAAAAACCTATTGAACAAAATGTACAAAAATATTAGAAAATAATAAAAATAAAAGAAAATTGAAAGAAAAGAAGTAAGGAAAGGAAAACTTGGGTTGCCTCCCAAAAAGCTCTTTTAGTTGTAGTCGTTAGCTCAACTTTCTGATGATGATCTATCCCTTGTCTTTAAGGAGAGTGGAGTTTCCTCCATCCACCGTCAATGACCATTTTCTTCTGTGGATCTTTTTTGTTCCCTTCTTTACACGACCACCTCTACCTTCTCTAATCTTGAGATCCTTGAGACTGATTTGCCACTGCTTGAATTTTCTTTTTTGATCTTTTCTGCAATTTTTCACTGAGGCATCTATGGTTCCGAAAACCTCTGACCATGTTAGACAAGCTCGACATTCTATGTCAATAAATGGTGGTGGCGGGCAGGTAAAAGTACGTTTGGTCATTGTTGGCCTTGAGTTGACTAAGGGGATTATGTCGCATTGAGTTGGATCTTCTAATGTGTTCTCATTCCTCAATGTTATGGCGTTAGCTTGTTCCCCTGAGTCAGTGATGGTATTGCTAGGAAAGGAATCTATGGACCTCTCAAAAAGTTCCTGCTTAAGTTTCTAAATTTTGGATGAATGCTTCTTGATTTCGGATGGAAGCTTCTTGATTTTTAAAGCTACCCTTGGTTTGTTTAGTAAGAAGTGTCCATTCATGCATGGACTCCCTAAACATCTCTTCTAAGTCGTATTTCTTTTCTTGATGTGGATGAATGGGCGCCCAAAGTGCTTCGTGATGGTTCCATAAAAAATTAGAAGTGTTCATCCATTCTTGACTGCAAGTGCTAGAGTAAGGATTGTACTGGGGTTAGTTATAATTTAACATGTAGGCATCTTGTTCAAAATCCCATGAGGAAAAGCTATTACCCATTTGACATTCCATACTAGCATGGTTACCTACATAAAATTCACATCTAGAAGTACGAGCTACAATCACGTCATCTAATTGTTTTTGAATTAATGTGAGTTGAGCAGATATCGTACTAATTTCACAAATGCTCAATTGTCTCCTAGGTATAGCTGGATATTGAGGCCTCATAAAGTTGTAGCAATCCATCACTTTTAGCACTCTTTTTTTTTGTGAATAAATAAATAAATAAACTTAAAAGTTAGAGGAAAAATAAAATTAGTGAGAAAGATTAAGAATACAATAACCTTTGAAAACCAAGTTTTAAGAGATGGGTGTCAGCAATACTAAAGGTTTTGAAAAACTTAAAGAAAACAAACTTAACTTTGAAGAATTTATATAGGTGAATTCAAATTTAAAACAAAGTTAAAATTAATCCAAAAGCTTATAAATACAATAATTTTAAAATAAAAGTTGAGAAAAATATGGTTTTAGGAAAAAAGGGGGGGAAGAAGGAGGGGGGGGGGGGGGGGGGGGGGGGGGGGGGGCGAGGATAGGATAGCAACACTAATGTTTTGAAAAACTTTAAAATAACAATTTTAACTCTTAAAATTTTAACAAAATGAACTTTTTAAGTAAATAAAGATGAAAGTACACAAAAAATACAAGAAAAATAACAAAATAACACAAAACTAACAAATTTCAGCAAAAACACAATTTTAGAGGTATGTTCTATACGTATTTTTTTTCTTCTTTTTTTTATTAAAAGAATTTATCTTTTCAAATGAATCAAATGAAAAATTTCTTACACTTAAATAAAATTTGTGAATTATTAACAAGTTCAAATTAGCATCAAAACTAGTTGGTATCAATATCACTCAAATAAAGACAATCCCCAGCAACGGCGCCAAAAACTTGATGCTTACTTTGCGTATGCTTTAGCAAGTGTACTAGTCGTATCAAGTAATAAAGTGATAAGTAGAGTATTGTTCCCATGAGAATTGTTATTGAGCGAGTACCGAAGTTAGTAGTTTTAACACTATTTAAAAGATCAAAAAATTGAGATTTTGTTATGAAATAAAATAAAAAGAAAAGAAACAAAATGTGTTAACTGATTTTTTTTAAGTAAGCTTACTGATTTTTATGATTTAATAACATCCAGAGCATCTGATTTCACCCACTTGCACCAATACGCCTTTCTTTTCTTGTTATTCGGTGTTGATGATTAAAAACCCTAATTTACTAGATATCCTCTCTCGAGCAACATTAAGCATGCTCTTTTATATGTTAACCCATCAGTCTCGTGCATAAATTTAAATAAGAAAAGAGTTTTTAAAGCTCTATGATTTTCACTTAAAAACCAAACAAATCGCGTTAATCTTTCTCGAGCATTCGCTGAATTTGTGGGGCTTATCACCTTAGCAATCACCATAAATCTCCTCTCAGACTCATTATGAATCATTATAGGCCTTAAATGGTGATCAAGCATTTAAAACTCATGAAGAATAATGATAAACACTTCAAAAATGCAATAACAAAACATTGAATACGTTAAATTAGAAATGAGCGTGTTTTATAACTTAGGCTACATCGTAGCCTTGGAATAACAAAATTAGTTCATGATAAACTTAACATAAGACATGTTTAACACCAAATTCATGAACTTAATGAATAGAAGGATAGAAAAGAACTTGAAAATGCAAAATTTCACTTTTCTCCTCCTTCTTTTTTCCTAGGAATTTCTACCTTATTTCTCTACTTTGTATTTGATTTTTTTGGATTGAATGATGCTAAAACACCTCCTAAGAATCCCTATTTATATTACATAAGGTTGGAATTAAAAAAAAAATGCAAAAAATTGCAAGCTTAAAGCTCATTGCACCTCCATTATGCTCCTTGCCACCCAGTTCTGCAGATTTCAACAAGTTGCTGATTTTTTTTAATTTTTTCTCGCTTTGTACCGCCCAAAATTAGTCTTGACATCATATTGGACATGTTAATGAATTGTTTAAGTCATCCTTGCATTTGATTTGTTCATTTTGCCACCCAAAACTGCAAGTTTAAGTGAATTGTGTAGGCTTGTATTCATTTTCTGCAACTTCTATTCTTTGCTGTTTTTCTTCAATTGTTTCCAGCTTTGGCCTCCCAAAATCAGTCTTAACATCAACTTGAACATGTTATTGAAGTGTACATGAGGTTCTTTCACTTGATTCGTCCATTTGCCACCAAAATTGCAAGTTGAAGTGAATTGTGCAGGCTGGTTTTCATTCTCTGCATTGTTGTTGTTCTTGCTGTTTTTCTTCAGATTTTTGAGCTTAGCACCACCTAAATTCAGAGTTTACATCAATTTGGACATTTTAATGTATTGTTTAATCATCCTTGCTCTTGATTTGTGCATTTTGCTACCCATTTTTGCAAGTTGAATTGAATTGTGCATGAACTTGGTGATTTATTGCTAAAACTAGTATTTTGATTGATTTAGCTTATTTCTATGCTCTTGTTTGATGTATCTTGCATTCAAATATTGTTTTTGATGATAAAACCTAGCAAGATTTGGCATAAAATGAGTGTTTTTGTAGGAAAATGGCAATATTAGCAAAAAAAGAGCAAAATCGAGCAAAAGCGATAAAAATTTGATGTAAAATGGTTAAAAATGAATCAAAATGATAAAAGTAATTATATACTAAATTAGACCTATCACTTTCAAGAGGGGAGCATTGTTATGATTGGACTGCGTTTGGAGCAGTTCAAGTTGTGTTTTGGCAGAAAATTGTAATTGGAAATAAAGGGGAATTTTCAAGGGAACTGCGATTAGAAGTATTAAGGGGCTGAATTGTTCTTTTGGCGCGTGTTCTTGTATTTCTTCTTCCTTGCAAATTAAGTCGGTTTAAGCTTGAGTTTAGATGCAATGATTAGTTAGATATTTTGTTCTATTATAAGAATTGAACCTCCACTTGCAATTACATTCATGAATGAAAATATCTTGATTCTTCTCTCTCAACCCTAAATCTCTCCATTTTCTTATCTCCTTCTTCTACTTCTGATCTCAATTTCCTCCTCTATCCTAGGTTATGATTTAAGATTGATCTTGAATTATAACAACATAAATATTTTTCTTATTTTAGCAAATAAATTAAGTACAGAATCCACCAATCCATACTATGACCCAGCCAATTGTTATAAATTTATACATTTTAATTGTAATACGTTTTAATATTTCAGTTGTAATACATGTTTAGTGTTCCTTTGTTAAGATGCTTCATTTAAATTCCGGTTTGGTAAGCTTTTGGCTCCATAAAAATGCATTCGGGCAGTGTGAGCTGGCTAGTTGCATATTTGGGCAGGAAAAGCGGTTAAGCCAGGTTCCTTAGTTGATTTCTAGTGGGAATTGATGAAAGCTTGTTTAGTTTGATTTGTATTGATGCTTTATACCCAAATATGTATAAATAGGATCCTTAGCATGTGTTTTGATTATCCAATAAATAAAAATCGGAATTCCTTTTGGAAACTCTCTATTTCTCATCTCCTTTCTCTATTATCTCATCCCCTTCACTTCTCTTCTTATCTCAAACTCTTCTTCTACAAGGTTAGCCTTTTAATTTCTAATTGGAAGCTAACAATTGGTATCAGAGCTAGGTTAACAATCAATTAATTGATTAAGGCTAGCCAAATCAGGTAAAATCATGACCGATGGTGTAAGAACTAGGTCCGGTGCTGGTGGAGCGAATGCAACTGGTCAGAATCTGGATTTCATTGCTGCAGTTACTGGCAATGCGACGATCGGACCTCAAAATGCTACTAAAGAAGACCGTCACGATTTACAGAAAGGTTTTAATCAAAAGATGGATCAAATTCTGGCATTGTTAATGGACAAAGATGCAAAGGATGCAAAGGTGCAAGATCGATTACAGCAAATTGAAGAAAAGATTGAGCACTTGCAAGGTGAATTGAGTGTCGAAGCCATCCTTAAGCCTGCGAGTCAGATCCATCGATCGGTAGAAGCAAATCAGCAGCAAGGTAGTGCAGACAGATCAGATGGAGTGGTGCGAACTCGAGGTAAATCACTTGTGATGCAACCAGTTTTAGGACCTTCAATTAACATCAGATCGGTTGAAAATCAACCTTTTCAACCTGAGGTTAATATAGAAAATCAAGATCGTGCTTCTGGACCTGTAACTTACAGATCGTATGCTGAGAATTCAGATCACAACAACAGGCCACACAATTCTGTTATGCATCAAAGTATTGCAGCCGATGCCTTCAAACATTGTGACAGACCACCTAATCGACATTTCCAGTATACATCCGTGTCTAATGACAACACAATTGGTGGTAGGAGTGGCACTTACAGGCAACCAAGGGTGGAAATCCATCCGTTTGATGGAAAGTAACCGGAATCATGGCTTAGGAGGTGTGATCGGTACTTTTTGTATTACAACATACCTGAGGAGGAAAAACTTCAGCTGGCCGCAGTCCATCTTCATGGTGATCATGAGTTTTGGTATTATAGTTTGTTGAAAAGCAAACCAAATCTTTCTTGGGGCCAATTCGTAGAAGAAATGTGTGAACGCTATGGAGAAGGTGAATCAACGGATGTTGTGGATAGCTTTAATAAGCTGGTCCAAACATCAAGCATGAGAGAATACATGCTCAGATTTGAGAATTTGAGAGCCAATTTGATGTCAGTTCTGGCCATTGCTCCCGAAGATGCCGAATCATATTATATATCTTGCTTTGTGAGTGGATTAAAGCCTAGGATCAAGAATATGGTGAAGGCCATTGGTCCTAAGACTTTGTCGAGTGCTTGTAACAAGGAAAAATTGATAGAGGCAACTCAAGTTCACCCAAATGACAAGTTGAAGCAGCATGGCAGCAGGCTCCGGGTTCAGCAGCACAATACTAAATCTGGTGCTAAGCGAGTAGCTGACAGAAGTTCGGTAAGGCTTTGTTTTCGCTGTAACCAACCTTACCAGCCTAGTCATAGGTGTAAATCACAAGCATTTATGTATGCAAAAGGGTCCCGTGTTGCTGTGGGTTCTGGCAGTGAAGCATCAGACGCTGAGGATGACAGTACCGACTGTCTTTCACAAGAAGATCCAAGCAATGATGAAGTTGAGATATCCATGAAGGCTCTAACCGGTAGTGGAGCTCATAATACCATCAAAATCAAAGGAAGGGCTGGAAAACACTCCATTATTATCCTTATTGACAGTGGAAGCACTCACAGTTTTGTTGATCCCAAGCTAATTAAGAAGGTCAAGCATGAAGTGACAAAAATGCATCCCTTGGCGGTAATGGTGGCTGATGGTAACTCCTTAACAACTCAAAATAAGTGCGTAGCATTCCCATGGTCTATGCAAAACCATCAATTCACTTTTGACTTTAGAGTTATTCCCTTGGGTGGTTGCGACATGGTGCTCGGGGTAGATTGGATGAGAACCTTCAATCCGGTTGTGTTCTATTTTGACAAAACGACCGTGGCATTTGAGGTTCATGGCACCAAAGTATCTTTGCAAGGCATTTTTGAGGAAGCTCGGCTCAAATTGATCGAAGCTAAAGGTGTGCAAGGTGGAATCAAGAAGAAGGCGATCCAATGGATTGGGCACTTATTCATGCTCAGTTCGGTTGTGGTGCAGCTAGACCTACCTCCAGATGTATAGGCCTTGATCGATGAATTTGGGGACATTTTTGAAGAGCCAAAGAGTCTTCCACCGCAAAGAAGTGTGGACCATGCCATTCCCTTGCGTGCTAATACTGAACCTTACAAAATTAGGCAATACCGATAGCCACATGGCCAAAAGACAGAGATTGAGCGGCAGGCTGAAGAGCTTCTTTACATGAGCTTCATTAGACAGAGTCATAGCCCTTTTGCTTCACCTGAGATCCTCGTAAAGAAGAAGGATGGGTCGGCTAGAATGTGTATAGACTACCGACGGTTGAATACTTCAACCGTGAAAGACTAATTCCCCATTCCGGTCATAGACGAATTGCTTGATGAGCTACATGGAGCATGCTTCTTTGCAAAGCTTGATTTGAGGCATGGTTATCATCAAATCAGGGTCCTCGAGCCAGATATCTGCAAGACAGCTTTTCAAACTCATCATGGCCATTTCGAGTTCGTTGTTATTCCTTTCGGTTTAACAAATGCTCCGGCCACTTTCCAAGCAGCCATGAATGACGTTTTCAAGCCTTTTTTGAGGAAGTCAGTGCTCATTTTCTTCGATGACATACTGATTTATAGCTCAACATATGAAGCTTACCTCACATATCTCAGACAAGTGTTTGTTTTGATGCGACAACACAAGTTCTTTGCAAAAGTGACCAAATGTTCGTTTGCTCAAAGGAGGCTTGAGTATTTGGGTCATATCATCTCATCAGAGGGAGTAGCTACTGATCCTAGTAAGATCCGTGCAATGCAAGAGTGGCCAATTCCGATCACCTTGAAGCAATTGAGAGGATTTTTGGGATTGACCGTGTATTACAGAAAATTTATTAAAGGTTATGGTTCTATTGCCAAACCCTTAACGAAGCTCTTGAAGAAGGATGCCTTTGCATGGAATGAGAGGTCTCGAGCTGCATTTGAAGCCCTCAAAACCGCTATGTGTGCAGCACCCGTGTTAGCAATGCCAAACTTCACCGAAAGCTTTGTTTTGGCGACCGATGCAAGTGGTACTGGTATTGGGGCTGTTCTCTCTCAAGGAGGAAGGCCTATTGCTTACTTAAGCCAAGCTTTAAGTCCCAAGCATCAGGCTATGTCGACCTATAAGAAGGAGTACCTTGCAATTCTCCTAGCCGTGGAGAAATGGAGGCATTGTTTGGAGGGTCACAAGTTCATCATTCGAACGGATCACCTAAGCCTCAAGCATCTCCTTGGACAAAAGATCATGACGAGAATTCAAAAGAAAGGTCTCATGAAGATGTTAGGCCTTGATTATGACATCGAGTATAGAAGTGGCAAGGAAAACGCTGCTGCAGATGCACTGTCAAGGCGATATGAAGATGCTGAACAGGGCACTTGCACTGCTGTTACCGTGGTGGTTCCTTCATGGGTAGAAGAGCTACACAAGTCCTATGAGAGAGATCCTTTTGCCCAGGAAAAACTTGTTGCTGCTGTCCTTGAACCCAAGGCCAATGTCGCTGCTGCAGAACCTGTCATCACCGTGCAAAAAGGTGTGATTAGAATTGATGGGAGGTTGTATGTGGGTACTGCTACTGATTTGAGAGAACAGGTCATCCAGGCCTCACACGATGCTGCTTGGGGAGGTCACTCTGGTGTAGAGGGCACCTATCAAAGAATTAAAGCAAACTTTACATGGCCGAACATGAAAAAAGATGTGAATGATTATGTAAAGTCTTGTGAAGTATGCCAACAAACGAAGTTGGGAGATCATCGATACAAGGGACTCCTTCAACCTCTTCCAATTCCGGATGGAGCTTGGATCCACATTAGCATGGATTTCATTGAGGGATTGTTGAAGTCCGAAGGCAAGGAGGTCATATGGGTAGTAGTGGATCGCTTCACCAAATACAACCATTTCATTGCTCTTGCTCGACCCGTTACTGCTGAAAAGTTGGCAAGGATCTTCCTTGACAACATTTACAAATTACATGGGTTGCCGCAATCCATTGTGTCGGATCGGGACAAAATTTTCACAAGCGCCTTTTTGGAGAGAGTTGTTCAAATTAATGGGAACCACATTGGCACTTAGTTCCTCTTATCATCCTCAAATGGATGGCCAAACCAAACGAGTCAACCAATGTGTAGAATAGTATCTTCGGAGTATGGTCTTCTTAAGGCCCAAGGAGTGGAACCATTGGCTTTCCTTAGCGGAATTTTGGTTCAATACCCACTTCCATACATCCATTGGCACTTCACCTTTTCAAGCATTGTATGGCTATCCTCCACCCTCTCCTATGATGTTACAACAACCGAAGGTTACTGATTCTGCAGCAACCGATCTTGTGCAGCAAAGGAGACACTTTATGCAAGCGCTCAAGGACAATCTCCAACAAGCCCGGGCCCGAATGAAGTATTATACAGATAGGAAGAGGGTAGACAAAAATTATGACTTTGGGGACATGGTCTACCTCAAATTACAACCGTATAGACAATCATCTGTGGCTGTCAGACATAATGTCAAGTTGTGTGCTCGTTTCTTTGGCCCGTACGAAGTCTTGGAGAAAATTGGCAATGTCGCATATATGCTTGACTTACCTTCGCATTCTTACATTCACCCCGTGTTTTATGTATCCCTACTAAAAAAACAGGTCAAGAGAGGTGCTAATGTTGCTCAAGACCCACCTGCTGCTGAAACAAATGGACTGCTGTTGCTGCAACCGCAAGTTGTCCGAGCTGAAAGAAAACTACAGATCAACAACAGGGCTGTGCAAGAAGTATTAGTGTCTTAGAGAAACTTAAACAAGAGCTTTACGACTTGGGAAGATTGCAAATTTTTGAGGAGTCAATTTTCGAGCTTCACTTCTTGAGGACAAGAAGTTTCTCAAGAGGAAGGGAATGTTATAAATTGATACATTTTAATTGTAATACGTTTTAATATTTCAGTTGTAATACATATTTAGTGTTCCTTTGTTAAGATGCTTCATTTAAATTCCGGTTTGGTAAGCTTTTGGCGCCATAAAAATGCATTCGGGCAGTGTGAGCTGGCTAGTTGCCGATTTGGGCGGGAAAAGCGGTTAAGCCAGGTTCCTTAGCTGGTTTCTAGCGGGAATTGATGAAAGCTTGTTTAGTTTGATTTGTCTTGATGCTTTATACCCAAATATGTATAAATAGGGTCCTTAGCATGTGTTTTGATTATCCAATAAATAAAAATCTGAATTCCTTTTGGAAACTCTCTATTTCTCATCTCCTTTCTCTATTATCTCATCCCCTTCACTTCTCTTCTCATCTCAAACTCTTCTTCTGCAAGGTTAGCCTTTCAATTTCTAATTGGAAGCTAACACCAATCTATCCACTACTCCGCAACATTAGGGTCACATGAATTTATTCGTATAGGTGAGAATTAGTCTCAAATAAATTTGTTTTCTTATAACTCTTACTAAGCATATTTGACTCATTGTTCTTCTCTTAGCCCCTAAGTTAATATAATAGAGCTCCATGAGAGTAGCGTAAATAAAAGTCCTCCTCACAGATTATTGTCCATCTACTATACTACTGGACATCTAATGCAGGTCGTAAGCATTTAACAATTGAATCTCACTCCCATTATATTTTGAGTTAGTAGACCATTTTTATTTTTAGCATACAAACAAACCATGGAATCCAATAATACATGTTATGTTGTGTGCAATTATGATATAACTACTCTACTCAAATATTCCTTGGCAATGAGGTCACATTGAGTTATTAGTATTGGTAAGAACTATTCTTAATGAATATGTTTTCTGTGACTCTTACTAAACATAATTAACTACAATTCTTCCCTTTACCTCTAAGATAATGTGAAAGAGCTCCTAGAGGAGGCTAACGTATTATACTCGTCAATTGTCCACCATTACGTAGGGATACATATAAGTCCACAAAATGCTCTAGAGTAGCATGATTGCACTTGTTTTTCTATAAAGTGTTATTAAAAATTTTACACATTATTGCTAAGTCTCCCCCTCCCTTAAAAGATCTCAAACCTCAAATCTGTTAATTCTAAAGCCTGATATGCAAGTTAGCTAACGATAAAAAAGGGAAAAAAAAGAATAAGTATCCATGATATTTAATCGCATTCAACGCATACAACGCATAGAAATCAAGAAGTTAATATGATTGGCATTGTTTACACCCCAAACTCAAGGGAATTGGAACAATACTTTTGGAGATAAAAGGACATGTTCATAACAAGTGGAGCCATGCTCGAGGCATAAATGGCTTTATAAGTAAGAATAAATCCGTCTTGAGTCCAACTACTGGATAAACTAAAGCCTCAAAGTAGAAGTATCTAGATATGATTGATGGGGATAAGGAAACTCGACCTCGAGGTAGTTACCAAGAGTGTTTCAAGTTTGACATTCTTGCCATAATCTTTTGTTCCATATTTGATGAGTTAAGTTTAGCGTCATAGGTTTAAGGCTTTGATGTCAAGGTCTACAGCTTGATTGTGTTGGTCTTTAATTGGTGTTATGACTTAGTAAGGCAAGTGAATTTAGGTTTGAGTCATAGTTTCAGGGCTCTGATGACCAAGGTTTTGACCTTGATTACGTTGGTTCTCATCCAGTGACTGGAATATGGTTCACTCCACCTTAATCTTGTCAAGTTTTAACTCATTTGAGTAAAGTCAAGGGTGGTAGGCCTAAAAATCTGTAGACTTAAGCTTATGAGTGGATTTTTGAGCTCTAAACTTGTCTCCAACCTAGTTCCCAGCTCTCAAATGTATGAGACAAGGTGGCTACAGGCTTTGCTTCTTCACCCCAATTGCCACTTAGGCTAGGTCCATATCCCTTTAATTTATTGTAGCGAGAATAACCAACTTGATAAAACACCCCCCCCCCCCCCCCCCCCCCCCAAAAAAAAAAAATTGAGTCTTCTTAATTGGAGCATGAGCAGAATCCACATTATTAGTGCAAATTGAAAGACGGATTCACCAAAAGCATCAACCCTCTTTTAGAGGTGATTGATTGAGGTCAAACATGTATAGTTTGAAATTTAGACTCGTCCCAAGTCGAGGCGTGCGAGTTCCTTTTTACATGTTTGTTTGATTTTGTACTTATGACGACCACACAACACACTAAAAACAAACAAAATGAGCAAACAAACCCTTTGGCAACCAAAATGGGAGGCTTTATAGTGTCTAACCCCACTGTGGATTTTAATAACATAATCTCAGACCATTCTCCATTGGTCTAAACCAGAAGAGCTAGCACTCTTAAGGCTAAAGTGTACGATGGGTTGGCCTTAATTGGGTCACCAATCGAACATCCTTTAGAACAAACTCTCATCTTGTGAGCGGATTAAACTAGTCATAACCACAGTATTCAAAGCAAAGGTGATGTCCCAAAAGATGAGCGCATTGGGCTTGCCGACTCTTCTCAAAAGAGTTTTATGGCCATGCTCAACCAGAGAATGCAACTCATGGATGAAAGATATGAGCTATCTCTTATAGCGGTTTAAGAGAAAAAAATGCCTGAGACTGGGCATGAAAATTTAGCTGCTCTAAGGATGATCATTGATGACGTTGGGGCTTCAATGAATGAGAGACTTCGCAAAGAGACCACGGGGTCTTGGTTGAAATGAATACAACCTTATCATCTACTGCTAGTCTCGTAGCTAAAGATGTGGCCAGACAAACAATGGTACAACTTGAACCGATCTTGATAAAGTAGGTTGAGACACATAACGGCTTTGTCCAAGTGGTTAGAGAAGACCTTAGACAGTTAAAGCCAATTCTTCCTCCCTTGATCCCTGTTGGTTATCCTCATGATTCCTCATTTAGTGCACGACTACTAGTAAGCATGGAAGTTAATACCACCTCCATTGAACAAAAACATCATTATGATCAGTCTAGGCATTATTTTGCTACATCTAAACCTAAGGATAAAAAATTTGGCACCCAGGGTTTCTTGACCCTTAAACCAAGAACAAACCTTGGCTTGAAGGCACCTGAACACCACTACCTTGGCAATGTCATCCCTCCAGATTCGGGGGCAGGGTTACATCCTTGCTCCCCATGTAGGGGGGCAATCATGAGATCTGAAGAAAGCTCCAAATTTAATGGGCAAGGACAAGCATCCTTTATAGGACACCACCAATCCATGACCAGGCTTGAACTGGCTTAAGAAATTGAAGGGTAAGGGCTAAGACCCCCTTTGCATGTAACTTTTCCAACACAAGGGTATAGCCTAAACTATTGGACCCATGGATAAGGATAGGTACCCATCATGAGGGACCAGTTCCTCCTTCCCAGGGCCAGCTCAGTATTTGAGACTACGGGGCAGTTGAATGCACAGCGCTTCCAAGAATATGCAATGGGGATTGATGAATTCAGGATTGCCCATCAGCCCATGAGTGCGAGGGGGACCTTCATGCATTCCTCAAGCTCAAGCGTCTTTGGGGTATTATGTGGCACCTTATTACCTAGTTGGCCATGTTGACTAAGAAGGGTATAATTGTGCTTATATAGGCCAATAACCACTTCATCATCCGATGGTGACAGAGGCTCAAGGATATCCTATTGACCCTATGAGAGATGGACAACCCTTTGGGGTAATGGCAAGTGCACAATCAAGCACTTAACCTTCCCCTTTAAGATCAATTAGCCTTCGTCATCGAGTAGATCGGCCTAGACTTCAAAGGGTTAATAGACCCATTTAAAGTAAGTCGTACCTCGATTATGTGGATAGGGATTACCCATTCCCAAGGGGGCATAGGATATCTAAGTTCACCGGTTTCTCTAGGGGAGGGGAACATATCAGCTCTCAAGCACTTGGCAAGGTTTAACTGCCAGCGTAGAGAAGCGACATACAACTCTTATTTGAAATTAAAGTCGTTCCTAGTTCTCTAATAGGAATGACTTTCAAAGGTTTATAAGTTTGCACCTAATTCCATTTATGGTTGGGATGACATGGGCAGACAGTTTTAGGCCTAATTCCAAGGATGGAGCTAGGGACCTCTATGTTCGACTTAGCTGGGATGAAGCAGAAGCTAGGAGAATCAATATAGGATTATATTTGTTGGAATTAGTGTCCTAAAAACCCAATTAATGAGTTTGAGATATTAAATAAATGAAATTATTTTTTTATTTATGGTCAAAATATGTTTTGCGAGTCAAATATGCATGAGATTGTTTTTCTAAAACGTTCCTTGAGATGGATGTCGTCCAAGATAACATGCCAGGTTTGATTTAAGTGGTCAATGAGATTGAACCATAGATAGACTTAGATCAAACTAATGATATGTTGTCGAAGTACATGTTTGTAGTCAGTGATGATTTTGGACAACTTGTTTGATAAGACTATAATATGATGCTTTAGATGACTTGTCTTGGTCATGTAGATAAAGATCCAAAAGTATTATATTGGTGTTGTCTATATGATTAGAACATTGAGCAGGACCACCTGAATTAGTTGTTGCTCTACTACTATCAGAAATAATTAATTCTGTAAGACGATAACTCTAAATCCAAGAAATAGTCTGAACTCATATATGGACTGTTCATTATTTTAATGTACCAAAAGCATTGGTCAAAGTTGGTAGGCTTAAATCTTACATCGATGGGTAATGGTATGAAGTGTAGTGGGAACAGTTGTTTTACGTGGAATCTATAGTCTCTAATGAGATAAGGATGTTCCCTAGTTAATTCACAAACAGACGAAGAGATTCGAGAAACTTTGGCTAAAGTATTCCATATTTTGACATTTGGAATTAATATAGAAATTACTTTTTATATTATTTAATTGTTCGAGAAAGGCGAGTCGAGAACAATGGTTAAAGATGTGAGAAATTTAGCAATAGTAATTAAAGCTACTTTCCCTCACGGATATCCAATAGAGCGGTTGGTTATAACAATGAAAGTCATTTAAGAATTATTGAATAAATATATTTGATTATAAAGTGCAGTAATATTTATTTAGTAAAATTAAATATTACTAAATGGTAAACAATGTTATCAAGTATTGATAATTAGATTTGACCTATTTGGCGCTAGAATTAAATTGTCCCTGAGGTCTCTCTGCAAGCCTCTAGAAGTACATCGGTTGAAAATATTAAAAATGAATTCATGAGATGAATTATTTGTTCATTGGATGAATAAATTAATTTTGCTAAACATAGTTCATCAGATGAATTTGTATAATTGGGATTTTAAACAAACAAAAAAAGAAAAAAGAAGAGGTTGATCTGCACAGCCTCGTGCAGGGTGCAGTTGACATGCGCCCGCCTCAATTTAAAATAAAAAAATACCCCTCATTGATGTCATGGTGACGTTAGCGACTGGGTGCCTTCATGCTTATCAAACGCGTGCTTGCTAACGTCATGGTGATGTCAGCAGGTGCAACTCATTTGTTTATAAATATGGCTTTTGGCCATGAGTTTGAATGTGAATTTTCTAAGTTTTGGAACCATCTAGTTTTCTTTTTTTTGGTAATTCAGCGAAATATATAGAAAAAAAATAAATGTTTTTACAAGCTACAAGGGGCATACCCTAGGAAATGGCCGAAGCCTACAAAAATGAGCCAACATCAAAATAGAGTCAAAACATAGTTCATACATCAACCAAGAAATACAAGAAAACAAAGAGGAAACTAAGGCTCAAAGCCCCACTGTCGAAGCAAATCCGCATGGCGATGAGCTCCTCTAAATGAGGGAGCAGCAAGAAGGCGGCTCCTGACTAAACCCATAATCTCCTCTGGCACAACCGCAGCTGATCCGGATTCAGAGCGTTGCACACGGAGGTTACGCTCATATCAGATAGTGTACATTGTCACTGAAAAGCAGAGTCAAGCAATGATGGTGCCAATCTCTCGACCCCTGAGGTGCTAAGCAGCCCAGGTGATGAGATCACCCTAAGGAAGGGTAGGCCAAGCAATAGACGTACGTGGGACGATGGAACTCCAGACCGATGCAGAAAAGTCACAAGCAAAGACGAGGTGCTCATGGGTCTCATCAGTTACGCCACAAAGAACACAAACACCCTGAACTCCAAGTGCTCTAAAATGTAGAAGACGGTCTCTAGTCCAAAGACGCTTCCGGGAAGTGATCCATAGAAGAAAGGAGTGTCTCGGAATATGCATCTGAAAGCACAGAAGATGATGAATGGTGTCCTCCTCTCTCCTACTCCGTACAATCTCCCAAGTGAACTTGGTGGTGAATTTCCCCGAAGGGTCACCCATCCACCTAATGATGTCTGCTACACCAGCCTGAGGGCTGAAGTCTATCATGTCCCAAATGGGTCGGGGCTCCGAACAACCCTGTGGAAGTCTCCACTAATCACCCTCAATAACAGCTGAGACTCGAGAATCCCAAAGAAGTCTTGAAGAAGTGAGCAGCAGAGCAGGGAAGCGCTCCGAAAGACGGTCGCGTGGTAGCCAAAAATCAATCCATAGAGCGGTGTCAAGGCCATCACCAATGACGTGGAAGATCATACCCAAACAGAGCAGAGAACTGGCAAAATCTGACGTAGCAAGACGAAGCAGATTTCGAAATATAGATCGTCCAAAAACTCTGTTCTTGGAGCCGGTTTATATGGACCCAGTGCAGCCACAGAGAGGAAGGGTCAGAAAGAAGAAACCCGATGTGCTTCATGATCGAAGCCTGGTTCCACTGGGCAAGACGATGGATCCCTAAACCTCCCTCTTGACGAGGATAACACAAGTGCCTCCAAGCAACCTTCGCCCCCTCGGGGTCAGCGAAGAGCCACGCCAGAAAAAGCAGCTACTGTCGACTCAATCTTCCGAATCATCATCTTTGGAAGTATAAGGAATGAAGACCAGTAGACCTGAACGGCAAAGAGAACAGATCTGATGAGTTGAAGTTGGCCAGCGTACAACAGAGAACGAGATTTCCAAAGCCGAATACGGGAGAGGATACGATCCAGCAAGGGCTGGCAGTCAATATAATGAAGTCGAGAAGAGATGAGGGGCACTCCTAGATACCAAACAGGTAGCTACCCGAGACCGAAGCCCAGCACGCCCAGAATATCCCTCTGGGTCATATCATTAACTCCAGCTAAGAAAATAGAACTCTTTGTTGCGTTCGAGGAGAGGCTCGAGAGCACAGCAAATCGATCCAAAGCCTCACGAACCACAGTAACACTACCAAGATCACCCTGGAAAAAGATCATAAGGTCATCTGCAAAGCAAAGATGTTTCAAACCAGTGCGGCGGCAGCAAAGATTGTAGTGGAAACGCAAATCATCAGTAGCCCGGTGAAGAAGACCTCGGAGACCCTCCATAGCTATAACAAAGAGGTAAGGAGAGAGAGGGTCACCCTGACGGACCCCTCAACTAGAGCAGAAGAATCCCTCAAGTTCGCCATTGATGGCGATAGAAAAGCGAGCTGTGGAGAGGCACTTAAGAACCCATCCAACCATAGTCTCAGGGATCCCCATGCTCCTCATACCGCTTAGAATAAACTCCCAATGAACTGTGTCAAAGGCCTTCTGAATATCTACCTTTAGGGCATAGCAGGCGAAGATGCAAAGATGATAATCGTGCATCAACTCTTGAGTCAGAAGTATGCTATCAGAAATACGACAACCGAGAACGAAAGCTGTCTGAGAGTCATCAATCAACTCAAGGAGGACACCCTTTAACCTGTTGCAAAGATCTTAGTGATGCACTTGTAGATCACATTGCAACTGGAGATAGGGTGGAAATCACCAAAAGTGGAAGGAGATTCCACCTTAGGCACGAGGCAGATCCTAGTGGTATTTAGAGCACCTAACATGCACCCTGAAATGAAGAAAGACTATATGGCTCTAATAACTGTTCCACCCACCACCTCCTAGGCCCTCTTAAAGAAGAGGAAAGTGAAGCCATCAGGCCCCGGGGCGCTAGCATCACCGATGGAAAAAAGGGCATCGCGGACCTCGACAGTAGAGACTGGAGAAATCGGTGGGGGAACCTGTTCCTCAGCGATGCAAGCCTCAAAGAAAGAAATCCCAATATGAGAGATCGACTACGAGTCATAAGTCCTCACACCATCAGGGCCGACAATCAATGAAATCCTGTTCCGGGCTTGCCGATGAAGAACAGACTTATGAAAGAAACGGGTGCTCTGATCACAAAGCAAAAGCCACTGAATATGAGACTTTTGACAACCAAAGGCCTCCTCATCCCGACATAATTGGGAGTACTCCAGGAACAGACGGCGCTCCTCCAAACGAAAAGCAGGACACTCCGGGTCCTCATCCAAGGCTCCCTGACCCAAAGTCTAGGCATCATGAGCTGCCTCAACTCGAGCTGAAATATGAGGGCCTTCAGATCATTCTTCAACAAGAGTGCCCTCAATACAAGAGTCCTAAACACATCTAACGGTAAGGGGAAAATCCTTGTGATCAGCCCAGAAGTTAAAGAACTTAAAAAAAGGACGTCAGGCGTGGCGCTCCCCAAGTCCTCTCACAACAATGGCACTGTGGTCTTAAACAATATGACATGCAAGAATCTCAGCAAATGTAACATGAAAGTCACGGAGCCAAACCTCATTAACCAGGCACCAATCAAGGCATTTGAGGATCAATCTGTCATCCTCAGCTTTATTGGACCAAGTGAAATGTAATCCAAAGAAAGGGATAGGCATAAGCTCAGCCTCAGTAAGACACTCTTGAAAATCATCCATATGCCCTGGCCAACCCTCCTGACCACCACATATGTCAGACGTATTAAGGATGCATTGAAATCCCCGAGAAGGATCCAAGGCTCACCTAAAAGGCTGGCACTTACATTCCGCAGGTAGTCCCATAAGGCGTGACGAGGCCCAGGCTCGTTGAAGCCGTAGATAAAAGTGGCGAGGAAGCCCACAGTCCCAGACAAGTCAGAGATATGACATGTAAGGAACTAGTCACCCCCTCGAATCAAGTCGACTTTATAGACGCCTAGGTCCCAAGCGACAATAATACGGCAACAGGAAGGGCAAACGTAAAATTATTTTAGGGTTTTCTAAATTTATATTTAGCATAATTTTTGTGAAAAATTATTTTTCAGAATGATTAAAAGGAAAAATTTTGTTCTGAAAGTTTTCCTAAAATAAATATTTTGGTAGCACACACTCCGGGTGTTAAGGGGGTCACTGCTGAGAGGATCTTGCTGTCTTGATGATTCTTCCCCAGCGACAATTGCGGGTCTACAATTCAGGTATTTTTATCAACCTTCCTTTTAAAGCTTTCCTTTAATTTTTTGCAATTTTATTTATGATTTGACTTCAGTTTTTATTATACTTAGATATTTCATGTTCTTTATGCTTTATATTAGAATAAAGGTCCTTTAGACTTAAAATTAAAGAGTTTTGAAGTTATTTTAGTTGGGCCTGATGCAAACTTTGCGTATGCGTTAGCAAGTGCACTAGTCGTACCAAGTAATATAGAAGTGAGTAGAGTATCGTTCCCACGAGGATTGTATTGAGTGAATACCAAAATTAGTAGCTTCAATACTATTTGAAAGACCGCAAAATTTAGGATTTTGATATGAAATAAAGTAAAATAAAATAAAAAGAAATAAAAGTTAAAACGAGATTAGAATGTGCTAATTTATTGCTAGTTTTTATCAGTTTAAAAAGTCTAAGGCATCCGATTTCACCTTAGTTGCATCAATACGCCTTTTCTATTCTCGATATTCAAGTTGTTACTGTGTGTTGATGGTTGAAAATCCTAATTTACTAAACATTCTATCTCGAGCAACACTTAGCATACTCTTTAACATATTAACCCATCACTCTCGTACATGAATTTAAATAACAAAAGAGCATTTAAAGCTCTATGATTTTCTTTTTTTGAAAACCACACAAATCGCGTTAATCTCTCTCGAGCATTCGCCCAATTTTTGGTGCTTATCACCTCAACAATCACCATAAATCTCCTCTCGGTCTCATTATGAATCATTATAGGCTTTAAATGGTGATCAAGCATTTAAAAATCATGAAGAACAATGATAAACACTTCAACAATACAATAACATAAACATTGAATACTTTGAGTTAGAAATAAGAGTATATTACAACTTATGCTACATTGTAGCCTTGGAATAACAAAATTAGTTCATGATAAACTTAATTTAAGACATATTTAACACAAAATTCATGAACTTAATGAAGAGAACGATAGAAAAGAACTTGAAAATGCAAAATTTCGGACCGAACTTCTTCTTTTCTACCTTATTTTTCTACTTCGTATATGATTTTTCTGGATTGAATGTTGCTAAAACACCTCCTAAGAATCCATATTTATTGTAAATAAGGTTGGAATTAAAAAAAATACAAAAAATTGAGAGCTCAAAGCTCATTGCACCACACATTTGCAGCTGCTGCCAATTCTGCAGGTTTGCAACTTGCTGCTAATTTCTTCATTTTTCTTCAACTATGGCCGCCCAAAATCAGTCTTAACATCAACTTGAACATGTTATTAAAGTTCGCAAGAGGTTCTTTCACTTGATTCATCAATTTTGCCACCCAAATTGCAAGTTGAAGTGAATTGTGCAGGCTAGTTTTCAGTTTCTGCAAATCGCTATCCTTTGCTGTTTTTCTTCATTTATTTTCAGCTTTGGGCTCCCAAAATCAGCTTTAACATAAATTATAACATGTTAATGAAGTTTACAAGAAGTTTTTTCACCTTATTTGTCCATTCTGCCACACAAATTGCAAGTTGAAGTGAATTGTGCAAGCTTATTGTTCATTCTTCGCATTGTTGTTGTTCTTGCTGTTTTTCTTCAGATTTTTTAGCTTAACACCACCTAAATTCAGAGTTTACATCAACTTGGGCATGCTAATGTATTGTGTAATCAATCCTTGCTCTTGATTTGTGCATTTTGCTACCCATTTTTGCAAGTTGAATTGAATTGTGCATAAACTTGATGATTTCTTGCTAAAACTAGTATTTTGATTGATTTAGCTCATTTTTATGCTTTTGTTTGATGTATCTTGCATTCAAATATTGATGTTGATGATAAACCCTAGCAAAATTTAGCACAAAATAAGTGTTTTTGCACAGAAATGGCAATAGAAGCAAAAAAGAGCAATAGCGATAAAATTTTGAGGTAAAATAGTTAGAAAATGAACCAAAATAATATGAATAATTATATACTAAATTAGACTTATCAAAATACTCCCAAACTTAAATCTTGCTCTCCTCGAGCAAGGGTGAACATTACGGCGTAGGATCTCATGTTTTTTAAAAATTCTTCCCCAATTTAAAGCAGGTATACCCAAATTAGAGAAGAATAACTGAGGCTCAAAGTTCAAGGTTTTCAAGGCAAAACCATCTTTTCCAAGGAAAAATCTGTCAATTACCTAGGTAATTGAATTCAAAAGTTAACTAAGCAAATTAAGTTTATCTGTTCTTTCTAATCTTAAGATATTCAAACCGAATAGAGGACAAAATCATACCACTCATAACAAGACTTATCAAGTATGCCCAAAACTAATTATTTTTGTGCCATTTTCTTCTTTTTTTTTTCTTTGGAGGAATTCATTTACTCAAGTCAATTTTGGTTCATGAGCATATCTGCAGCGGGAATCAAGCTCTGATTCCTGGGCAATGACCCATAAGTAAGAAAAGCCACCACTGAGATGCCTTCATTATGACTTCCCGAGTATATCTTCAGTGAGAATCAAACTCCGACTCTTAGGTGATGTAAGTAAGAGAAGCCACCACTGAGATGTCCTCATAATGGGTAGCACATATCTTTAAAACGTTTATAAATGGGATAGCGGTGCTAGAGATGATTTTTTCTCTCTCTCCCTTTTTTTTGGGGGGGGGGGGGGGTGCTTGGTTCCTTGTTAGCTTTCTAAGTACCCCTTGTAGCGAGCTTTCAATGCGGTAGCTCCCATTCCCGTTGGCCCAGGGTACCAGGTGTTGAAACACCCCTACGGATCTACTTGCTCAAGGGACCAAGGCAGGAAACCATCACACCGTAGCACATATCCAAATGATAGATGTTTTCAACAGGATAGCGTTGCTGAGTAATTCTCTCCCTCTAGTTTGATTATATTTTTCTTTTATTTAGACTTAGGCATAACTCTTCAAAATCTATTATGTAAATGATACTCTTTAAACAATCTATTCAAATTTGAGCATCTTTTAATCAGAAAGAAAAGTAAAATAGACATGCTAACTAATGAAGCCTCGCGATTAAAAAAAAAAAAAAACTAGTGAAGTCAAATACCATGGTTTTATCAAGATAGTGCCTTAGATTAGATTTTTTTTGCAATTAGAATACAAAAATAATTGAATCTCAGGTAATTCAAATCTAATTTAAAGTAAACGAACTAAAAAGAGTAGAAAAATTGCCTAAAAAGCATGATGATGTGTTCTCTCTTATTTATTTATTTTATTTTTTATGTGAAAGACAAATGATTAAAACTGTAGAAAATCGACAATCTTTTTGTTCGCCTACACTATTTACATCCCCATACAATGGCTCTGAACTCTGGGAGGCACTGAAGCCGACTCTAAAAAATAAAATAGGAAAACTTTTCGAAATAATTTTGTTAAGAAAAAACATTTTTTTTAATTTATTATTATTATTATTATTTTTATTAACATTACTTTTTCCATCACCAAACTTTAATTTTAACAAGAACTAAAAAGATAAATTGGGTGAGAGATACTTCCCAAGTTTGAGGATTGCTTTTTGATGGTGCATGTTGACATTGTGCTACCCCCAAACTTGTCGCAAAATACCTGTTTAATCAGAAATAAAGATGAGAAAAATAAAAATAATGAGAGGAAAATAAAATTAGATAAATAAAGATATAAGCAATTAGGTTTCCTCCCAAGAAGCGCTTAGTTTATAGTCGTTAGCTCGACTTTTTGGGTCGATCTATCCCGTGTCCTGAAGGAGAATAGAGTTTCCACCATCCATCCATAAGGACCATTTTCTTCCGTGACTCTTCCTTTTTCTCTTCTTTGCATGACCTCCTCCGCCTTCTCTAATCTTGGGATCTTTGAGCCTGATTTGCCATAGTTTGAATTTCCTTTTTCGATTTCTTCTGCTATTTTTCTCTGAGGCATTCATGGTTCCGAAAATCTCTGACCATGTTAGATAAGCTTGACATTCTATTTCAATGATTGGTGGTGGTGGGTAGGTAAACATAGGTTTGGTCATTGGTGGTTCTGAGTTGACTAAGGGGATTATGTCACATTGAGGTGGTTTGTCTAGTGTGTCTTCATTCCTCAATATTATGGCGTTAGTTTGCTCCCCTAGGTCGGTGCTGGTATTGCTAGGTAGGGATTCTTCAGACCCTTCCGACTGTTCCGCTATTGCAGTCCCTACTTGAGGTTCAGGATTTTGGATGGAGGTTCTTTGGCTTTTTAGGTCACTCACAGTTTTCATGAATTCCCTCAAGGTCTCTTCTAAGTCATTGTTCTTTTCTTGAGACGGATAAGTTGGTGACCAAGATGCTTCGTGATGATTCCTAGAAAGATCCATCCATTCTTGACTATAAGTGCTACAGTAATTAGTTAAATTTTGACATGTAATTACTTTGTTCAAAACCCCATGAGGAAAAGCTTACCTAATTGATATTCCATACTAGCATGGTTAGCTACACAAAATTCACATCTAGGAGCACGAGCAGCAATCATCTCATTTAATGTTTCTCAAATTTGTGAAAGTTGAGCAGATAATTCACTTTATTCACGAATGCTCAATTTTTGTTTCGGTATAGCTTGATATTGAGGTCTCATAAAGTTATATTGCTCAAAATCTGATGAATAAAAGCTATTACCTATTTGGCATTCCATAATAGTATGGCTACCTACACAAAATTCACATCTAGGAGTACTAGCAGTAATCTTTTCTTCGATTAGTAAAAGTTGAGCAGATAATGCATCAAATACAGCTTGGTATTGAGGTCTTATAAAGTTGAGCAAGCCATCTCTCTCATTATATATATATATATATTTTTTTAAAAGGGTAAGTGTTAATACTTCAGATTTTAAAAAATTAAAAGATAACAAACTTAATTTAAAAAAAAATTTATCTGGACAAATTAAAAAGTCAAAATAAAGTTAGAATTAATCAGAAAACATAAAAATACAATAATCTAAAATAAAATTAAATAAAATAAATGAATGAATGAAGATTAATTTCTCAAATTTTAAACAAAATTTGCAATCTATTAACAATTAGTATTAAAACAAAAAATTTTTTTAGGGGGACATATATATACGAATTTTTTTTAAAATTATTTATTTTTAAGAATTATCTTTACAAATAAAATAAACGAATGAAAATAAATTTATATTTTAAATTTAACAAAATTTACAAATTATTAACAATTTCAAATTAGCTCCAAAACTAGTTGGTATTGATATCACTCAAATAGAGACAATCCCGGCAACGACGCCGAAAACATAATGCAGACTTTGCGTATGAATTAGCAAGTGCATTAGTCGTATCAAGTAATATAGAAGTGAGTAGAGTATTGTTCGCAGGAGGATTGTATTGAGTGAATACCAAAATTAGCAGCTTCAATACTATTTGAAAGACCGAAAAATTTGGGATTTTGATATGAAATAAAGTGAAATAAAATAAAAAGAATTAAAAGTTACAACGAGATTAGAATGTGCTAATTGTTTGTTAGTTTTTATCGGTTTATAAAGTTTAAGGCATCCGCTTTCACCTTAGTTGCATCAATACGCCTTTTCTATTTTCGATATTCAAGTTGTTACTGTGTGTTGATGGTTGAAAATCCTAATTTACTAAATATTATGTCTCAAGCAACATTTAGCATACTCTTTAACATATTAACCCATCACTCTCGTGCAAGATTTAAATAAGAAAGGAGTTTGTAAAGCTCTATGATTTTCTTTTTTGAAAACCACACAAATCGCGTTAATCTCTCTCGAGAATTCGCCCAATTTGTGGTGATTATCACCTTAGCAATCATCATAAATCTCCTCTTGGTCTTATTATGAATCATTATAGGCTTCAAATAGTGATCAAGCATTTAAAACTCATGAAGAACAATGATAAACACTTCAACAACACAATAACATAAACATTGAATATTTTGAATTAGAAATAAGCATATATTACAACTTAGTCTACATCGTAGCCTTGGAATAACAAAATTAGTTCATGATAAACTTAACATAAGACATGTTTAACATGAAATTCATGAACTTAATGAAGAGAAGAAAAGAAAAGAACTTGAAAATGCAAAATTTCAGACCAAACTTCTTATTTTCTCCTCCTTTCTTCCTACAATTTTCTACCTTATTTCTCCACTTTGTATGTGATTTTTCTGGATTAAATGATGCTAAAACACCTCCTAAACATCCGTATTTATAGTACATAAGGTTAGAATTAAAAAAAATGCAAAAAATTTCATGCTAAAAGCTCATTGCACCACACATCTGCAGCTGCTGCCAATTCTACAGGTTTGTAACTTGCTGCTGATTTCTTCATATTTCTTCAACTATGTGTCACGATCCTTGAGTTTGTGATAGAATTAGGAACGTGAGAAATTGAGAATTAAGGTGAGGAACTTAGAATTTGGAGAATTGAGATGTGATATGGAGACTGAGATAGATTTTTAGATGAGCAAGAGTTAGAATTCAGATTTGGATGAGAAAGAATTAGGAGTTAGATAAGGGAAGAAAGAGAAATAATTAGATGAGAAAATCTAAGAGTGAAACTCTTGAATTCTTTGTATTTCGTTCATTGAAAACTTTCATATATTTACAAGTATTTTTGCCTTCTATTTATGGAGCTCTAACAATTAAATCTAGAAGCTTCTTAAGCTATTACAAATCTGAATTATTCAAGTAAGAATGGCGGGAAATAACAACAATTCAAATAATGGAGGGAAAAGGGAATTATTCAAATAGTTGGCGGGAAAAGTGGTTGGAGGAGCGTCCAACTTGGCCCTTTTCCAGATTATTCTAGACTCTTCCAGATGTAGGCATGCCTTAGGAGCTGCTGGAGCACTTGACAAATCGGTTGAAGCTGAAGGCCAGACCTTTGACACTATCGGGTGCCTGGGCTGGGCTCACGGACGCTGCGGACCGACCTTGTGACACTGCCGGGCTGTCCCTTGACATTGTCTGGTTACGACCTGGTCCGACCCTGACATCGAACCTCTGTGACGCTGACTTGGTCCTGGCCATGACTCTTGGACCTTGGTGTGTACTGGCTGCGACCCAAACCCTGTCTTGACCCGGTTGCTTGGCCCTCCTTAGCAACCTCTAAAAAACGACTTGTTATTATTATTATTTTTTTTATTGTTAGTTGTCCTAGCTAATGCGTTGGACCATGTCATGGCTAGGATCATGACACTATGGCTGCCCAAAATCAGTCTTAACATCAACTTGAACATGTTATTAAAGTTCACAAGAGGTGCTTTCACTTGATTCATCAATTTTGCCACCCAAAATTGCAAGTTGAAGTGAATTGTGCAGGCTAGTTTTTAGTTTCTGCAAATTGCTACCCTTTGCTGTTTTTCTTCATTTGTTTTCAGCTTTGGGCGCCCAAAATCAGCTTTAACATAAATTCTAACATGTTATTGAAGTTTACAAGAAGTTCTTTCACCTTATTTGCAAGTTGAAGTGAATTGTGCAGGCTTATTATTCATTCTCTGCGTTGTTGTTGTTCTTGCTGTTTTTCTTCAGATTTTTTAGCTTAACACCACCTAAATTCAGAGTTTACATCAACTTGGGCATGCTAATGTATTGTTTAATCAATCCTTGCTCTTGATTTGTGCATTTTGCTACCCATTTTTGCAAGTTGAATTGAATTGTGCATGAACTTGGTGATTTCTTGCTAAAACTAGTATTTTGATTGATTTAGCTCATTTTTATGCTTTTTTTTGATGTATCTTGCATTCAAATATTGATGTTGATGATAAAACCTAGCGAAATTTAGCATAAAATAAGTGTTTTTGCACAGAAATGGCAATAGAAGCAAAAAAGAGCAAAAGCGAGCAATAGCGATAAAATTTTGAGGTAAAATGGTTAGAAAATGAACCAAAATGATATGAATAATTATATACTAAATTAGACTTATCAGTGCCTGATAGAACCAATTTAGAAAAAATTTAGTTTTCGAAATTAAAATTTTCCAACAATTGGTATCAGAGTCACCTCTAATTATATTCATAATTGGCGTGAGATTAATATTAAGCATAATAAATGTCATGAATAGAGTTGTGAATGAGAGAAACTAAAAATTTCGTTAAAGGAAAGAATACCTAGTTGGGTTATTAGCGAGTTTAATGACAAAATTGTTGGTTCATCAAATTTAAATTGTTTAAGTTATGATGCATATTTAATTAGTTTAACCAAATTATGTGGGATTTCATTCTAAATAATCTAATGAGATTAGATATTTAAATAGTTGAATCATTTAGATATGTATATTATTACATTGAATATTTAATGAGATTAAGTGTTTGGTTAAGTTCAAATATTTAATTGGACTAGATATTCGGTTACGATCTAATGTGATTAAGATCGGATTTTTTTTATTTATTTAAATAATATATAAGCTAAAATCAAAATTGGAAAATAAGGGACTGGGCACTCCTCATTTTTAAATTAAAAAATAATATTTTTATTTATTTTATTTTATGTAATATTATTATTTAAGTACTTTAAATAAATAAATAATTAGTTAGGATGAGATCCTAAGTATATTTATGCGATCATCTTAAAGAGTTTTAAAAAAACCTTTAATTATCACATTGAATATCTAATGAGATTATATATTCAGTTATTTAAAATATTACAATCTAATAAGACTAAGATGGGCTTTAATTAATTAATTAATTATTTATTTAAAATAAAATTGAAAAATAGTTTTAATGCCCACCACATGGCCGGGCATATAAAGGTTAGCAACGTTTATTTGATTTAAGTAAATGAATAACTAAATAATTAATTGGAATTAGATTCCAATTAGAATTATGTGATAATTATTTCTAAAAGTGTTTAGAAAAGTAATTAATTAATCTAGCCATGTTATACCTTGAGTAATGTTATTTAAAATTGTTTGATAATATGTTGTTAAATTTTCTTGATGTATCTAACATTATTTAAAGACTTCAAAATTATGTGAATCAAATTAAAGGCCATGTAACTTCATGAAATATTTTATTTCATGTAGAGGGAAAAATTCTCAAGTCTAGTTAGATTAGAAAATTCAATAGTTGAATTATTTGGAAGAAAAATTCTCATAATATATCTAATAAGATTAGATTACATAGGTTGCATAATTAAATGAACCTAATGTGAGATTTAATAGTTAAATAAAATTTAGACTATGATTCTAATAATTGATTATGAGATAATCAAACTTAAAAGAAAGATCCGCCATTTAAAATTTCAAGTGGAAGCAAGGTTTAGAAGTTGATTCCTTACGGTCTACGATGCTAGCCTAATCGTATAGTGGATATATGCGACTCCGCGAGGAGGGCGTTTTTCCGTAGATTAGAGGGTTGGATAGGATAGATAGAGGTACGAGAAAGCATATGCGGCCACATTGCTGTGGTGTATCTTATTGACTTATACTAATGTCTAGGTAATGGTATACACTTGAATAGGATAGTATGTTAGTCTCCTAGGGAGCATTGAGATACTGTCTTAGAGGCCAAGAAAGGGACAGTGAATTAATTGTGTTTAGTAAACATTATTAATTGAGAACAATTCTCACCTCACTGATAACCCAGTGCAGCCTCATCGCCGAGGAGTAACGGGTAGTTTAGTTTGGTTATTGTAGTACACATAAGGAATGGTTAGGTGGATTCCTTGCTTTGTTAGTTTGCTGAAATTAATTAAAAGGTTATTATGACTCAAAATATTAACTAGGAGTGAGCTTTTATGTGAATGCTCATGGCCTCCGTTACTGGTCTAGCAGTATAGTAGGTGAGCACGACTCCTTGATGAGAGTGTTCATTTTTAGAATACAAGGTTAGATTTTTTTTTGATAGACTGAAGTACAAGTTAAGTGGGTGTGGCCACTCCATCGTGGAGTACTTCATGGACTTGTATAGAAGTCGAGGTAGCGGTGTACACCTAAATAGTGTCTACATTAGCCTTCCCAAGGAGTTTTGTTGTATGACCTTTGAGGCTGAGAGTAGAGTGGTGTGTTAAATATGTTTAGTAAAGAGTTCACAAGAAAACATATTTATTGACAAATGTTCTCATCCTTTTGACATCTCAATTTGGCCTCGCTACCGGGGAGTTTTGGGTAGTTTGGTTGGGTCGCCATGGCAAACATGTAAGTGTCGGACTGTGAACTCCAATATGTGAGCTCAAGAGACTACCAAGAAGGTTGTAAGGCACGTGGTTTCCGAGCTTGAGATAATTACTTAGAGCACAATTTCAGATGCGTGGGAACCAAGCATAATTGAAGAGAACATAGAGCATCTAGAAGAGACTTCAGCTGAAAATACGAATGCGGGGTTTAAGAAATACACTAAAGTACCTAATCAAGGGCACATTCATTGATGATTAGCACGCTAAAGGAGCTCGGCGACCTGACATGGGAAGAAAGTGCGGCAAAAATAGGGGCAACCGTTATTTAGTTTTTCTATAAATAAACAACTCTGTTGTTTTCCAAAATAAGTACATACACTACAAAACTTCTTGAAGTTTCTTTTATAGAACACTTGTGCTTTTTACCTAGGAGTAGCGTAACTTAACTTAGTCAAACGTAGCATAGATCTTGCTATACTTGCTTCTTCAGTAATAAGTGCTTCGAGCTTTAGCTGTGAACTCTCTATTTTATTTTGTTTCCAAATTCAATTAGTTAAGAACTGAGGTTTCAGTTCAAGGCTTTGATGTCCAAGGTTTGACCTTGATTGCATTGGTCTTTACACTATTATCATTGCTTAATATGCCAAGGGAACTTATGTTAGCCCCATTATTTAGGGCTTTCACGTCTAAGGCACAATGATGCTTACTTTGCGTATGCGTTAGCAAGTGGACTAGTCGGATCAAGTAATAAAGAAATGAGTAGAGTATCATCCCACGAGGATTGTTATTGAATGAGTACCAAGATTAGCAGCTTTGATGCTATTTGAGCAACCGAAAATTGAGATGGTAATATGAAATAAAATAAACTAAAAAGAAACAAAATATGTTAACTGATTTTATGAAGTTTTTTTTATGATTTAATAATATCCAAAGCATCTGATTTCACGTAGTTGCATCAATACGCCTTTATATTCTCGTTATTCAAGTTGTTATTACGTGTTGATGGTTGAAAACTCTAATTTACTAAATATTCTCTCTCAAGCAACATTTAGCATGATTTTTTACATATTAACCCACAAATCTCGTGCATAAATTTAAATAAAAAAAGTATTTCTAAAGATCTATGATTTTCTCTTAAAAACCACACAAATTACGTTAATCTCTCTCGAGCATTCGCTCAATTTGTGGTGTTTATCACCTTAGCACTCATCATAAATCTCCCCTCTGAATCATTATGAATTATTATAGGCCCTAAATGGTGATCAAGCATTTAAAACTAATGACGAACAATGATAAACACTTCAACAATGCAATGACAAAACAATGAATACGTTGAATTAGAAATAAGCGTATATTACAACTTAGGCCACATCGTAGCCTTGGAATAACAAAATTAGTTCATGATAAACTTAATATAAGCATAACTAACACAAAATTCATAAACTTAGAAGAAGAAAAGGCTAAAAAGGACTTAAAATACAAAATTACAAACCAAACTTTCTTCCTTCTTCTTCTTCTTCTTCCTACACCCGTTTTTCTATTACTTCTTCTACACTTTGTATGAGTCTTTGTATGAATGAAGGATGATCTAACTCCCCCAAAACCTCCTTTATTTATAGTGTTTAGGGGGTGAATGAAAATATGGAAAAATAACTTCAATCTTACTTCCTATTTGCTAATTCTCACAGCTTATCTTCAACTTGCAAAGTTCGAGTTATTTTATGTATTTTCTTCACTTTCACCGCCCAAAACCTGCAGCAAATGATAGTTTCGATGTTGTATGATACATATACAATGAACTTGAGCTATAAAATATGACAAAAGTTGCCGCCCCAAAGCAAGTTGCACATTTTAGTGTTCATTCTTTGTTGGTTCATTGTATAACCATGAGTTTTGGGATGATTTTGCTATTTTATTGCTTTTTTTTTTATGTATCTTGCATTTACTTGTTGATTTTAATGATAAAACCTAGCAAAATTTAACATAAAATGAGTGTTTTTGGTGAAAAATAGCAAAATAGTTCAAAACGAGCAAAACCGAGCAAAAACGATGGAAGTTTGATGTAAAAAGGTTAAAAATATATCAAATTAATATAAATAATTATATACTAATTTAGACTTATCAAAATACCCCCAAACTTAAATCTAGCTCGTCCTCGAGCAAGGCTAAACATTAAAGCGGAGGATCTCGTGCTTTTTAAGAATTTTACCACAAGTTAAAGCAGGTATACTCCAAATTAGAGAAGAATAATTGAGGCTCAAAGTTCAAGGTTTTAAAGGTGAAACCATCTTTTCCAAGGAAAAATCTATCAAATACCTAGGTAATCAAATTCAAAAGTTAGCTAAGCAAATTAAGTTTATCCGTTCTTTCTAATCTTAAGATATTCAAACCGAATAGAGGACAAAAAATTATACCACTCATAACAAGACTTATCAAGTATGCCCAAACTAATCATTTTTGCGTCATTTTTTCTTTACTTACTCAAGTCAATATAAGCATATCTGCAGCAAGAATTAATCTCCGACTACTGGGCGATGACCCATAAGTAAGAGAAGCCACAACTGAGATGCCTGTATTATGAGCTCCCGAGTATATCTTCAGTGAGAATCAAGCTCCGACTCATGGGCGATGACCCATGAGTAAGAGAAGCCACCACTGAGACGCCCTCTTAACGGGTAGCGCATATCTTATTTATGTGCGATAGCGGTGCTGGAGATCATTTTTTTTTCTTCGATGCTTGGTTCCTTGTTAGCTTTCTAAGTACCCCTTGTAGTGAGCTTTTAATGCGGCAACTCCTGTTCCAATTGGCCTAGGGTACTAGGTGTTGAAACACCCCTACGGATCTACTTGTTTGAGGTGCCAGGGCACGAAACCATTACACCATAGCACATATCTAGAAGTTTTTAAAGGATAGCGGTGCTTAGTAATTCTCTCCCTTTATTATTTTTCTTTTATTTAGACTTAGGCATAACATTTCAAAATCTATTATGTAAATTATACTCTTTATGCAATCTATTCAAATTTGAACATCTTTTAATCGGAAAGAAAAGTGAAACAACCATGCTAATTAATGAAGTCAAATACCATGGTTTTATCAAGATAGTGCTTTAAATTAGATCGTGTTTCGCAATTAGAACATAAAAATAATTGATTATCAGGTTATTCAAATCTAATTAAAGTAAATGAGCTAAAAAGAGTAGAAAAATTACCTAAAAAGTATGATGATAAGTTCTTTCTTTCTTTCTTTCGTTTTTATATGAATTTTTTTTGAAAGACTAATGACTAAAACAGTGGAAAATAGACAATCTTTTTGTTGGCTGATACTATTTACATCTCCATACAAAGGCTCCGAACTCTGGGAGGCACTAAAGCCGACTCTAGAACATAAGGCAGGAATACTTTTCGAAATAATTTTGTTTTAAAACCTTAAAAATTGCTTTTCCCATCCCCAAACTTAGAGTTAACATTGTTCTTAATGTTCAAAGAACTACAAGAATTAAGTGAGGCGAGAGATACCTCCCAGGTTTGAGGATTGCGTGTTGATGGTATATGTTGACATTGTGCGACCCCCAAACTTGTTACAAAATACCCGTTTAATCAAAAATAAACACGAGAAAAACAAAAATAATGGAAGGAAAATAAAATTAGATAAATAAAGATATAAACCCTTGGGTTGCCTCCCAAGAAACGCTTAGTTTATTATCGTTAGCTCAACTTTCTGGGTGGATCAATCCCATGTCCTGAAGGAGAATAGAGTTTCCACCGTCCATCCATAATGACCATTTTCTTCCATGACTCTTCCTTGTTCTCTTCTTTACACGACCTCCTCCACCTTCTCTAATCTTGAGATCTTTGAGCCTGATTTGCCACAGCTTGATTTTCCTTTCCCGATTTCTTCTGCTATTTTTCTTTGAGGCATCCATGGTTCTAAAAATTTCTGACCATGTTAGGTAGGCTCGACATTCTATTTCAATGTTTGGTGGTAATGGGTCAGTAAAGATAGGGTTGGTCCTAGGTGGCTCTGAGTTGACTAAGGGGATTATGTCACATTGAGGTGGTTCTTTTAATGTGTCTTTATCCCTCAATGCTATGGTGTTAGTTTGCTCCCCTAGAATGGTGACGGTATTGCTAGGCAAAGATTCTTCAGACCTCTCCTACTGCTCCTCTATTGCAGTCCCTACTTGAGGTTTAGGATTTTGGATGGAGGTTCTTTGGCTTTTTAGGTCACTCACAGTTTCCATGAATTCCCAAAAGGTCTCTTCTAAGTCATTGTTCTTTTCTTGAGATGGATAAATGAGTGGCCAAAATGCTTCGTGATGATTCCAAGAAGTATCCATCCATTCTTGACTATAGGTGCTATAGTGGGTAATGTACTGGGATTGGTTAAAATTTAACATGTAATTACCTTGTTCAAAACCCCATGAGGAAAAGCTATTACCTAATTGGCATTCCATACTGGCATGGTTACCTACAAAAAATTCACATCTAGGAGCACGAGCAGTAATCATCTCATTTACTGTTTCTCGAATTTGTGAAAGTTGAGCAGATAATTCACTATATTCACGAGTGCTCAGTTTTCTTTTCGGTATAGCTTGATATTGAGGTCTCATAAAGTTATATTGCTCAAAATTTGATGAAGAAAAGCTATTACCTATTTGGCATTCTATATTAGTATGGCTACCTGCACAAAATTCACATCTAGGAGTACTAGCAGTAATCATGTCTTCAATTAGTGAAAGTTGAGTAGATAATGGATCAAATACAACTTGGTATTGAGGTCTTATAAAGTTGTAGCAAGCCATCACTCTTAGCACTCTTATCTTTTTTTTTTTTTGAATAAATAAATAAATAAACTTAAGAGTTAGAGGAAAAATAAAATTAGCGAGAAAGAGTAGGAATACAACCACCTTTGAAAACCAATCTTTAGAGAGGGATGTCCGTAATGAAAAAGGTTTTAAAAAACTTAAAGAAATCAAACTTAACTTTGAAGAACTTATATAGGTGAATTAAAAGTTAAAACACAGTTAAAATTAATCAGAAAACTTATAAATACAATAATTTTAAAATAAAAATAGAGAAAAATATGGTTTTAAGGAAACCGGGGGGGGGGGGGGGGGGGGGGGGGGGGTAGTTGCACTAATGTTTTGAAAAAAATTTTTAATTAAAATAAAGATGACAATAAGAAAAAAAATACAAGAACAACAAAATAACACAAAACTAACAAATTTTAACAAAAACACAATTTTGGGGGTATATTCTATACAAATTTTTCGCTTTTTTTTTTTCAAAGAATTTATCATTACGAATGAATCAAATGAAAAATTTCTTAAACTTAAATAAAATTTACAAATTTTTAACAATTTCAAATTGGCACCAAAACAAGTTGGTATAGATATCACTCAAATAGAGTCAATCCCCGGCAACGGTGCCAAAAACTTGATGCTTACTTTGCGTATGCGTTAGCAAGTGCACTAGTCGTATCAAGTAATAAAGAAATGAGTAGAGTATCATCCCACGAGGATTGTTATTGAATCTGTACCAAGATTAGTAGCTTTGATGTTATTTGAATAACCAAAAATTGAGATGTTGATATGAAATAAAATAAACTAAAATGAAACAAAATATGTTAACTAATTTTATGAAGTTTTTTTTTATGATTTAATAATATCGGAGGCATCCGATTTCACCTATTTGCATCAATACGCCTTTCTATTCTCGTTATTCAAGTTGTTATTACGTGTTGATGGTTGAAAACCCTAATTTATTAAATATTCTCTATCGATCAACATTTAGCATGCTCTTTTACATATTAACCCATCACTCTTGTGCATGAATTTAAATAAGAAAAGTGTTTTTAAAGATCTATGATTTTCTCTTAAAAGCCACACAAATTGCGTTAATCTCTCTCGAGCATTCGCTCAACTTGTGGTGCTTATCACCTTAGCACTCATCATAAATCTCCTCTCGGACTCATTACGAATCATTATAGGCCTGAAATGGTGATCAAGCATTTAAAAATCATGAAGAACAATGATAAACACTTCAACAACACAATGACAAAACAAGGAATACGTTGAATTAGAAATAGGCGTATATTACAACTTAGGCTACATCGTAGCCTTGGAATAACAAAATTAGTTCATGATAAGCTTAATATAAAGCATAACTAATACAAAATTCATGAACTTAGAAGAAGAAAAGGCTAAAAAGGACTTAAAAATGTAAAATTACAAACCGAACTTTCTTCCTTCTTCTTCTTCTTCCTTCACCCGTTTTTCTATTACTTCTTCTACACTTTGTATGAGTTTTTGTATGAATGAAGGATGATCTAACTCCCCCAAAACCTCCTCTATTTATAATGTTTAGGGGGTGAATAAAAATATGGAAAAATAACTTCAATCTTGCTTCCTTTTTGCTAATTCTCACGGCTCATCTTCAACTTGCAAAGTCTGAGTTATTTTATGTATTTTCTTCACTTTCACTACCCAAAACCTACAGAAAATGATAGTTTTGATGTTGTATGATACATATACAAGTTTTTATGTTATACATATACAATGAACTTGAGCTATAAAATATGACAAAAGTTGCCGCCCAAAAGCAAGTTGCACATTTTAGTGTTCATTCTTTGTTGGTTCATTATATAACCGTGAGTTTTGGGATGATTTTTCTATTTTATTGATTTTATTTGACGTATCATGAATTTACTTGTTGATGTTAATGATAAAACCTAGCAAGATTTAATATAAAATGAGTGTTTTTGCAAGAAAATAGCGAAATAGTTCAAAATGAGCAAAACTGAGCAAAAACGATAGAAGTTTGATGTAAAATGGTTAAAAACATATCAAAATAATATAGATAATTATATACTAATTTAGACTTATCACACGACCTTCATTAGGTTTACCTAAACTCATTCGAGTTATGATAAGTCAAGGGTGCTTGGCTTAAAAACCTGACTAACTAGGGCTTGTAAGTTGTGAACTCTTGGGTTTGTCGCCGCCCCAATTCCTGACTTTTAAATGTACAAAGAAAGGTGTCTATGGGCTCTAGTCCTTCACTGTAATTACCACTTCAATTAGATCCATATCTCTTTAATTTTCTGTCAAAATATATAAAAAATATCTAAAAAAGTCTTCTTAATTGAAGCAAAAGCAGAATTTGTGTTATAACCGAAGCTGGATACACCAAAATATCACTACCTTCTCTATAAAAACAGTGAGTGGTTGAGGTCAAAGACTTACGGTCCGAATTTAGGCTCACTCCTTAGTTACAGTGAATCCCTTTTGCACGTTTGCTTACATTTGCATTTACGGTGATCACATCACACTTAATAACATGCTCAAACTAGAGTGGTCACTATGGAAGGGAAGACAGACGCTTTTCCCATTACTGTAGGGGTACACTAAGGATCAGCCTTGAGTCCCTTTCTGTTCATTTTGGTGATGGACGAGCTCACTAGGCACGTCCAAGGGGATGTAACTTGGTGCATGCTTTTCGCGGATGACATAGTCCTAGTGGGTGAGTCTAGAGTGGAAGTGAATGAGAAACTAGAACTTTGGAGGGTGACCCTAGAATCAAAAGGTCTAAGGCTCAGTAGATCTAAAACAGAATATATGGAACTTAAGTTCAGCACCTCTACCACGCCAAGAGCAGAAGTTGTACGGATTGGAACAGAGAACATACCTCAGAAAGTATGCTCTAAATATCTGGGTTCCATGGTGCAGAATGATGACGAAGTGGATGCAGATGTCAACAACAGGATTAAAGTGGGTTGGCACAAATAGAGAAAGGCAGTGGCGATACTGTGTGATAGGAAATTCCCACTAAAACTAAAGGGTAAATACTATAAGACGGTAGTGAGGCTAGCTATGTCCTACGGGGCAGAGTGCCGACCTGTAATGTGTCACCAAGCTCAAATGATGAGGGTGGCAGAGATGAAAATGCTAAGGTGGATGTGCGGACACACAAGGAGGGACAAGATATGAAATGAGGTCATTAGAAGTAAACTGGGTGTTGCCCCAATAGAAGATAAGTTGAGGGAGCAACGTCTGCGGTGGTTTGGGCATGTTAGAAGGATACCCACCACTGCACCTGTCAGGATATGCGAACAACTCCACATAGCAAACAGAAAGAGGGGGAGAGGACAACGAAATAAGAGCTGGATGGAGACAATACGACGGAATCTTACCTATCTCAACCTAAATGATGAGATGGCTCTTGACAGAGCTATGTGGAGGACTAGGACAGGCATATACCCGATGCAGCGGTGTAGGTGCATCTGCCCACTCGTAAACTCGATCTAGTGCCACGACTCTACGGTATGCCTATTCCACAGCTTGGGCATATGGAATTGCGGTCCCAAGGGCCGCCATTAGGGTTGTGGTATGTGGCATAGTGGGGCGTGGCCTAGATAGAAGAAACAATATAAAATGAAAAGCTGCAAATGAAGTGGTTGAGGCTCGCCAAGAGGAGACCACCCACAGCTCCAGTCAGGTATTGCGATCACCTTCGTACCACACTAGGAAGAAGAGGATGAAACAGGCCAAAGAAGGAATTATTGCAGTCGTACGGCAGGTCCTCACCCACCTAAACCCTCGGAAGGAGATGGCCTTAGAAAGAGCTAGAGCTTAAGGGAGGACTAGCATAGGAGTAGCAGAGGTAGCGGCCTCACACTGCTGATTATTCTACTATTTATGTGCTCATAGGCGTATAGGCTCATCAGGCTGTACCTATCTACCTATACGCCTATCTGTCTACTATCGGCCTATTTGCTTATTTGTTTATTTGGCATATTTGCTTATACTAGCTGTCTTGTTGGATAGGTTTTGCCTCGTAGTCTCCTCTAGGTCATTTTTATGCTATGACTTACTCTTTTGCTTTCATGACATATTACTCACAACTCATTGCTCACAGGTCTCCATGAGGCGATGAAGACTTACCTCTCAGGTTGGGGGTCCTCGGAAATAGCCTCTCTTCAAGTTGACACCCTGAAGGGGGAAGGCTGCATACATCTACCACCCCCCCCCCCCCCCCCCCCAAAGACCCCGCTTTTGCGGGAGCTCTTGAGGCACTGGGATTGTTGTTGTTGTACATCACACTTAATAACAACAAACATGGAAAACATGCCTTTTGGTGACCCCAATGGGAGGCTTAAAGTAAGACTTCATTGTCTTCAACCCATTATGGATTACCATAATGTAATTTTGAACCATTTGTCGATGGTCAGAACCAAGAGGTCCAGTGCTCTTAAACATGGGGAACCTGAAGGCCTAGCCTTAATTTGATCCCCACTTGAGCATCCTCTTCAACAAAGCCCTATAACACGAAGGGATGAAACCATTCATAGTTATGCAGTGAAAGCGGCGGTGGTGATGACATCCCAGAAGATGAATGCATTGGGCTTGATGGCCATTCTCGAAAGACTCTCATGGATATGCGCAAACATAGTTTAGAAATCATGGATCAAAGGGTCCAACAAATTATGAGAGAGGCCCTTGAGAAACAATATGCTGAAAAGGAGAGCACTCTAGCGGCCCAGCATGAAGATTCTGCAACCATGAGAGCCGTGATAAATGATGTAGGAACCTTAATGAATGAAAGGCTTCATAAAGAAACTGGCAGAGTCTTAGTCGAGATGAACTCAACTTTGTCTTCTACTACTACCCTTATTTCTAAAGACGTGGCAAGCATACAGTAGTTGAGGTCGAGCCAATCTTGGTTAGACAGGCTCACAACAACAGTCCTAGTGCCACAGGGGTCCCGCTTGTGCAAGGTCGGGGGGGGGGGGGGGGGGTAGGATGTACGCAGCCTTACCCTGTTAGAGTGAGATCGTGACGAGAGGCTGTTTCTGAGGACCGCCTTGGTTAGACAGGCTAAGGCTAATAATGGCTTAGTCCAAGCAGTTAGAGAAGACATTATGCAACTTAGGCATGTACTTCCTCCATTAGTTGGATACCCACATGAAGCTCCTCTGAGCTCATGGTTACCAGCTGCTTGGGCTGACTACATAGTCCCTGAGAGAATGAAAATCCCATGTGTGGCTGACCCAAGTGTCACACACCTTGGATCTAGCCATAAAAATGACAACTTGCCCCTAGGGGTTTTTGAACCTTCATATCAGGGACTTTCTATGGCTTTGAGGGATCTCAAAGCATATGTGCCGATGTCACCTGTCCTCGAGATGGGGGGCATGACCGTTCATACCCTCCTTAAGTTAGAGATGTTGCCATGAGTCCCACTTAATGCCTTTAAATGGGTGTGCATGTCATGTCCCAGAATGTAATTGAATTTTGTATTTTTGGTAGGAAAGGTTGTTGAAGTTGTATTTGGTGTGCGGTTGTTGAGTCGGTTGGTTTGAGTTGCTGGTCTAGATTCATTGTTGGTTTCTTAATCTTGTAATAGCTATAAGTGGGTAGTTTGAGATGTAAGACTCATTCATTCATAATAAAATTGAAATATCTTTAGATATTTTCTCTCTAATTCCTCATCCCCTTCCCTTCTTTCTCTCATCTTAATTCTGTCTCCTAGGTTAAGATCAAGATCATCTTGATGCTTAACAATTGGTATCAGAGCCTTGAGCTACACATTTGATCGGATTACATTCACTTTAATTCGATTGATTGAGCTGTTTTGGTTCGACAAATTGCTGAATTGTGATATGTTCAATTCTGGCTAGGAAAAGAAGATATAATATGGCCCCTACTACTCGCGCCAATGTAGCTAACAATGCAACTAATACCGTGCCCAATGTTGCAACAAGTAGTGCAGCTGGAGGAGCTCCTCCTTATGCAGTTGTAGCTGGAGCTGATGGAGGCGGTGTTCAAGGAGTCCAGATAAATCAAGTTCTTCAAATGATGCAGAATATTTTCAGAACTTTCCAGTAGGATATGGAACAAAAGTTGGATCAGAAGTTAGACAATCAAGCCCAGAAATTATATCAGAAATTTGAGAATCAATCATAGCAATTTTCTCAACATCTTTCTGATTGGCAGAGGCGAAGTGAGTCCCAGCCACCGGGGGGAGGAATTCTTCTTCCAGCTAGGCAGCAGCCATTCTGGCAGCAAACTAAACCACTAGATCCCACTGCTCCAGCTGCTGATTCAAGTGACAGTGCTACTAATGCAAGAAATTATGCATTCAGGCAGCCTCGGGTTGATTTGGAACCATTTGATGGTACTTTGCCTATATCATGGTTGAGGAAATTCTAAAGATACTTCAAGTTTTATAATATTGATGATCAGGAGAAGGTTGAGCTTGCAGCAGTTTATTTGCGTGGGGAAATGGAGACCTGGTACTATGGTCAGCTGCGCACTAAGCCTGACCATACTTGGACCACATTCTCAAATGAATTTTGTTCAAGGTATGGTGATGAAGATGTGAGTGAAGTAGTAGATCACTTCAATAAGCTGGTGCAAACTGCTTTTGTTAAGGACTATATGACTCATTTTGAAGGGTTGCGAGCTAGAATGCTTTCTGTTTATCTTGATGCACCAGGAGCCTTCTATGTATCCAGCTTTGTGAGTGGACTCAAACCACGCATCAAGAGTTTGGTGAAAGCTTTTCAACCTGATAACTTGACTCAAGCATACACTAAGGCTAGGAAGGTGGAGAGTTCTGTATTGACAAATGTTGAGACTCCTAAGGTGAAGTGTAACTTCCCTGGTTCCTCATCCACATGATCTACCCAGCCTAGCAATAAGAATGGCAACTTTGATGATAAGAGGCCACAAAAGTTATGTTACAAATGCAATCAAAAGTACTTCTTTGGTCACAAGTGTGATCCTAAGTACTTAATGACAGTCACTGGGGAAGTAACTGATGATGATGATCCAGACGAAATGGTTCCTCAAGAACCACAACTGGAGGAAGATAGTAGAGACACTGATGATGACAATTATGTTGAAATCTCCATGAAGGCTCTAATAGGTAATGGTTCTCACAACACCATTCGAATCAAGGGAGTCTCAGGGTAGTAGGCACTGTTGATATTCATTGACAATGGGAGTACACACAGTTTTATTGACCCTAAGGTGGTGCGAGCTATGGGACAAGAGATCATCAAAACTAACCCTCTGGCAGTTCCAGTGGCAGATGGAAATTCACTCCTAACACACACTAAATGTAAGAATTTCAGTTGGAAGATGTAAGGACATAAATTTGTCTATGATTTTTGACTCTTGAGGCTTGGAGGCTGCGACATGGTTTTTGGGGTTGATTGGATGAAGTCTTTTAGTCCAATTCTCTTTGATTTCTCACAACTAGCAGTATCCTTTGAGAAAGATCACCTCAAGATCAGGTTGCAAGGTATAGTTGAGCAGGGCCAGCTTCAGTTTATGAAGGGGAAAAAAGTTGCAGAAGATCCTAAAGAAGAGTGATTACCTTTGGGTAGGACAACTCTACTCAATTTCTCCTACTGCAGTATATGATTAGGAAGATGTAAGGGCTCCTTTGGATGCTTTGTTATAGCAGTACAGGGATTTGTTTGAGCAGCCTGAGGAGCTGCCTCCAAGAAGGGCACTTGATCACTCAATTCCACTCAAAGAAGGATCTAATCCAGTTAATCTATGCCCTCACAAATACCCCCATTCTCAGAAAGATGAGATAGACAGGCAGGTGGATGAGTTGCTAAGGACCAAGTTCATAAGGCATAGCCACAATCCTTTTGCATCCCCAGTGATCTTGGTAAAGAAGAAAGATGGAACATCAAGAATGTGTATTGACTATCGTTAATTAAACTCCCTTACAATCAAGGACAAGTTTCCAATTCCTATCATCGATGATTTGCTTGACGAACTCTATGGAGCATGTTATTTCTCCAAGTTAGATCTCCGACAAGGGTATTATCAGATGAGAGTGCAAGAAAGAGACATCCATAAGACAACCTTTAGGACTCATCAAGGGCATTATGAATTTGTAGTAATGCCTTTTGGATTGTCCAATGCACTAGCAACTTTCCAAGCTTTGATGAACAAGGTGTTCAAGGCCTATTTGAGGAGGTTTTTCCTTGTTTTCTTTGATGACATACTGGTTTACAGCCCCACATTACAGCAGCACTTTGAGCACTTAAGGCTAGTTTTTCAGACTATAAGAGATCACAAGCTGTTTCCTAAGCTCTCAAAATGTGCTTTTGCCAAGACTCATGTTGAGTATCTGGGTCACATTATCTCCGCTGAGGGGGTTGCTACCGATGCTAGAAAAGTTCAAGCTATGGAGAGTTGGCCTGAGCCCAGATCACTTAAGGAGTTGAGGGGATTCTTGGGCTTAACAGGGTATTATCGCAAATTCATTGTTGGTTATGGCTTACTTGCTAAGCCTTTGACAGATCTGTTGAAGAAAGACAGCTTCAATTGGAATGAATCAGCTAGAGAGGCTTTTGAATCACTAAAGCAGGCTATGACTCAGGCTCCAGACATAGCAATGCCGGATTTTAGCCAACCCTTCACACTTGAAACAGATGCAAGCAGCTTGGGTATTGGGGCAGTGCTTTCACAAGGTGGCAGACCCTTGGCTTATTTAAGCCAGGATTTGGGACCCAAGAATCAAAAGCTCCCCATTTATGAGAAGGGATACATGGCAATACTTCTAGTTGTTCAAGAATGGCGACAATACTTGGAGGGCCATCAGCTTGTGATCAAAACTGACCACCAGAGCCTCAAGTATCTGTTAGAGCAATGGATTTCCACAAGAGTGCAAATAAAAGGGCTGATGAAGATGTTGGGGTTGGAATATACCATTGAGTACAAAAAAAGGGGCTAAAAACATTGTGGCTGACGCACTTTCTAGACGTGCAGAAGAAGGGAGATCAGAAGACATAGAAGAGGCTATGTGTGCTGCAGTTAGTCAAGTAGTACCCCTGTGGATGGCTGAAGTAATTAAGTCTTATGAGCTTGATGATTTTGCCTAATCACACATTGTTCCTCACTGCATCCAGCCTCTGTCTGCAAGTCCTGATACCAGCGTGACTGTTAGTGAGGGAATAATTAGAATTAATGGCAAGATCTATGTGGCTAACAATAGTGAATTGAGGAAGCAAATTATTGCAGCATCTCATGATTCTCCATGGGGTGGACATTTTGGAATGGAGGGGACATATCAGAGGATCAAGCAATACTTTCAGTGGCCCAGGCTGAAGAAGCAAGTGCAAGATTTTGTGCAATAATGTGATACCTATCAAAAAATTAAGGTTGAACACACTCCTTATAAGGGGTTATTACAGCCTTTACCAGTTCCTGAGGGTTCTTGGACTCACATTAGTATGGACTTTATCGAGGGGCTACCCAAATCTGAAGGCAGGGAAATCATTTAGGTAGTAATTGATTATTTTACTCGATAAGGGCACTTCATTGCACTCCATCACCCCATTACTGCTGAGAAACTTGCTAGAATATTTTTGGATCACATCTACAAGCTGCATGGACTTCCCCAAACAATAGTTTCAGATAGGGACAGGTTGTTTACAAGTAATTTTTGGCTTGAGTTGTTCTTGTTTCTTGGAACTACATTAGCTCTGAGTTCATTGTATCACCCTTAGTCAGATGGACAAACTGAGAGGGTAAACCAGTGTGTAGAGCAGTACTTGCGTGGAATGACATTCTCGCATCCCAAGTAGTGGCATAAATGGATATCCGTTGTTGGGTATTGGTACAACAATCACTTTCATAGTTCCTTGGGAACTACTCCTTTTAAGGCCCTCTATGGGTATGATCCTCCTTCTCCCTTGCTCAATCAATGAGTGATTTCTCATGTACAAGGAGTTAATGATCTACTTCATCAAAGAGTTCAGCTAGCCCAGCAACTTAGGGACAATTTGCAGTTAGCCCAAGCCAGGATGAAATTCTATGCTGATAGGAAGAGGATTGATTGAAGCTTCAATGTTGGAGACTTGGTTTATCTTAAATTGTAGACTTACCGGCATAGTTCTGTGGCAATACGCAAGAACATTAAGTTGTGAGCTCAATTTTATGGTCCTTACAAGGTTATTGAAAGAATTGGTAAGGTAGCTTATAGATTGGAGCTTCCACCCGATTGTTTAGTGCATCCTATCTTCCACGTTTCTTTACTGAAGAAGCAGATATTAGATAAAGCCAAAGAAGCAACAGGTATAGATCAGGGGGTAGCAGCCAGCTTACTGGCTGGAACTAATGGGCAACTGACATTAGAACCTGAAGTAATCCTAGGCAGAAGAGTGGTGCAGTAGCAGGGAGCCGATATTAAGCAAATTTTAATCCAATGGACCAATCTGGGTCCTGCACAGGCAACATAGGAGGACTGCTGTTTCATTAAGTCCCAATTCCCTTCATTCCATTCTTGAGACAAGAATGAGTTAGAGGGGAGGGTATTGTCATGTCCCGGAATGTAATTGAATTTTGTATTTTTGGCGGGAAAGGTTGTTGAAGTTGTATTTGGTGTGCGGTTGTTGAGTCGGTTGGTTTGAGTTGTTGGTCTAGATTCAATGTTAGTTTCTTAATCTTGTAATAGCTATAAGCGGGTAGTTTGAGATGTAAGATTCATTCATTCATAATAAAATTGAAATATCTTTAGATATTTGCTCTCTAATTCCTCATCCCCTTCCCTTCTTTCTCTCATCTTAATTCTCTCTCCTAGGTTAATATCAAGATCATCTTGATGCTTAACAGTGCATGGACAGGTGCCCACTTCTAGGGACAAGGCTTTGCCTCCAATAGCTCTTTATACTTATCACACTGGGGGGCAAGCTAACCACCAATGTCCTCAAGATCAGAACTGAGGGATTGATTAAATCAAGGATGAGCCAATTGCCTACTAATGTTGGTGTGGTCTCAGGCATGCCATATAATCCAGGGTAAGTTGGAACATAATTCGCCAATGAAACACATGGCCAAAATGATCAAGGGGGCTACCCTATGTATAGGGGAAATAGCCATTCCCGCACTCGATCTTGATGAGAGCTTAGGGATATCCTACCGATCCCCCTCGAGATCCTCAACAACTTGGGGGGCAATGGTAGGCGCATAACCATGTGCCTAACCTACTCCTTGAGGACTAATTGGCCACCTTTATCAAACATCTGTGTGGTCCAAACCTCACGAGGGTCAATAGACCCTTGTATAGTAGACCATACCCTGACTATATTGAAAAGGATTACAAATTTTCCTTAAGGATACAAATCCTTGAGTTTACCCTTTTCTATGGAGAGGGAATCGTGTCTGCCTCGAGCATTTAGCAAGCTTGAATTACCAATGTAGAAAAGCGGAAAACAATCAGTATCTCAAACTCAAGCCGTTCACTAGTTCTTTAACAGGGACCACTTTTTAGTGGTACATTAGCCTACCACCTAATTCCCCTTACTGTTGGGATGACATGGCAAGGCAATTCTTGGCCCAGTTCCCAAGAATGAAACTAGTAACCTCCATCTCTGGCCTGGCTTCAATGAGACAAAGGCTAGGTGGATCAGTGGAGGACTACATTAACCAGTTCCAAAGAGCCAGGTTAAAATACACTGTAGCCCTTCCTAAAGTTGAATGTGCCAAGCTATCCTTAACTGGATTGGATATTTAATTTAGGAAGAAATTTGAAGGCTCAAACTTCACGACACTTCTACAATTGGCAGAATTTGCTGCTAGATATGATGCTGTCTTAAAAGAAGAAAGCCCTATGAAAAATACCATGTATGGAACCTACATACACGACTTAATTGAAGAGGATGAAGATCCTCCTTACGAAACTGATGTTGCTGAGTACGTTAAGGGATCTCTAATGATTTGTAATCCTTTGGTCAAAGAAGATATCAAGGCCAGGAAGTCATATCAATTTACACCCTAATTCAGAGGGGGTTGGGATGATGCCGTTTTGAGTAAAGTGCCACGCGGTTAGAACGTGAGGGCCTCCTCGAGGGAAGTCAGGCCTTTAAGTATTAAGATAATGGTGTCTCGAGCCTAGCATCCTGAGAAGGTAATTACCCTTGACAAGGGGTTCAGCTACGTGAGGCTCAAGGTGGTTGAGGGGTGAAGTAAGCCCGAGCTTGAAGGGCTATTAGGAAGGCTACTGTTATGCTTGTGATTGATCACTAACATAAACTAAGTAAAAGGTGATGATAGTTGAGAGTATGAGATGAGAACGAAGTGAATTGAGATGAGAAATTAGAGAAATAGGGATGAGAAATAGAAGAGTTAGATGCGAGAGAGAAGGTTTGATCTCAAATTGAGATATTTGTTGATATTTCATTGAATGATTTGAAAATTACACTCAACTACTACTTATAGGCAACAAGACAAGTAATACAATGAACAAGACACACTACTAACCGCCTTATTAGAAAAATATCTAGAATAACCAAAAAATATCTTCTAACTAACTCTTAAAGCATTTTGGCGCCAACTTGCTCCAATTCAGATATTACCCGCAACACCTAACTAGAATTATACTTCTAACAGCCCACTTAGCAACAACCAGCAGTACCAATGACAGAACAACAATACCGCAGCAGTACACGAACACCATACAGCCACACATCCAACAATAGCTCAATCCTTGAATTCTCGGATCATAACAGCTACAAGATAGGTGGTTCTCATGCTCAAGGTAGTTATTTGGAGCGCAATTTCAGCTACTTGGGCATTAAGCTTAATCCAAGAGAGCATGAGGCTTCTAGAGGGGACTTCCGCTAAGAATTTGGACATGGGCACCAAGGATTTTGTTATGGTCCAAGTAGAATCTAGGCTATAACCTAGGTGAGATAGAGGTTAGATGAGGAATGAAGTGAAAGGGAGATGAGAATAGGAGAGAATTAGAGATGAGAGAGAGAATACTCTTATTTATACTCTTATGTGATATAAACTTTCCGTTAAAAAAAAATACAAGATATAAACTTCAAACAATGAATCAAGACAAAAACTAAACACTTAGCAAAGAACTAGCCGCCAAAATGGACCAAGACTTAACCACCAAAGACTAAATCTCAACTAACATTCCCGCCTAAAACCATTTGAACAGCTAAACACCTTCAGGATACCCTCCCCTTGAGCTCATTCTTGCCTCAAGAATAGAAGGAAGGGAATTGAGACTTCAAGAAACACCAATTCTCCCAAGATGCATTCTCTTTCCCCAAATTGTCCCACTGAACTAAGACCTGATCAACATCTGCTCCCTGCTGTTGCACGATCCTCTTATCAAGAATAGCCACTAGTTCCTACAGCACGTTTCCTTGAACTGAAGCCAGCAGCAGTTTTGTTGCACAAACTGACCCCTTAGCCACATGCTGCTTGAGCAAAGAGACATGGAACACGGGATGAACTAGACTATCCGAAGAAAGCTCAAGCCAGTAAGCCACCCTTCCAATCTTTTCCAAAAGCTTGTAAGATCCAAAACACTGAGTACACAACTTAATGTTCCTGCGCACTACCACATAATTCTGCCTGTAAGTCTGTAGCTTCAGGTACACCAGGTCCCCAACTACAAAGCTTCTGTCAATTCTACCCTTATCAGCAAAATACTTCAATCGAGCTTGTGCAATCTGAAGATTATCTTTAAGCTGCTGGACTAGCTGTTTCCTCTTATTCATAATCCACATGAGAAGTTAATCCTTGACTTATCAAAGGTGACGGTGGATCATACCCATATAAGGCCTTAAATGGAGAAGTACCCAAGAAGGCATGAGAATAAGTATTGTACCAATACTCCGTGAGTGTCAACCACCTGTTCTAGTTCTTAGGATGCAGAAATGTCATTCCTCGCAAATATTGTTCAATGCAATGATTCACTCTTTCGGTCTGTCCATCTGACTGAGGGTGATAAGAGGAACTTAAGGACATGGTGGTTCCTAACAACAAGAATAACTCACTCCAAAAGTTTCTAGTAAACAACCTATCCCAAGCTGAAGCAATCAATTCAGGAAGTCCATGTAACTTGTACACATGATCCAAGAAGAGCCTTGCTAACTTCTCAGCTAAAATAGGATGGGAGAGAGTAATGAAATGCCCAAACTTGGTGAAGCGATCGACAACCATCCAAATGATCTCTCTACCCTCGGATTTAGGCAAGCCTTTAATAAAATCCAAGCTGATATGTGTCCAAGCCCCTTCTGGAATAGTTAAAGGTTACAACAACAACCCCTTATAGGGATGTGGTCCACCTTAATATGCTGGCAAACCTCACACTGCAGGATATGTTCTTGCACTTCTTTCTTTAAACCTGGCCAATAAAAGTACTGCTGGACCCTATGATAAGTACCATCCCTGCAGGAATGCCCTCCCCAAGGAAAATCATGAGAAGCTTCCAAGATCTGTTTCTTGAGTCCTATGCTGTTGCCAAAGTAAACATTTCCCTTAACTCGCACAATGCTTGTTTAACTATCACCTCAGCTTCTTCCTCTGCATTCTCTGGCTGAATCTAGCTGGGAATGACATACTTCTGAGCATACACATCATTCTTATATGACTTGATGACTTCATTCGTCCATAGAGGGGCCACTTGAGTCACTGCAGCACAGGTAGCTTCCCTTACATCTTCCTCTTATCTCCTGGATAGAGCAACTTCCACTGGATTTTCAGCCCCCTTCCTATATTCAATGGTATAATCTAGCCCAAGCATCTTGATGAGACCTTTTCTTTGCACTCTAGCAGAAATTCTTTGCTCAAGTAAATACTTGAGACTTTGATGATTAGTCTTAATCACAAAATGGTGCCCTTCCAAGTAATGCCTCCACTTTTGCACAGCTAAAAGAATTGCCATGTACTCTTTTTCATAAATTGACAGCTTCTGGTTCTTGGGACCCAAGGCTTGACTGAGATAGACCAATGGCCTCCCATTTTGTGACAAAATTGCTCCAATCCCATTGCTACTTGCATCAGTTTCTAGCACAAAGGGAAGATCAAAGTTTGGCATCACCAGAACTGGGGTTGAAATCATGGATTTCCTAAGCTAATTGAAAGCTTCCCTTGCTGAATTATTCCAAAGAAAAGAGTCTTTCTTTAATTAATCTGTTAAAGGCTTTGCTATTAGTCCATATCCAGCTATGAATCTTCGATAATGACCAGTTAAACCCAAGAATCCTCTCAATTGTTTAACTGACTTTGGTTCCGGCCAATCCTCCATGGCTTTGATCTTGTTGGGATCAGTTGCAACTCCCTTACCAATGACAATATGACCCAAATACTCCACTTGGCCCTTGGCAAAAGTACACTTAGATTGCTTGGCAAACAATTTATGTTGCCTTATGAACTGAAACACCATCTCCAAATGAATTAAGTGCTCCTGCAGTGTATAGTTGTAAACCAAAATATCATTGAAGAACACTATCATAAACTTCCTCAAGTACGGCTTGAACATAGAGTTCATCAAAGCTTGAAATGTAGTAGGAGCATTGGATAGGCCAAAAGGCATCATAACAAATTCATAGTGGCCGTGGTGAGTTCTAAAAGCTGTCTTTGGAATGTCTTGCTCTTAAACTCGAATTTGCTAGTACCCGTACCTCAGGTGTAGCTTAGAATAATACCAAGGACCATGAAGTTCATCCAAAAGATCATCAATGATAGGTGTAGGAAACTTGTCCTTAACTGTCATTGTATTGAGCTACCGGTAGTCTATGCACATTCTAGAAGATCCATCCTTCATCTTTACCAATATTACAGGCGAGGAAAATGGACTATGACTATGTCTTATGAACTTTGCTTAAAGCAACTCCTCCACTTGCCTTTCTATCTCATTCTTTTTAGAATGAGGGTACTTGTAGAGCCGCAAATTCACTGGATTAGTTCCGTCTTTTAGAGGAATATCATGATCAAAACTCCTCCTTGGAGGTAACATAACAGGTTGCTCAAATAGGTCACTATATTTCTGCAACAGAGAATCCAAGACGTCATCAAAATCATCTTGAGCCACTTCAGGAACAGTTGTGACGGAATAAAGCTGTCCCACACACTAATAAGCTCTCTTCTTGAGCAACTTCTGCAGGCCTTGACCCTCCATCAACTGAAGTTATCCTTGCTCAACAATCCCCTTCAATTGAATCTATTCTCCATTCCTCTCAAAAGACACAGCAAGCTAAGCAAAATCAAAGAGAATGGGGCTAAAAGTTCTCATCTAATCAACCCCCAATACCATGTCACAACTGCACAACCTCAGCACCCTAAAATCATACTCAAACTTATGCCCTTGCATCATCCAATTAAACCCCTTACACTTGGTATGAGTCAAGATGAAATTGCCATCAGCAACGGTGACAGATAAAGAATTGGTTTTAATCAACTCTTGTCCCACATCTTTAACCACCTGAGGATCCACAAAGCTGTGTGTACTACCACTATCAGTAAGTATCAACAATTCCCTTTGTCCCACTCCCCCTTTGATCTGGATGGTGGTGTGAGCGCCGCTCCCTGTTAAGGCCTTCACCAAGATCTCCACAGAATTCTCCTCATCAAATTCTTTTTCCAATCCCACATTATCTTCCATAGTCTCATTGACATCACCTGCTTCCTCATCTTCAGCAGCTTCAACCCTCGAAGCTACCATCAGATACTTGGCATCACACTTATACCCAAAGAAGTATCTCTAATTACACTTATAGCACAGCTTCTGAGGCTTCTTTTCATCATTAGTGCTTCCTATATTGAAGGCTTGAGAAGGTCTTGAAGAAATGTTTCTAGTGCCAATAGCCTTTCCTTTAGCAAAATAAAAAAGATTTATCACTGTGCTCTCCACCTTCCTAGCTTTGGAATAAGCTTGGGACAATTTTTCTGGTTTGAAAGCCTTCACCATGTGCTTGATCTTAGGCTTGAGCCCACTCACAAAACTAGAGACATAATACAACTCTGAAGCCTTTGGATAAACACTGAGCATGCAAGCTCTTAGTCCTTTAAAGCGCCTCATATAGTCCTTCACTGAAGAAACCTGAGTCACCTTGTTGAATTTATCCATTGCCTCACTCACATCTTCATCTCCAAATCGATCACAAAGTTCAGTTGCAAATTCAATCCAAGATATTACTGGATTGCTTCGCGTCAAATTGTAATACCAAACCTCTAATTCACCACGCAAATAAACTGTAGCTAGCTCAACCTTTTCATGCTCTTCAATATTGTGAAAATGAAAGTATCTTTCACACTTCCTTACTCAAGAATGAGCCACTGTACCATCGAAAGGCTCTAAATCCACTCGAGGTTGTCTAAAATTGATGCTCCTCGAGCTAGAATTACCCTCACTGCTTTCATCAGGTGTTGGCCTCTGTTCTAAAGGCCTTTCTTGTTGGCTAGCATCAAGTGTTGGCCTTGGTACTGGTGGCCTTACTTGCTTGCTAGCAGGTTGAATTATAGGCTGCTGCTGCCTCTCAAATCTCTATTGGAAATCGGACATCTGCTGCGAAATTTGTTGTGACATGTGCTGAGACTGTGTCTCAAATCTCTGCTTCATGTTCTGATGCATAGTTTGCATCATATTTTGCATCATAGCCATCATTTGATCCCAGCGATCATTCTGATTAACTCCACCATCAGCAACAATAACTGTTGCAGCATAAGTAGGAGGATTTCCAGCTACATTGTTGGCCGCATTTTGAGCAGCATTGGCATGAGTTGTAGGTCCACCAGCCATGTGATAGGATCGTCTATGTCTAGCCAGATTTTAGCTCAAACTCAATTTCAGCACGATCAAGCCCGAGATCCGTGCAATTCGATCGAATTGAACTCAATTTGAATCCGATCAATCAAGAATGCAAGGCTCTGATACCAAATGTTATAGTCCAAGTAGAATCTTGGCTATAACGTAGGTGAGATAGAGGTCAGATGAGAAATAAAGTGAAATGGAGATGAGAATAGAGAGAGAATTAGAGAATTAGAGATGAGAGAGAGAATATCTCAACAGAGATGTTATATTTCATTGAATGAATGAATCTTACAAAAACACTCTTATTTATACTCTTACAAGATATAAACTTCAAACAATGAATCAAGACACAAACTAAACACTTAGCAAAGAACCGGCCGCCAAAATGGACCAGGACGTAACCTCCAAAGACCAAAGCTCAAGTAACATTCCCGCCTAAAACCACTTGAACAGTTAACACCTTTGGGCTATGACAGATTTCCCTCCAATACTAAATTTAGGGCGCGTTCATTGAAGATTTATGTGTGCTGAGGAAAGTTTAGTGGCCAGACGTGGGTGGAGTTAAAGGGAAAGAAGCAACAACCGTTATTTCTTGTTTTCTATAAAAAAAAAAAAAAAGCACTATGCGTCAGTGCAATATAGTACACATATACTCTTTACAAAGCTTCTTCAAGTTTTCTTTTACAGCACGTTGAGCTTTTTCCTGACGAGTAGTGTGACTTAGCTAGACATAGCATAACGTAGATCTTTCTTGTACTTGCTTTCATAGTAATATAGTTCTCAGGCTTTATGTATGACTTTATAGTTTTAATCTGTTCCCACAAATCGGCTTGTTGAGAGTTGAGGCTTTAGTTTAAGTCATTGACAATCAAGGCTTGTCCCTTAATCGCATTGATCTTAACACTACTGTCACTGCTTGATAAGTCAGGTGAACTTAGGTTTGCCCCATTGATTAGGGCTTTGACGGCCAAGGCTTGTCCCTTAATTGTGTTGGTCCTAATCCAATGACCTGAATTTTGTTTGCTTTATTTTAATCTTATCTGACCTAAACTCATTCGAGTTATTATAATTCAAGGATGCTAGGCTTAAAAACCTAATTGACTCAGGCTTGTAAGTGGACTGCTGTGCTCTGGGGTTTGTCTCCATCCCAATTCCTTACTTTTAAGTGTATGAGGCAAGGTTTTTGTGGGCCCTACTCCATCACCATAATTGTCGCTTGAGTTAGGTCCACATCCTTTTAATTTCATATCACAAAAATGCACAAAATATCCACAAAAACATTTAGCCAAAGTCTTCTTAATTGAAGCATAAGCAGAACTCATGGTATAACTGAAGTTAGATACACCAACATATCACATTCTTTTCTTCAAAAATGGTGTGTGGTTGAGGTCAAAGATGTGCGGTTCGTAATTAGGCTCACTTCCTGTCGCGTGAGTCCCACATGCACGTTTGTTTTGTTTTCACATTTACGGTGACCACACAGACAAAAATTTGAAACAAATAGAGCAAACACACCTTTTCATGACCATAGTGGGAGGCTTGAAACAAGACTTTGTTGTCTTTAGCCCATCATAGATTACCAGCGCGTAATTGCCGGCCATTCACCAATGGTCAGGACTAGGAGGTCTAGTGCCCTCGAGCATGAGGGGCCAGAAGGCTTCGCCTTGATTGGATCCCGCTTGAGCATCCTTAAAAACAAAGTCCCATATCTCTAAGGAATAAACCAAGTCACAGCCATGCCAACAAAAGTGGTTGTGATGATGACATCCCAAAAGATGAATGTATTGGGTTCGATGGCCATTCTCAAAAGCGTTTCATGGCTATGCTCAAATTTCTTTTAGAGATTGTGGATCAAAGAGTCCAATAAACAATGACGGAAGCTTTAAAAATACAACGTGCTGAAACAGAGCATAGTCTAGCGACTCAACATGAAAACTCGGCCGCTATGGGAGCCGTAATTAATGACGTTGGAACCTCTTTGAATGAAAGGCGTCATAGAGAAAATGATTAGTAGAAATGAACTCGATCTTGTCTTCTAATACTACCCTTAACGCTAAGGATGTGGTTAGGTAAATGGTGGTTGAAGTTGAGCCTTTCTTGGCTAGACAAGCTAAGACTTATAAGGGCTTAGTCCATGCCGTTAGCGAGTATATCAGGCAGCTTAGGCCTGTAGCTCTTCCATTAGTACTAGCTGGTTACCCTAGTAAGGTAACCTCGAGTTCACGATTGCCAGTTTCTCAGGTTAACTACACTATCCTAGAGAGAGCAGAGAACCCAACTGTGGCTAACCTAGGTGTTACGCCCATTGAATCTAGCCGTAGAAGTGACAACGTGCCCCTTGGGGTTGCTGGGCCTTTGAATCAGAGTTTCTCTCTAACCACGAGGGACCTCAACGCCAATGCGTCGGTGTTGCCTGTCCTTGAGATGGGGGTGTTACTGTTCATACTGTTCTTAGGTAGTAGAGGTTACCTAGAGGCCCACTCAAGGCCATGAAGTAGGAGTGCATGGTTAGGCCCCCGCTTTTGGGAACCAAACTTCTCATCCTAGGCCTCTCCATGCTTATAATACTAGAGGGTAAATTAACAACCCAGTTCTTCAAGATCATGACTTTAGGATTGATTAGACAAGGATGAACCAACAGTATGCTAACACTGGTGTGCTTACGAGCATGCATGTAACCCAGGCTCTGTTGGGACATACTTCATGGCCAGTATGATCAAGGGGTTTACCTAGGGGTTGGAAAGCAGGAACCTTTCCCACACCAGATTGTAACAGGAGCTTAGGGGTATCCTGTAGATTCCCCTCGATATCCTTACCCACTTGGGGGCAATGTCAGGCGCATAATTAGGTGCTTAACCTACCCCTCTAAGACCAGTTGGCTGCCGTCATTGAGTAAACATATGAGTTGTGGCTCACAAGGATCTACAAATCATTGTAAACCTTAACTTGACTAAATAGACAGGGATTACCCTTTTCCTCTAGGATACAAGTTCTCCGAGTTCACCCTACTGTTTCTGCCCTTGAGCATTTGGCAAGCTTTAATTGCCAATATAGGGAAGCGGTAGATAATCAATATCACAAGTTAAGGTTGTTCCTGAGCTCATTAACTGGGACCACTTTCCAGTGGTGTATTAGTGTACCCCCTAATTCTATCTATTGTTGGGATGATATGACCAGATAATTTGAGGCCTAATTCCGGAGAATGGAATTATGAACTTCCATGTCAGACTTGGCTTGAATGAGGCAGAAGCCAGGCGAGTCAGTGGAAGACTATATTAACCGGTTGAAGAGAGCCAGGTTAAAATACACAGTAGCCGTTCCTGAACTTGAGTACGCCATGATGGCCTTAAACGGCTTGGATATTGAGTTCAGTAAGAAATTCAAAGGCTCTAACTTTACAATGCTTCTTCAGTCGGTAAAATGTGCTGTTAGATATGAGGCTGTCTTAAAAAATAAAGTTTTAAGAAAACTAGATTCAAGAGAAGATCCTCCTTATGAGACTGACATTGCTAAATACATAAAAGGACCTCCTTTTTGTTTGTAACACGGAAATTTTGACCCCAATTCTAACAAGGGAATATACTGTAAGTGGCACGATTCGTTGACCCATTCAATGAGGAACTGCATGATCTTTAAAAACGTAGTTCAGGATGCCATAGAAGCAAGTGAATCAATTTTCCCAGGAGAAGGGAAAATGGGCATTGATAAAGACGTCTTTCCCCAGTCCTGCCTAGATCAATGTAGTCGAGGTAGTCAAGCCGTATCATCCCCATAACAACCAAACTAATGGTGGATCTCCATGCCGGATGAATTATATAAAGACGATATGACTATGGCCAACGCTTTGTCTGATAGGCTGCTCGAATCGGGAACACTGAGGTTTCCTCGAACCGCGTTGAGATTGCTAGAAGATCACTGTAAATGGCATATCACAGCTGACACGTGATTGTGAAGCGTTCAAGAGGTTCGTAAAGAAGCAACTGGAAGAAGGTACTGTCCTCCTCTCTAAGGAAGAATAGTTAGGCATGGCGATTCATACAAATGACCATTGGCAGACAGTGTATGCTTCTAAGAAATAGGCATCAAGAAAACTCCTATTCCATACCCATGACCTTTGCGGGGGTTGTGGTCATAAGCTTGTATCCAAAAAGAAGAAGCTGAACCTTTTCCTAAAGAAAAGGCAGGCTCCTCTAATGAAGACATCATCATCAGGGCTTTCTTAGGATTCTCCCTCAAAGACTTAGGTCATCATGAGGACAAGGCATCCTGAGAGGAATCTAAAGTACACTATACTGGATATGGACACGAGTTTGGAACCATGGTAATCAGGATGTCAGCCTTCTGGTGTTAGGTTCGACAATGCATGGGGGAGGAGTTGCCTTAATCAAGAGGCTATTATTCCAACCTTATTAGAACCCAAAAAAAGAGGCAACTGCACAAAAAGGTAGCTCAGTGGAGGACTTTACTCGATACATGCTCAGCCACGCTTTCTCAAGAAGAGGCCAGAGTCCAAAAGGGAAAGCAAACCGAGCATATGGATCTTGACGATCCAATGGCTGAGTCCAAACTTCTTAATACATGAAAAGGGCCAGGTCACAAGAAACCTAAGAGATGGGCTAGTTTCTCACCATCTTAGGGGCGAGAGTCTTGGTGGAACCAGCTTGCCAAGGACCCCCTAATGCTGAAAACTACTGAGGAATACTCCTCTCTCAGCATTAACATAGTGGATCCTCTCGACCGTGTGAACCCAACATGGTCTGACATTGACAATGATCTCCACGAAGAAGATCTCCCCCAGCCTATGGAGGAATCTCAAACACAAAAGGTTGATCTTAAAGACCAACCGTAAGAACAAGACATGCAATCCAATGGCAGTTCTCAATTGCAGAATCAGGATACATCCATGGTTGAAAGCCCTGAGAAGTGAGCAGACGAAGGGATCCAAATTCATTTCAAGCTGCTCCCTGAAAAGGTGGATGTCAGAACCACCTTACTCTTCCCTTGTAATTCATGGCAACTGATGCCCAAGAAGGCGTCGAGGGTGATATGATAACATCTTCATGTGGAGCTCGTGGGTGAAGAAGTGGCCACTAAAGGTACACTCGACCCTTTGTCTTTAAAGGTTAATTCTATAACACGGGAATTGCCTGATGACATACCTAACATATGAAGACAATGATTGATGGGCCTGATGCCGCCAATAAGCACATTAAGCCCTATACATCAAGGCCAAATTTGATGGTGCTCTAGTGAAGAGGGTCTTGATGGATATGACGCAGCTATTAACATACTACCTTCATATATGTTGGGTTTTATTGGTAAGTCTCGTGAAGACTTAGTTACTTCAGATGCGGTAGTTTGTAGCTTTTCTAGAGCTACAACCAAATATGAAGGAGTCATACTAATTGACTTAACTGTTCGCAGCTTAAACAAGCTGACAGCTTTCTTTATGGTGGAAACTACCTCAAGCTATAATAATTTGCTCGGTAGAGTTCAGCTGCATGCTAATTGTTGTATTCCATCTTCACATCACCAGTTGCTTATCTTCTGGAACCATGACAAGTATGAGGTTTATGGAAAATAACAAGCCATTCATGGCTTGCTCCAACTATGTTGAGGCAATATTCTGTGAAGATGGTGTGGGACCTTTAGACATCGAAAGGACCACTACAAAATTCGCCCAATAGTAGGACATGATAGCCATCCTTGACACTCCATCGACTGAAGCTAGGATTAGTCAAGCAGATTTCATGTAAGAAGACTCTGACTTATGGGGATGCATGAGAGCTCTTCTCGATGAAGGAGACTTTCGAGGCACTCCGGAACCACGATGTGGAGGCACCAAGACCTCTCAATAATGGCCCACGAGGCCATTTCCTCAGCATTAGAAAGGCTCATGGCCTAACACGTTGAGGATTAATTTTGGACTAAGCAGCCATTCAATAATTTCTAAGTCCATACAACACAAGAAATAGAGCTGGAGCTCACAGACATAAGTGCAGTGCTAGCCAAAATAGAGGATTTAAGGGCTAAAGTCCAAGACCCCTTCCTCAAGGTTAATTTGGGTTTAACAGCAAACCTAAGACCTACTTATAATACCACACTGCTTTCTATGGAGCACAAAGAGCAATACGTAACTTTTCTTCACGAATTCAAGGACTACTTTGCTTGGGATCATTACGGGATGCCTGGCCCAGACGGAATAGTGGTTGAGCATAGGCTTCTTATTAAGCTAGGCTCGAGGCCCATCATTTAGCCCCAGAGAAGGATTGCCTAAGAATTCATTGATTTGGTCAAGGAAGAGATTGAAAGACTCTTAAAGGCCAAATTTATCAGAATTACCGGGTATGCTGAGTGGCTGGTACATATTGTTCCTTACATTAAAAAGAATGGAAAAATTTAGATCTGTATTGATTTCATAGATCTAAATGCAACCAACCCAAAGGATGAGTATCCAATGCCTATTGTCGATGTGCTCAATGACTCAACCTTGAGGCATGAGGTTTTGTCCTTTATGGATGGCTACTGTGGGTTCTACCAAGTCATGATTGCTTCGGAGGATACTCAGAAAATAGCATTCAGGTGTCTTGAGTCAATAGGGAAGTTTGAATGGGTGGCTATGCCCTTTGGTTTGAAGAAAGTTGGGGCCACCTACCAGAGAGCCATGAACATGCTCTTGCATGACCTCATTTGCAAGACCTTGAAAGTCTATATAGATGATCTCATTTGTGTTTTTAGCGTACAAACTGGTAACTTTCTTCATTTGTGATGCACCAAAGGGGCATCGAGGTGGATATTAATAAGACCGAAGCCATCCAATAGGCCAAACCGCCCTCAAACAAAAAGGAGCTTCAATGCTTTCTTGGCTAGGTTAATTTCCTAAGATGTTTAATCTTGAATGTCACAGGGAAAACAAAAGTCTTCTCTCCACTATTGAGACTCATATCTTAAAAGGAATTCAATTAGGAGGAGACACATTAAGCAGCATTCGAGGCCATCGAGGAGTACTTGATTATGCCAACAGTACTTATTCCTCCAAAGTAGGGCAAGCCTTTAAAAATCTTTGTCTCTGCTTCTAAGGAATCAATTTTCTTGTACTAGATAATGAGCAAGGTTTTGAACAGGCTGTGTTCTACCTTAGTCGTAGCCTAAAGGAATGTGAAATAAAGTATTCCCCAATTGAAAATTTTTCTCTGTCATTGTTTTATGTATAAATAAAATTGAGACATTATTTCTTGGTTTTTATAATATATGTGGTTGCCCATATAGATGTCCTATAGTACATGCTAGATAGACCATTTCTAAGAGGGAGACTGAAAAGATGGAGCTTAGCTTTACTTCAGTTTAACTTGGTTTATGTATTACAAAAGTCGGTAAAGGGACAAGCTTTAGCATACTTTTTAGCTGACCAACCAAACATCCATATTGGCTTAAACAATGAGCCAGAATAGCTTCTAGTAGTAGAACTGGCTCCTTGGAAACTGTTCTTTGATGATTCAAGGACTAATTCAAGTGCTGGCGTTAGAATCATGATAGAATCCCTGCAAGGGATCATCACTAAATTGGCTATTACCTTGGTGGGTAAATGTTCCAATAACATGCTAGAGTATGAGGCATTGATAAATGGCATTCAAACTCTTTTAGAGATGCAAGTCCTCAATGTTATCATCAAAGGGGATTCACAGTTAGTAATCTGCCAAGCAGAGGGGAATTTTAATGTTTTAGTGATACCTTGGATCGATACCTATAAGTAGTACATAAACTATTAAGTAAATTCGATACTATGTAGTTTGAATATATTCCTAAGGAACACAATAAGGCGGCCAACGACTTGGCTCAGTAGGCATCTTGGTACAAATGGCCAAGAACTTGGTGTGAAGAAAGCATGGTCATTAAGGCTAAGATTCTAGATCATGACATCGAGTTCACTGTGTCTTCCACCCTCATAGGAGAAGACACGCCAAGAAGACACTTGGAGTACTATGAGGCTAATCAAATTTTCCTAAGTCAACAAGAGGATTGGAGGAAGCCCTTGGTGGATTACTTCAAGAACCCTTAAAAATACATTAAGGACAAAAAGATTAAAATTAGAGCTCACATATTCCATCTGGATGGTCAGTCTGGCGAGTTGTATAAAAGGGACTCTAGTGGAGTGCTTCTCAAGTGCCTTGACTTAGATGAGGCAATGCTGGTAATGGTAGGAACCCACATGGGTTTCTGTGGATCCCATCTAACTGGCAACAAAATGCATTGGCTCATTAGACGTTATGGCTACTATTGGCCATTAATGATGGATGATTGCATAACATGGACATGTGCCAAGAGTCCTAACAGCTAAGATGCACGCTATTATCAAACCATGGCCATTTAGGGGTTGGGCAATGGACGTCATAAAGGATTTTAAACCTCCTTTTAGTAAATAACACTCTTATATTCTGGTGGCTATTGACTAATTCACAAAGTGGGTGGATGTTAAACCATAGAGGAATATAAATCAGCAAGACATAGATTGATTTCATTAAAGAACACATCCTATGTAGGTTTGGTATCCCAAAAACCATCGCAGTAGACCAGGCTAAAGTGTTTAATGGGGCTGAGGTTAAAGAGTTTACCAAAAGTTTCAACATGGAAATCTTAAACTCAACACCTTATTAAGCTCAAGCTAATGGCCAGGCAGAGTCAACCAACACGATTTTGAAGGCTAACATTGAAACAATGATAGAGGAAAATCCTATAGAGTGGCATAAGTTTGTACTAAATGCCCTTTGGGAATACAAAACCTCAAAGCTAGGTGCAACTAGGACAACTCCTTTCCTTTTGACGTATGGCCATGATGATGTGATCCCAATGGAAATAACAGTTTAGTCTATTAGACTAGCTCATCAGGGAAATTTTTCTGAACTTGAATACAGGAAGTCCATGATGGATGAGCTTACTAATTTAGAACAAGTAAGGCTTGATGCTCTTCATAAATTGTAAACTCAAAAAAAGAGGGTTGCCAAAGCCTACAACAAAAAGGTCAAACCCAGGTCTATTGACTTAAGGGATCTAGAAAGTAGTTCTATGTTATGATCGGACTGCGTTTTAAGCATTAAAAGTTGTGTTTTGGGTTAAAGGTTGCAATTAGAAATAAGGGGGGTCTTGGCGAGAACTGGAGTTAGTGGCTGTTAGGCGTTCAATTGGTTCATTTGGCGCGTGTTTTAACTATTATGCAAATAATCTATATTAGCTTGAGTCTAGATGCAATGTTTAGCTAGATTTTTTGTTCTTGCACTGACTGAGCTTATTTAGTATAAGTTTAGAGCTCTCTTTGTAATTGTATTCATTGAATGATAAAGATCTAATTCTTCTTCTCAACCCTAATTCTCTCTACTTCTCATCTCTTTCTTCTCCTTCTCATCTCAAATTCCTTCCCTTCTTAGGTTATGGTTCAAGATTAATCTTGAATCATAACAATTTGTATCAATGCTTGCGTTGCTTGCATTTGATTGCTGATTGTTTTGACCTGATCTGGCTAGAGGATCTAATACTAGAGCTAATGTTGCTACTAATGCTAGAGCTAATCAAGCTGATCCGTTTGAGCAATTGAAGCGACAGGTGCAATAGATGATAACAGCAATGCAGCAATCTCAAGGTCAGAAGCTAGAATAGAAACTGAATCATCAATCATAGCAGTTGTAGCAACAGGTCAATAGGTTGCAAGAGCAGTTAAATAGACAAAGTTTTCCTTTAGAAGCTGGAGTTTTATCTGCTGCTAGTTAGCACGCAAGGCCACCAGATCTTATGCAGCCTCAAGTATTTGCAGATAGTGGAGATGGAATGATTGTGGCAAGGAACACTGATTTAGGTAGCCTTGGGTAGAAATTAAACTGTTAAATGGAATGCAACCATAGTTGTGGATTAGAAGTTATGAAAGATACTTTCATTTCTATGACATAGCAAAAGCAGAAAAGGTGGAGTTGGCTATAATGTATCTCCATGGAGATTAAGAGGTGTGGTTTTACAGTCTCATTCGCATCAAACCTTCACTTTCTTGGTCTAAATTTGTGGAGGAATTATGTGAGCATTATGGTGATGAAGATCTAGGAGATGTGGTGGATAACCTCAATATGGTAGCACAGATCACTTCAGTGAGGGAATACATGACATGGTTTGAGAACTTGAGAGTGAGAATGATGACTCTTAATCCTAGTGCTAGTGAAGCTTATTGAGTTTCTAGCTTCATTAATAGCCTTAAGCCAAGAATAAAGAACCTTGTCAAGGCCATGAGTCCTTTGACCTCGTCCAAAGCTTATGCAAAGGCCAAATTGGTTGAATCCACGGTTCTTACAGCTTCTGATGGATAGAAAAGTAAAAATACCCAAGTCACTTCTTCTTAACAGCAAAGTGTGTCTATGAAGCCTAAACATTGAGTTTAGAGGAGAAGAAGGCTCAAAGGTTGTGTTTCAAATGCAATCAAAGATATTTCTTTGGGCATAAATGCAATCCAAAGCTCCTTATGTCAATAACAAGAGCTGAGACTGGGGAAGGCATTGAAGATATGGAGGTGGAGGCAGGATTAAATGATCCAACTAAAGAATTCCATGATGATTTTGAGAAGGATGAAATGGAAATTTCTATTAAGGCCTTGACTTGAAATAAATCTCATAACACAACAAGAATCAAAGGGGAAGTAGGCCACAAGCCTCTTTTGATATTAATTGATAGTAGGAGTACTCATAGCTTTATTGATCCCAAGGTTGTCAAGAGAGTGGGGCATGAAGTAATTAGAACAAGTCTCTTGGCTGTGACTGATGGGAATTCGATTCTCCCTCAGACCAAGTGTAAAGGATTCAATTGGCAAATGCAAGGTCACCAAGCTCATCCTAACGAACCTCACCTTATACAGAACTCTAAAGTGATGAATAAGCTCACTGACCAAATTCATCACAAATAGATACCTTCATGGATCTTTTTAATGGTTATATAGGAAGCTTGGATGAGGCCCTATCTCAAAGAGGCTGGCAGTGGCGCTTCTCTAAGTGGTTCACTTAAAGTGACTCCTGAGCGAAAGTGACTATATTTCCTCCATAAGTGCTTGAGCAGAGAGATTTAGTTTCCTGAGGGGGCTCAGGCACATGTTGCTAAGGTGGAGAGTTTGGGATTTCTATAATGACTGAAGCTAACATTTCCTGTGTTTTTGAAAAGACTAAGCCAGAACAGCCTTAGCATGAGATGAATAAAAGAAAACCAATCAAGAAAGGCCGATACCTCTATTTAAGGGAGCCTTGCTCTTCTCTTTCTCACTAGATGTGAGATGGGTATATCTTCTTCATCATCTTCTTCTTCTTCTTCTTCTGCCTGAATGGCTCTAGATGGAAGAACAAAAGAAGCATCTATCATTGTTCTTTTCTTCAAGCCACCAACTTCAAGGGATGGGGGAGAGATTTCCGGAGGGGATTCGTCTAGGGATGGTTTGGATGAAGCTTTAGGTACTCCTAGGTGTTTCTTGAGCAGCTGAGGCCACAAGAGAACAAGGACGAGTCTTTGTTCAAGCTGTTAAAGATTAAAATTGAAGTCTACCTCAAAGATGGATGTTCACCTGGTATTGCCTTCTTTGGGGTCTGCCTTATTCTGGCTGGCTAGGCTACCCTCGAGTTGGGACTTGCAAGCTCAAGGGAAGGAGTAACATATTGCTTGGCACCTCTGGCCTCCAAAGAGGAAAAATGAGGTGTGGCACATGGGGATTGCCTACAAGTAAGAAGGTACCAATAGAGTGACTTGAGATCTAGGTTAGACTCATGAAGCTCTTTGTATTGAGGGAGCTGAATAAAGATCCTATTACCCCACCATCAGTTCCTAGTCCTCAAACTTGGAAAAGGAACGTCTTGTACCATCCTAAACTTCCTGGCAAACAATCTAGGCCTATAAGTCTCTACATCAGGACAAGTCTGATGATCAAAGAAGAGATCTTGAGGGCACAAGATTACCTGCCATGTTTGAGCATTAATGTCTACTAAGACACCATAATGAAGGTCCAGTTTCCAAAACCAAAGAACACAAAGTTTCCTCTCTTTAAAGGGAGTCCACTGGATCCCTGTCCTAATTCAAGGAGACATAAGCTTCTCAAGGCATTAGTAAAAAGACCATCATGCGAGTAAAGAACCTCACTTCAAGAAAATTTCTCTCCATAGCAAGTGACCCCCTCATCTATAGAGACAAAGGGGCCTCTGTGGCAGAGCTTGGCAAAGAGGCTTAGGCCCATAGTTGGACTAGCCACAAGGGTCCTCTTAGCTGGACAGCATAGTTCTTGACTATGACGTCCCTAAGGCATCCATACACTTGAGCTAAAAATAGTGGTCCTAGAGCCAGTGGACTAGTGCTGAAGGCTAGATTTATTGCCACCATCCTCAGAGACTTAAGCATGGTGTAGGAGGAGTTAGCCAAAAAAAAAAGGAACAAAAAAAAAAAAAAAAAAAAATTATTCAACAAAAAATAAGTAAAAACAAACCTCTTCTTCTTTGGACCTTCATCCATAGTTATGACTTTCTATTTCAAAAACTTTTACAAAAGTCTCATAACCGCTAGGCAGGTCAGTCATAGGAAAAAAAAAAAAGGCAAAGTTTTCAGCCCTTTTAGAAACAAAAGAATCAAGAGGCAACTCTTCTACCCCTGGAGAAGGACCTATTAAGGCCGCTATATCCTCTAAGATAATTCCTGAAAAACCCTCAGGGAGGAAAAAAAGCATTATAATATATGTTCTAGCAGTAAGTGAGGGCTGTCATAATAGGGTAATCATACCTAAGAGCAATCTTAGAGAGTCTGATAGCTTTATAGATGTAAAGATTCTTCCATTTCTCTTCTCAGGTGAGGACCAGTTAATCCACCCACTTAGTGTACTGCTTGATCAGGAACGTCCACCCTTTGAAGGAGGCAGATTCTTTGCAGATGTGCCTACTACACCAAGAATGACCTACAGAGGCTGTGCGAAGCAAAAGAGATACGTCATTATCTAAAAAACACGCCCTTAAGGCTTAAGATGTCAAAAGAAGGGTAAAAAAATGGGCCCTAGAGAACAGGGTTCAAAGATTGAAAAAAGATCATTCTCAGACATTCAAGAAAAATCCTCCTTGATGGTACCAAGGTCAATAGGGCTCTGAAGCCCTATAAGAGACCATTGAAACATCTAATTGAACCAAACATGCCAACTGCTCAATAGGGCTTTCAGTCTGAGGGATGGGGGCAAAGACAGTGCAATAGATTTGACCCATTTCTTAGTGGTTTGAAGAATCTCAAGATGCAAAGAGCAAATTAGCAATGGAGGACAAAAAAAATCAAAAGTAGAGAGCAAGTGTTTTTGAGCACATGATCACAGCAAAAAGAGAGCACATAGCAGAAAAGTTAAGATTCGAAGCCCTAACTATCATATTAATAGACATGTGAAAATGAAGGATAATAAAGCGTCAAACAGTGTTCTCGTGATCTACTTATAGCCGTTGGGATTCAAATCAAACATATTTTTTACCCATTGAAAATTTGAAATTACCAATGGCTAAAAGGAGGGCATTTGTTTACACTCCAAACTCGAGGGAGTTGGGATGATGTTGTTTTGAGCAAAGTGCAACATGCTTGTCATGTGAGGCCCTCCTCGAGGAGGGTAAGGTCTTTAGATGATAAGACAATGGTGTCTCAAGCCCAGCTGCTTGAGGAGTTTAAAATCCTAACAAGGGTATTAGCCACTCGAGGCTCGGGATGGTTGAAGTGGTGAAGGAGCTCAAGCTTAAGGGACTTCCTAAAAGGCTACAAGACAGGTGCTTTTTAAGCTTAAAGCTATTACTTGGAGCAGAATTTCAGATGCTTAGACTTCAAGCTTATCCAACAGAACGTGGGGCATCTAAACGGGACTCCGGCTGAAAAAGCAAACGTGGGCTTCCTAAAAGACACTCAAGCACACCAAATCAGGGGCACATCACTACCCATTCACGCGGAAAAGAAGCTTGGAGGCCAATGTGGAAAGAAAATGTCGAGGAATTAGAGAGCAGTAGTTATTTCATTTTACTATAATAAGACACGCTATTATAGTTGTAAAGTGTTCAACACCACTCATACAAACTTCTTCAAGTTTCTTTATAGCACACTTATGTTTTTTTTACCTAGGAGTAGTATAACTTCACTTAGCTCAGCACAGATTTTGTTATACTTGCTTCATCAAGGTATTGTAGTTCTTCGGGCTTCAGGTGTGGACTCTTCATTTTAATATGTTCCCAAATATTGACAAATTAAGAATTGAGGCTTTAGTTTTAAGGCTTTGACTGCTAAGAATTGACCTTGATTGCATTGGTCTTAACCCTACTTCACTGCTTAATAAGTTAGGTGAACTTAGGTTTGCACCATTGTTTAAGGGCTTTGACGGCTAAGGCTTGGCGTAGATTGCATTCGTCCTCATCTAGGGCCCAAAATACAATTTGCTTCATCTAAATCTTGCCAGACTCTAACTCATTTGAGTTATTATAAGTCAAGGATGCCAAGCCTAAAAATCTAATTGACTAAGGCTTATAAGTGGACTGCTGAGCTCTTGAGTTTGTCTCCACCCCAGTTCCTGACTTTTAAGTGTACAAGGAAAGGTATACGTGGACCCTGCTCCGTTATTATAACTGCTACTTGAGTTAGGTCCATATCTCTTTAATTTTCTGTCATCATATATATTGAAAAATCCACAAAAATATAAAAGTCATCTTAATTGGAGCATAAGCAAAACTCACTTGCTTAACAAACGAAGTTGGATACACCAAAAGCGTCACGTCTTTTCTCTGATGAGTGGTTAATGTCAAACACGTGCGGTCTGAAATTTAGAATCGCTCCCTAGTCGTGGAAAGTCTATGTTTTCATGTTTGTTTACATTTGTATTTACAGCGACCACGTTCACACACTTAACAAACAAATAAAGCAAACACACACACTCCCCCACATCGGCTTTATCATACTTCTGGAACAGGTAAACAGGACTCGAGACAATAGAATCAAATGACTAAAAACAAAAGATTCAGAGAAGAAAGATTGAACTGAAGGAAGTCGCCGCGCCATGAAGTTCACTGTTGGCCTAAGTCATTTATGCCCTCGCTACAGTACGCAACAGGTCGTAAGGCACTCTGACTCCCAAGGTTAACACATCACTCAATACAGGAGTGTAATCTTGAGCGATGGGTTGGAGTATGCCCCAACTTGCTTAGTAACTAGAGTAATAGGAGTACTTTGAGAGAATTACAGAGAGGAAGAGAAATGAAAGACAATGTTTTCTATGTTTTGAACAATGCCCCAATGCACATTATTGGCAAAAATACTTAACGTGCAAGCAAAAGTCAATTATGGATTGTGGGCAAGAAATTCTACCTCAATTAGGAAGATGGCAGATATGGAGAAGCAGAAAATCCGGCCACAACTAAGGCAACAACGGTTAACCAAAGAAGTGGGCAGTTACGCGGTCAAAACGAGTACCTCGAGCTCGAACCTGGAGTAACGGATAGTACTTCAAGCATAATAGCCTCGAGGTTGGACACAAGGGGACACCCGAGCTTAGTCCTGAGAACTCCCCTGTAGTTCATTTACGATAATCAAAAACATAATTTTCGTAAAAAAAGAGGTCTAAATCAGAAAAAGTTCACATCATACCACACTACGACGCGCCGGCCTATCGAACACGGTGGGGCGTGTACGCGTGTGGTTCACTAAGCCCGCTCTAGGCCCACAAGACTTTACCAAGGGAAATGACAAAAGAGTATATAAACTAGGCTTTTCACTGCTATTTTTCCCATGAGGGATTAAAACAATTTACAAGAGAGGCAAAATTGAAGCACGCTACCCCAAATTCCAATACTCTAAAATCTAGTGTCCTTTCTTTATTGATAGTCATCAATTTTTTTTTTTTCCTCCCTAGTTTGGGGTCTATGGTATTTTGCCGCTCTTGTCACATAGGTAAGTGTAAGCATTCAGCTTTCTTTAAGGTTCAACATTATACAACATAACATTTAACTTTAATACACAATATTTGGCGATTGTCGGTGTGTTTCTATCTCGGTTTTCGTTACCACATATGTTTCATTGATGACTTCACTCAATTTACACGGATTAAGTTTGATGCATTTGAACTTCAATTTAACTCTAAAGCAAAAAACATTTCGGGGTGATAAAAACAGTAGTAATAAGCTTGATTGCCGTTAATTCTATGAGACTTTCATAATCCACTATCAAGTATCTTTTAAACGTTCATAGTATATTCTTAGGATATTTTTATTGCCAAAGCCAAAAATGTCAGTATTGAAGCAATAATGTAATTTAAAGTAAATAACAGCATCAAATTTTCAAAAATTTACTCTACCAGTAACATGTTTTACTAGTAAAAACACAGGCCATGATGTAGAGTCTCAAGTAGTAAAAGGAAAAGAAGAAAAAAGAAGCGTTGGTGTGAATGACGCAAAGTAGACGTCATGGAGCGTGTAAGGAGGGAAGGGTCCCACAAGAAGAGGGTCCAACAAATGTAGTTGCGGTAGGTAAAATAGGAGAGGAGGGGGGTCAGAGTCGTTCACTGTAATCACCAACTCCCCTCTCTCTTTCCCATGATTTCTTATGCCTACTTTATCCCTTTTTTTTCTTTTTTCTTCCTTTTTCCTCCCTCCTTTCACTTTACTTCACCAACTCCCCTCTCTCTCTTTCGCTCCTTTTTTATGAACAGGTCTCTCTCTCTCTCTCTCTCATATTACGTGGTAAGCTAGCCGTGGTAGGTAACATCCTACGTGGCAGCTCCACATCACTCCTGGTCAAACGTGACATCCACATTACTTATAAAATGTATGGACCTAAATGCCCCTCCCCCACAGTATCCTCTCACCAACCGCACTTCTCCCTCGTTTTCAACCCATATATGTTTAATACACTTTATTTGTTTATTTTATTCAATATTTCCTTCTAGATAAATTATATATTAATATCTTAATATTTAATAAATTAATATTTTTAATTTATATATTTTATAAAATAATATGTTAGTCCATTATTCAAAAATTGTTATTTTTTACTTAATTATTATAATTTTAAAATTTTTTTTAGAAAATTATTTTACATCATGTTGTTAATTATCCATTATGTATTATGCGATTTTTATGTATATTTTAGCTTACCTTTTTTATTTTATTAGTGCACATATAACATAATTGAAATTAGTTAAGTTAATGATATATTCACGTGCCCGCCTCCCCGAACTAGGTTTGATCTCGATGAGGCTTAAAAGAGATAGCTTGGCCGGAGAGAGTGAAAAATGCTTAGATACTTTTAGTATATTAATGGGTAGTCTAAAACCTATAAAAAAGCCATAATTAACAAACAATTAATAATGTGACTTGAGGTGTCAATCGAAAAATTTTAGATTTTTTGAGGCTGTTTCCTAAAAAATTAAACAATTATGGTAGTTAAATAAAAAATAATAACATTCTAATGTGGCTTTTTCAAAGGTCTATTTAATAAAATAGTCCAAAACACGGTATGAAATGGTATAACGTAAGCTCCTCATCCAACTCTTTTTCGTAGAAATGTCAAAAAAATCGCGTTGTGTGTGGGATGAAGGGAATAGCGAAGGGATAATGGGGTTGTTAACAAATAACAGCAAGTTTTACACTCTTTTCATACTATTATTTGGATTATTTTATTAAATATATATAATATTTGGACTTAAAAAAGATTTCATAGAGTTATTGGATTAAAATAATAATACATCAAATCTTAGATGCTAATACATAATATACCATTCGTTTATTAGTTTTATATTATATAAATTTATTAATTCGCAAAAATTATTTAATATAACTTTTATGGTTTTGCTATATGTTAATTTATTACTACATACATAATTTGAAATATTAATTAGTTAAATTTAACGTCTTCTTTTCCAACGCAAATTAGAAAAGTGGTTGTATAAAGTTCAAATGTCTATTTAAATATTGCATATGCGTTAAACATTGTCTGAACACAATATATGAAAAATGTTTCAGTATGCAATATGCATTTATATTCTATTTTCTAAAACAATAAATGTACTATTTAAAATAGACATTAAATTAGTTATACTAGCAAAACCCCATACGATGCATGGCTGCTATATGTATTTGTACTTGTTGGATGTATTAGACTATTGATGAATACATATAATATATGTGTAATTCCATGTAATAAATCCAAAATTTATTTGAAGCATATTTTTTACGTTTGACTTAATCCTTACTTCCATTGATCTATAGAATCCAAATTTAAGTAATTTATATAAACAGCCAACGAAATATTGAGTTATTGAAATTCAAAAGGTGTGCATGTATTATTTCTTGGTAAGCATGGGCACCCATAGGCCTTAATTAATAATCATCAAGTAAACTAACAACTAAATATAACGGAATAAAAATCACGTAATAGTACCAGTTGGGATATTGAAATAGATTGCAAATGAAGTTCCATTAATGTCGTCAAAACAGAAAATGTAAAATGCAATTTTGGCAGGAAAACAACTCCGGCCATATCAATCCTCCAGTTACAATACAAACGTTTGTTTGAGACGCATATAAAATATAACGATTATTTTAATACTTTGTTTATAGTTGTTATTCAAAATTTCTAATTTGATTTATGTTATAAAAATATTCCTCCTCCCAATGCATGCATATGATGAGTTCAGCCATCTAGTTTCTCGTTTCGTCCTCCCATTGTGATGCTTCAGTGTAGAAAATTCATGTTCTGTCTATGTATTCTTTTAGATATATCTCCAATTGGTTTCCAACAAAATTCTACAAATTGTAATAGTTAATTATTTTTGTAGGTATCGTAGGTGTAATTTTTTTCCTTAAAGCACCTAATGAAATAATTAATTTTTCACTAAAAAATTACGAAATTCATAACTACATAAAACATGTTAAAAAAACTATTAGTTACAATATTCTATAATAGTTACAATTCTAAAATCCTTCCAAGTTCAAATCTTTCCAAATTCTAAATAATGTCCTAAATTTTTCTTTCCCAAAGTACAGTGGTTCTAATTTTAAAAGACTATTGAATGAAAAAAGAATTAATTTTATTTTTACATAAGGAAAAATAATTTTTATGACAATTTTTATGCAAGGAATAAACACCATCCATACAAAAATTTAGAATTAATTCTTTTCTTTATATTTTTGCATATTATTTTTTTCCTTCACTTCATAGAAATGGCTTTCATATTTTTTATACATAAATACATAAAAAAAATAAAATATAAAAAATTAAAAGTACCAAAAGACTACTGAAATAATTAATTTTCTTTTAAAATAATTAGAAAACTCATAACTACATAAAACATGCTAAAAGAACTATTGATTACAATATCCTATAATTGTTACAATTCTAAAAATTTTTCAAGTTCAAATCTTTTCCAAATTCAAAAATGTTGTTTAATGTCCTAAATTTTTCTCCCCCCAAGTACAATGTTTATAAGTTTAAAGGACTATTTTGTATAGAGAAAGAGTTAATTTTGTTTTTATGTATTGTGCAGAAATAAACAATATATTCGGATCTGAATCGAATCAAATACCACGACAATAACGAGAAACAGTCGGACTGAAAGAGAAACGAAACAATAGGCACAAGGATTTACGTGGAAACCCCTTTACAATCGAAAGGGGAGAAAACCACGGGCGAAGATCGGAGCTTTTATTATTGAACAAAAGAAGAAGACGAATTACAAAAATTCTCTCTCAACACACTCTCGTTTTGATTGGTGCGGCGCCGCGCAGGGAATAACCTCACTTTGACTTTGGATACCAAATACGACGAACCCTCGTCCGTATTTATAGACTCGCAAAAAACCTGTTTCCCGATAGATCGGGGGGTCCCGATCGATCGGCCGCTTCTCTACAGACGTCCTTTGTTTACGTAACATTCCCGATAGATCGAGCTCCACCCCATAAACGATCGAGGTCTTCACGGCCTTTCTTCTTTATGCGCCAGGTATATTTTGAGACATAAACCTAACAAATCTCCACCTTGGCTCAAAATCAACATCAACAATAAAACAAACTCCACCTTCTCCACAAAACGCCCCCTCAACTGGGGCTAACATACATCAAACCGAAAGACCCACTAAATTCGAGCAATGCTCGAACTTGCTACCTGGTAGAACTTTTATGAACGTGTCAGCTGGGTTATCTTCAGTCCCAATCTTCCTCAACTCCACCTTCCACTCGTCAATCAGATCTTTGATAAAGTGATGCTTCACATCAATATGTTTTGTTCGGTCATAATGAGTCATCTGATCTTTCGCTAGGTGAATAGCGGACTGACTATCACAGTATACTCTAACTGTCCCCTACTCGACACTGATCTCACTGATCAATCCTCTCAACCAGACGGCTTCTTTGAACGCTTCTGTTACTGCTATGTACTCGGCCTCGGTAGTAGATTGTGCTGTAACAGGCTGCAAACACGCTCTCCAGCTGATAGTTCTCTCTCAACACACTCTCGTTTTGATTGGTGCGGCGCCGCGCAGGGAATAACCTCACTTTGACTTTGGATACCAAATACGACGAACCCTCGTCCGTATTTATAGACTCGCAAAAAACCTGTTTCCCGATAGATCGGGGGGTCCCGATCGATCGGCCTCTTCTCTACAGACGTCCTTTGTTTACGTAACATTCCCGATAGATCGAGCTCCACCCCATAAACGATCGAGGTCTTCACGGCCTTTCTTCTTTATGCGCCAGGTATATTTTGAGACATAAACCTAACAAATCTCCACCTTGGCTCAAAATCAACATCAACAATAAAACAAACTCCACCTTCTCCACAAAACGCCCCCTCAACTGGGGCTAACATACATCAAACCGAAAGACCCACTAAATTCGAGCAATGCTCGAACTTGCTACCTGGTAGAACTTTTATGAACGTGTCAGCTGGGTTATCTTCAGTCCCAATCTTCCTCAACTCCACCTTCCGCTCGTCAATCAGATCTTTGATAAAGTGATGCTTCACATCAATATGTTTTGTTCGGTCATAATGAGTCATCTGATCTTTCGCTAGGTGAATAGCGGACTGACTATCACAGTATACTCTAACTGTCCCCTGCTCGACACTGATCTCACTGATCAATCCTCTCAACCAGACGGCTTCTTTGAACGCTTCTGTTACTGCTATGTACTCGGCCTCGGTAGTAGATTGTGCTGTAACAGGCTGCAAACACGCTCTCCAGCTGATAGTTGTGTCACCTAAACAAAACACATACCCTGAAATGGATCTCCTCTTATCAAGGTCTCCACTATAGTCAGAATCTACATACCCAACCAAACAGCACTTACTTTTTCCATATTCCAAACACAAATCAGAGGTTCCACGAAGATACCTGAGAATCCACTTTACTGCATGCCAATGTTCTCTGCCCGGATTCGCCATGTACCTACTAACTCTGCTCACAGCAAAAGCAATATCTCGACGCGTACAGACCATCGCATACATAATATTGCCCACTGCACTAGAATAAGGAATCTGAGACATGTACCTGATGTCCTCCTCAGTCTGAGGCGAATCTAACGCTGAGAGTCTGAAATGAGCTGCTAAGGGCGTGCTAACCGGGTTAGCATCCTTCATATGAAACCTATCTAACACCTTCTCAATATACTTCTCCTGAGACAAGTATAATTTTCCAGCTTCTCGGTCTTTATGAATTTCCATGCCTAATATCTTCTTTACTGCTCAAAGATCCTTCATCTCAAATTCACTCTTCAGCATTGATTTCAAATCATCGACATCTTTCATATCTCGAGCTGCAATCAACATGTCATCAACGTACAAAAGCAAATAAATAAAGCCTAAATCTGTCTTTCTGAAGTACATACAACTGTCGTACTTACTCCTGATGTAATCATGACTTGTCATGAACTGATCAAATCTCCTATACCACTGTCTAGGAGATTGCTTTAACCCATATAAAGACCGTCTAAGCAAACACACATGATCTTCTTTTCCTTCAACAACAAAACCCTCGGGCTGATGCATAAAGATACTCTCTTCTAGTTCACCATGCAAGAATGCAGTTTTGACATCCAATTGTTCAAGTTCAAAACCATGCATGGCAACCAAAGACAATAATGCACGAATAGAAGTGTGTCTAACTACAGGTGAGAAAATATCATGAAAATCAACACCTTGTACCTGACTGTAGCCTTTAGCTACCAAACATGCCTTGTACCTCGCGTCTTCCACTCCAGGAATGCCCTCTTTTCTCTTGAAGACCCATTTGCATCCAACTAGTCTTTTCCCTGTAGGAGGCTTCACCAGTTCCCAAGTCTGATTCTTATGAAGAGACAGCATCTCTTCATTCATAGCAACGAGCCACTTCTCAGCATCTGATCTCGATACAGCCTCTGTATACGAAGTCGCCTCACTGTCATCTAACGTTTCAGCAGTAGAGAGGGCATAGGCAATCATCTCCTCATACCCATATCTCTCAGGAGGCCTGATCTGTCGCCTCGGTCTATATTCTCCACCTGCTGACCTGTTTCTGCATTATCAGTAACAATATCAGAAACCCGTACCTGAGGTGCTGGAATACTCTCAAGCTGAACAATCTGCTGATCTGACTGTATCTCTGTATCATCAGGTGTCTCAATCTGAACAGTATCTCTGTCAATGGAGGGTGTGTGTGGCGGATTAAGTAGAGCAGACTCATCGAAAGTAACATCTCTACCAGTCAGAAACTTCTGAACACATGAATCCCACAATCTATACCCCTTAACACCTGACGTATAACCAAGAAAGATGCACTACTTGGCCCTAGGCTCCAGCTTTCCATCATTAACATAAGCATATGCAGGACAACCAAAAACTTTGATCTGAGAATAATCAGACGTTGAACCAGACCATACCTCTTCAGGAGTCTTCATCTGTAATGAAGAATGCGGTGTCTTGTTCACAAGGTAGCAAGCCATGCTAACTGCTTCTGCCCACCATTCTCTCTTTAAACCTGCATTCAAAAGCATACAATGAGCCTTCTCAAGTAACGTCCTATTTAACCTTTCAGTCACTCCATTCTACTGAGGTCGACCTGTACATGTCCTGTGTCTGACTATGCCCTGATCTTCACAAAATTTAGTGAAGTCCCCTTCGACAAACTCAAGACCATTATCAGTCCTCAACCTCTTGATCGGCTTCTCTGTCTGTTTTTCAAGCAGAACTTTCCACTTCTTGAAGATATCATACACTTCATTTTTCTGCTTCAGAAAATAGACCCAAACTTTACGTGAGTAGTCATCAGTGAACGTTAGAATATACCTGGACCCACCTTTAGAAGCCACTCTGGAAGGTCCCCACAGATCAGAATGTATGTAGTCTAACGTCCCCTTGGTCTGATGCACTGCTGCCTGGAAGCTGACTCTCTTCTGCTTCCCATAAATACAGTGCTCACAGAATCCCGTCAGCCCTGTTGACTGACCACAAAGAAGTCCCCCCTTACTCAGCTCAGACAATACCTTGTCACCAATATGACCCATTCTCATGTGCCATAATCTTGTGATCTCTGCATCTGTCATAGCAGATGTGGAAACAGCAACTACACCTGTCACGGTTGTACCTGCAAGCTCATACAAAGCACCAACCCTATTTCCTTTCATCACAATTAATGCACCCTTATTGACCCGCATGACTCCACCTTTAGCAGTGTACTTGTACCCATTAGATTCTAGGGTACCTAGAGAAATCAAGTTCTTTTTCAAATCCGAGACGTGACGAACATCACTTAAGGTTCTAATAGTTCTATCAAACATTCTCACACGGACTGTTCTAACACCCACTACCTTACAAGCAGCATCATTACCCATCAAGACAACCCCACCTTGTATAGACTTATATGTGGAATACCAGTCTCTGTTTAGAGTAACATGAAACGAACAACCCGAATCCATGACCCACTTATCTATGAACCTGGACTGAGAATCAGCGACTAATAGAAATTCCCCTTCACTATCCTCCTCTACAACACTAGCCTCAGTGGACTTGTCTTTACCCTGGTCACCCCTGTTACCCTCTTTTGATTTATTCTTATATTTGTAACAGTCTTTCTTTATGTGCCCTTTTTTGTGACAATAGTGACACGACAAGTTATTATGTCTAGATTTGGACCTAGACTTATTCCCACCGTTGGATCCTCTATGTTCTGATCGACCTCTCACATGTAAGCCACTACCCGAGTCATTTACAGAGTCAGATAATTCCTTATCTACCCGTTCTTTACTCATAAGGTTTCTTTTTACTTCATCTACAGTAATAGTTGGCCTACCCCCGTATATCATACTTTCTATGAAGCCTTATACGCATTTGAGAGCGAACACAATAAAATCATAGCCTGATCCTCGTTCTTAGGGACATCATCCAAAGCCTTTAATTCATGAATAATTGAGGTAAATTCGCTAAGATGGTTTTTAAGAGATGTACCTTTTGAAATACAAAAAGTGTACAACCATCGTTTCACTGCGAGTTTGTTGGAGACTGACTTGTGGCAAAACATGTCTAACAATTTCTCCCATAACTCCTGTGCGGTTTTAATCTCCAATACCTCTGACAAAACATCGTCAGCCAAACACATCTGTATAGCCGTGAGAGCCTTCTCATCCAACTCTTCCCACTGTGCCTCGGTCAACGTTTCTGGTTTCTTCTCTTTCCCCTCCAGTGCTTTCTTCAAGCCGTTCTGATTCAGGAGTCCTTTCACACGGACTTGCCATAAGCTAAAGCTTCCCTGACAATTGAATTTCTCAACCTCGGTTTTAATACCTGACGTCATTGTATCAATTCGAAGAACCAAGCTCTGATACCAATTTGTGCGGATATAAACAATATATTCGGATCTGAATCGAATCAAATACCACGACAATAACGAGAAACAATCGGACTAAAAGAGAAACGAAACAATAGACACAAGGATTTACGTGGAAACCCCTTTACAATCGAAAGGGGAGAAAACCACGGGCGAAGATCGGAGCTTTTATTATTGAACAAAAGAAGAAGATGAATTACAAAGATTCTCTCTCAACACGCTCTCGTTTTGATTGGTGCGGCGCCGTGCGGGGAATAGCCTCACTTTGACTTTGGATACCAAATACGACGAACCCTCGTCCGTATTTATAGACTCGTAAAAAACCTGTTTCCCGATTGATCGGTTCCACCCGATCGATCGGCCGCTTCTCTGCAGACGTCCTTTGTTTACGTAACATTCCTGATCGATCAAGCTCCACCCAATCGATCGGGGTCTTCACGGCCTTTCTTCTTTATGCGTCAAGTATATTTTGAGACATAAACCTAACATGTATGGAAAAATATTTTTATTGACTATTTTTATGTAAGGAAAAAACACTACACATTCAAAAACCTAGAATTAATTGTTTACTTTTCATTTTTTTCATATTCACCTCACATAAATGACGTTCATAATCTTTCGTACTTAAATTTATAAAATAAAGTAAAATATAAAAATAAAAACCCAAAAAGTAATAAAATAATTAATTTTCTTTTTAAAAATTCAAAAATTCATAACTACATAAACACATGCTAAAAAAACTATTGGTTACAATGTCCTATAAAGGTTACAATTGTAAAATCTATCAAAGTTTAAATCTTTCTAAATTCTAAAATGCTGTAGAATATCCTAAATTTTTCTCCCAAAAGTACAATGGTTATAATTTTAAAGAACAATCTCATATGGAAAAAGAATTAATTTTATTTTTATAACTATTTTTATGTAAGGAATAAACACCACACATACAAAAATCTAGAATTAATTTTTCATTTACATTTTTCATATAACTTTTTTTTTCCTTCACTTCACATAAATACATAAACTAAAATGAAATAAAATATAAACATATAAAATACAATAATAAAAACTAGTTTTAAAAAATACCAAAAAAAGAAATAAAATAATTAATTTTCTTTTAAAAATTCCAAATTTCATAAATATATGAAATTAATTTTTTTTTTTTAAAAATTGACACTCTAACTAAAGCAAAAAACTATTCATATTCTTTAGTCCTATGAAAATATTCAAAACAAGTTTTTATATCCTTTCATACATAACTATATAAATATAAAAATAAAAATTACCAAAAAAGTAATGAAATAATGAAATTTCCTTTAAAAAAAATTCTGAAATTCATAATTATATAAAACATATTAAAAAAATATTGATTACAATATTCTAAAATGGTTATAATTCTGAAATCTTTTCAAATTCTAAATGTTGTATAATGTCCTAAATCTTTCTTCCACAAAATACAATGATTATAATTTTAAGATACTATATTATTTGAAAAAATAATTAATTTTGTTTTTATGTAAGGAAAAACAATTTTTATGACAATTTTTATGTAAGGAATAACACCACCCATAAAAAAAATCAAGACTTAATTTTTCTTCTTTTATATTTTTTTAATATCATTTTTTCCTTCGCTTCATAGAAATGACTTTCATATCCTTTCATAAAAAAATATATTAAAGGAAATAAAATTAAAAAAAAATTAAAAAAACCAAAAAAGTAATAAAATTATTAATTTTCTTTTAAAATAATCTGAAAACTCATAACTACATAAAATATGCTAAAAAAAACCATTAACTACATATTCTATAATGGTTATAATTTTAAAATCTTTCCAAGTTCAAATTTTTTCAAATTCAAAAATATTATATAATGTCATAAATTTATCTCCCAAAGTATAATGTATATAATTTTATAAAACTATTTTGTATGGAGAAAGAATTGATTTTTTTTTTTGTAAGAAAAAATATTTTTATGTAAGAAATAAACACCACCCATACAAAAATCTATTAAAAACAGTTCCTTTCATACATAACTATATAAATATAAAAATAAAAATTACCAAAAAAGTAATGAAATATTGAAATTTCCTTTAAAAAAAATTCTGAAATTCATAACTATATAAAACATATTAAAAAAAATATTGATTACAATATTCTAAAATGGTTATAATTCTAAAATCTTTCCAAATTCTAAATGTTGTATAATGTCCTAAATCTTTCTTCTACAAAGTACAATGATTATAATTTTAAGATACTATATTATTTGAAAAAATAATTAATTTTTTTTTCATGTAAGGAAAAACATTTTTTATGACTATTTTTATGTAAGGAATAACACCACCCATAAAAAAATCAAGACTTAATTTTTCTTCTTTTATATTTTTTTAATATCATTTTTTCCTTCGCTTCATAGAAATGGCTTTCATATCCTTTCATACAAAAATATATAAAAGGAAATAAAATTAAAAAAATTAAAAAAACCAACAAAGTAATAAAATTATTAATTTTCTTTTAAAATAATCTGAAAACTCATAACTACATAAAATATGCTAAAAAAACTATTAACTACATATTCTATAATGGTTATAATTTTAAAATCTTTCCAAGTTCAAATTTTTTCAAATTCAAAAGTATTGTATAATGTCATAAATTTATCTCCCAAAGTATAATGTATATAATTTTATAAAACTATTTTGTATGGAGAAAGAATTGATTTTGTTTTTTGTAAGAAAAAATATTTTTATGTAAGAAATAAACACCTCCCATACAAAAATATGTAATGAATTTTTTTCCTTAATAGTTTTTCATATTAATTTTTTTTCTTTATCCTTTCATACATAAATAAATAAAATGTAAAAAATTCAAAATACCCAATAAGTAACGAAATTATTAATTTTCTTTTAAAATAATTTAAAAATTCATAACTAATAAAACATGCTAAAAAATAATTAGTTATAATATACTATAATGGCTACAATTCTAAATATTTTCTAGGTTCAAATATTTTCAAAGTCTAAAATATCGAATAATGTCCTCAATATTTCTTCTTCAAAGTACAAGTTTTATAACTTTGCAAGACTATTTTATATAATTAATTTTACTTTTAGTAAGAAAAAATATTTTTTATTACTATTTTTATATAAGGAATAAACATCATCCATACAAAAATCTTGAATTAATTTGTTCCTTTACATTTTTTCGTATTATTTTTTCTTTCACTTCACAGAAATTACTATATTGTCCTTTTTTTTCATAATTACATTTTCTCAAATTTTTTTCTTCCCTTTGCCTCATAATGTCTTATTTCTGAATATTCTATAATATCCTAAAATGTCGTATAATGTCCTAAATTTTGTTTTTAATGTACAATAGGTACAATTTTAAAGGATAATTTCTCCCTTTTTCCCTTTAAACTCATATTTTTTTATAGTCTAGTTTTTTTCCTTAACTTCACATTATTCTTCTTTCTAAATGTCCTATAATGTGCTAGACTTTTCATAAAATATTCTATAATGTCCTTAATTTTTCTTCCAAAGTTCCTTTGTTTTTTCCCTATAATCCTGTATCCTCACAAATATTTATCAAATACTATAAAAATAATGTGTACAAAAAAGATAAACTGCTAACCTTATAGGAGATGTCATTTATGCCGAATGGCCTGCTGAATGCTGCAAATTATGTGGCAATGCCTCTTTCCTCATTTTGATGACGAGTGACAATGAAAGCAATGAGTTTTTTGTGATTTTGTTTGTGCAATTTTTTTAAAAAAACATAATAGTAGCTTTTGAGTTCCTAAAATGAGGGTCTATTGATTTATTGCAATAGTTTTGGAATTTAATATTTTGTGAAAAAACATAACAATAGATTTTAATTTTTGAAATGTGGTTTTAATGGTTTATTGCAATAATTTTGGTATTTATTTGTTCATTAATTTTTATTTACAAATTAATTATTATTATTAATTACTAATATATTAATATATACTAATAAGCGAAATAATATTGAGAAGTCCTAAGCACTGAGTGAAATAATATTAAACACCCTTGGTAATAATTTTTTTAAAAACTTAAATGAATGTTAATTGGTTTAAATTAAAATTATTTTTTTGTAAATATGATTTTTTTTAATTTTTCAATGAAATTAATTATTGCATTTCATTCGTCATGTCTTGAATATTATTATGCATACATTGTATATTTTTTAATTCATAGATAATAATAGATTTTAATTTTATTTTTGGTAGTTATTAATTTTTAAATTTTATTATATAGTGTTAATTTTGTAAAAGAATATGACAAAAAAATTTTGGTAATTTTTATTTGTAGTTTTCATTAATTTATTTTATGTGTTTATATTTTATTTTATTTAATATATTTATTCTAATTCATTTATTATGATTGATGATTCATTGAATTAAAAAATGTGAATAGTTTTTTTTTTTTACCATTTTTATGTAGTTATGAATTTTTACAGCCTCTCTTCTACCCGGAAGGGGGAAGGCTTCATACATCCACCCCCCTAGACCCTGCTCGTGCGGGAGCCTCTGTGGCGCTGGGACTGTTGTTGTTGCTGTTGTTGTTTATGTAGTTATGAATTTTTGAAATATTTTAAATGAAATTAATTTTATGTATTTCAAATTTTTGTAAAAGGAAATTATTTTTATGTATAATTTATATTTTATATTTATTATTGATTTTTATTATTTTATTTTATGTAAGTTGTTTTTGGTATTTTTGATTATTAATTTTTTATTTCTATATTTTATTTTATTTTATGAATTTATGTATGAAATGATATGAAAGGTTTCTTTTTTTATTTTTTTATAAAGTTAAAAATTGTGGATAGTTTTTGGCCCTAGATGGGGTGCCGCATTTTTTAAAAGAAAATTAATTATTTCATTATTGTTTTGATATGTTATATAAGTAGTTATATTTCTTATGATTCTTTTTCGTTACTTTTTATTTTATTATGTATGGAACAATATGAAATTTTTTCTATTTTTAGTTTTATTTTTTATTACTTTTTTGGTGGTTTTTATTTTATTATGTATGCAAGAATATGAAATTTTTGTTTTATTATTAGTTATTTTTTATTTTTATTATTATTAGTTTTTTATTATTTTTTATTTTATTATGCGTGGGAGAATAGGAATTTTTTTTCTATTTTTGGTATTTTTTTGCATTAAATTAATGAATGTGAATAGTTTTTTGCTTAAATGAATTTCATTGGGCTTAAGGAAGGATTTGGGGTTAATGCATGTGAATAGTTTTTTGTTAATAATTGTATTAAATGTCTTGGCAATTTATTTTATCTTTTTTATATATTGAAAAATGAAAGGACACCAATCCTAAAATCTAGATGTGATAAATTGAAGAAGATGAAAAAGAAAATGAATTGTTTATATAATTAAATTGATGCATTAAAATTGCATAATTAAATTGATGCATTAAAATTATATTGAATAATTTATTGTTTTTTTTTTTCTTATCTTTGGAAATTAGATAAACTCCTCTTAAAAATTTAGATATTAGAATTTGTTGCATTTTGGTGACAGTGGGAACTTCTACTTAATAGTTTAGTATAGATAACACATCATTAGTTTATCATTGTTTCAGGACTTACTTAGGTGTTTGCTGTTTATAAATTTTGGTATTTTGTAAACTACAATAGGTTTTGAAAATGCTTTTTTCTCTCCAAATTTTTATTTCCTTTTTTAACTTTTACTAAAGTTAGAGAAAAGATTCAAAAATATGAAAAAGTTTATTTTTATAATGTGGTTTTTAATATCTCAAACAAAGAACACATCAAATAAAACACAATATCAAACAAACGCTTAGATTTTGATGTGTCAGTAAATAAACAGGCTTGTTGTGTAATTATACTATCTTGATATCCATACAAATATACATATATACACTTTTGTAAAACAAAAAGATCCAGCAAATATTACAATAAAATATTCCCATATTTGATGTTAAATAATGAATTATAAATATTCAAAATACAATACAAAATAAAAAATGAAAGATTATATGACTTGCAACAATCACTATTAGTTATTATTTTCTTAATATTTAATAATTTTTTATTAATATATTAATTTTTTAAGCCTTGTAAAAATGTGGGAATGTCTATATTATTCTGAAGAAGATATTAGTAGAAACTTCATTTATATATATATATATATATTTTACATTTATTAGCAGTATAACATCTTTTTATAAATTAAAAAGAAACCAATAGAGAGACCTGGCGGTGGTGCAGGGAGGTTCAGGAAAAGATCAAGGCCAAACGAAACTGCTTTAAGGATTGGGAGAGAAGTGGAGATGAAGACAAGAAACAACAATATAAACAGGCTAAGAAGGGAGCAAAGGTAGCAGTAACAAAGGCACAATCTAAAGCCTTTGAGGAGGCTGGATACATTCAAGGGGCTAGAGACCTCAATAGAATGGCAAAGGAAAGGAGGACTAGAGACCTTGACCAACTAAGGTGCATAAAGGAAGCAGATGGACAAGTGCTTGTAGACGAGCAACAAATAAAAAATATGTGGAAATTATATACTTCCAAGATCTGCTCAATGAAAAGGGAGATACAGTTGCACCCACAGGAGAACTACAAGCACCGACGGAGAACCAGGACCTACTGGTACGGCACCAGAATTAGACTTGAGGAAGTCAGGGAAGCATTGAAGAAAATGGGCAGGGGTCAGGCAGTCGGCCCAGACGGAAAACCCATTGAGGCATGGAAGTGTATGGGAGAAGTGGGAATCAAATGGCTGACCAAATTATTGGACCAAATTATCCAAGGGAAGAAGATGCCCGAAGAATGGCAGAAGAGCACATTGATTCTCATTTATAAGAGCAAAGGTGACATTTAGAGTTGCGCCAACTACAGAGGAATCAAACTAATGAGCCACACCCTAAAGCTTTGGGAGCGGGTCGTAGAAAGAAGGCTTCGGCAATGGGCAGGGTTCTCAGAGAACCAATTTGGACTCATGCCAGGCAAATCAAGCGATAGAAGCTATCCATCTCTTGAGGAGGACCATAGAGTTATATGGGGATAGACAAAAGGACCTCCACATGGTTTTCATTAATCTGGAGAAGGCATATGGTAGAGTACCAAGAGAGGTTGTATGGAGGGTACTGGAGGAGAAAGACATCTCACACCCCTACATACGAGTCATCAAAGATATGTACAAAGAAGCCCAAACCAAGGTGCGTACAACGGAAGGGGATACAAACGCTTTTCCCATTACAGTGGGAGCACACCAAGGATCAGCATTGAGTCCCTTTCTGTTCATTTTGGTAATGGACAGACTCATAAGGCACATCCAAGGGGATGTGCCTTGGTGCATGCTTTTCGTGGGTGACATAGTTTTGGTGGGGGAAACTAGCAAGGAGGTGAATGAGAAACTTGAAATTTGGAAGTTGGCCTTAGAATCGAAAGGCTTAAGACATAGTAGATCAAAGACCGAGTATATGGAACTCAAGTTCTGCATGTCTACCACGCCAAGCGCAGAAGGCGTCAAGATTGGATCAAAGGGCATACCACGGAAAGCATGTTTTAAATGCTTGGGTTCCATGGTTGAACAGGACAGAGAAGTGGACGCAGATGTCAATAATTAAAGTGGGGTGGCATAAATGGAGGATGGCCTCCGCGATACTGTGCAATAGGAAGTTCCTGTTAAAGTTAAAGGGTAAATACTACAAAGCGGTAGTTAGACTAGCTATGTCCTATAGGGCAGAGTGCTGGCTACTTAAGTACCATCACAAGCAAAAGCTAATAATGGCGGAGATGAGGAATTTAAGATAGATGTGTGGGCACACAAGGAAGAACGTGATCAAAAATGACTTTATAAGAAGTAAATTGGGCATTGCACCGATAGAGGATAAGTTAAGGGAGCAACATCTGAGATGGTTTGGGCATGTGAAGAGGAGACTCACCAATGCCCCTATTAGGAAATGTGAACAACTCCATATTACAGATGGGAAGAGAGGGAGAGACCGGCCAAAAAAGAGTTGGATGGAGATGATCCGGCAGGATCTCGCCTATCTTAATTTAAACGAAGAGATAGCCCTGGATAGAGCTCAGTGGAGGGCTAGCACCGATGTAACTGATATAGTAGTGTAGGAGCACCCAGCATTCGTATAACGAGAGGTTGCTTGTTTGCTTAGCGCTTGTACGCAGTTATGATGTTGATGGGTGGCCCAGTGCTCCTAAGGCAGATGGGAGCTAAGGAAGAGGCCGGCCAAAGAAGAGTTGATTGGAGACTCACCACTGCCCATATAAGGAGATGTGAGCAACACATATCATAGACAAGAAGTGAGGAAGGGGCTGACGAAATAGAAATAAAATTAAAAATAAGAATAAAATTAAAAATAAAAGTAAAATTACGTAGAGACAATTTGATTTGATGGGACCTCGCCGACTCCAACCTAAATGAAGAGATGGCCCTAATTTAGAGCTCAATGCAGGTTTAGAATAGGGGTAACTGACTTAGCAATGTAGGACAGTTGAGCACCTGTAAGCTGCGGGTATGACCGTGTGTATACACGCAGTACGGATGGTAGTTGGTCAATTAGGGCTCCAAGCTGCTGATACTTTCTGTACTTTTTGTACTATCTTTCTCTCATTTCTCCATCTCCCTTTATCTCTTTCTCTCTCTCTCTCTCACACACACTCTCTTCCTCTACCTTCTCTCTCTCTCTACCTCTATCTCTTTCTCTACACTCTAGATGATCTACTTCTCTATATGTTTCCGCTACATGTGTGAGTTGTATCGCATGTAGAATCTCCCTCGTACTTACTTGTTTGCTTCTACCTTTTACCGTGAATGCTATGATTCTAGGCTCCCATGCATTTATACATAAGTACATGCTTACATGCTTATTGAATTATTGGATTTGATTGTATGCCTACACGCTCTCTTGCATACATGCCTCACATGATTTCTAGGCTTTACACGCTCTCCTTGCAGGCTTTCCATAAATATCTACTACCATGTTGGGAGTCCTCGGAAATAGTCTCTCGTCAGGGGCCCACCCTGATGGGGTAAGGCAGCGTACATCCTACCCCTCCCAGACCCGCGCAAGCGGGAGCCCTTGTGGCACTGGGACTATTGTTGTTGTTGTTGTTGTTGAAAAAGAAACCAACTCATGAAAAGATTATAGACTTTGAACCCAAAATTTTAACATGACATAAATTAGTATGATAATACTCACTCAGTTAATATACAAAGAATATTCAACATGATTAGCTTCTTTTTTTTTTTTCTTTTTTTTAACATTGATATGGCCTTGGAGGGAGAGAAATTGCCATTTGGAAGAGGGAAACTTGTATCTAATGAAAATCTAACTCAAGCGATGTTGTTAACCTATAGTGTTGTCCAGCAATGGACTATGTAACTGGTGAACATTTGATATAGCCCCGCCTCCATTAGCGGATAGCTTAGCGGCTTAGTCACTCGTGGGTATGGGGGTTGATGGATAGGCATGTGGTTGCGCAGCTAAACTTGAACACGATTGGCAGGTACTTGGCAGATACGGGTTGGCAGCAATGGTGAGTTGGCGGCTATATTGGAACACGGCAAGTGACGGGTTGGTGTACGCAGCATGGGTTGGAACGTGGCAATCAGAGTTTGAATTAGAATAGCATTAGATTAGTTATTTTTCATATTTGAATTTAGTTTTTATATTTATCTTTAGGTGTTTATGTTTATCTTTAGTATTTTTATTTATCTCTTAGAGTTTGATTTGCAGTCCATTAGCTTCTCTATAAATATAAGAGGAATTAAGTTGTTTTCATTATTCAATTGTTTAGGTTTATTTTGATGAGTTTTGGGTCTTTCTATTCTCGGGAGTGAGAATTAGAAGTGAATTTATATGCTCCTCTTTCATTTTATTATTGATTAATAAAATTAAAGTGAAGGTTGTTGAATCCTTCCCGCTCCCTAAAATCCGACTTTACGCGCTGTATCAATGGGTATCAGAGCTTAGAATGACTTCTGAGATGTCCCGTGGGCGACCGAGGTACGCCGCGGTCGGAGACGTTTTTGATCGTGATGTTCAACGGCAGAACGAGAGAAGATTCAAGGAGGTGGAAGTGGAATTCCAGTGAATTAAGAATTGCTTGATTCAACTGGGAGCAAATCCCGACTTGGAACCGGGAACCCAGCCCCAACGCCCATTAACACCGAGTGTTATTGAAGAGGAGACGGATGAGACCCAGAATCCGATTTCGGATACTGATCTACTGGATCCTAGGCCGAGGCAACATCTGCCCAATACCGACGACACCAACGTTGATGAACGGAGGTGGGAATCCGGTCTCCGCGATGAATTTTCGGAGTTTGAGGAAGAAGGTGCCATAGTGGTGGAAGAAACTTAGGACGAGTTGGTGTCACTTGGTGAAGTGGAGATAGCGGGTGACAGGGGTCGCTTGCTATTGGTCAGGCGAGCTGGCTTCACGCCTGAAGAAGCAGAAGGGGATGAATGGCTTCAACACAACATATTCCAAACGACATGCACGATTAGCAAAAGGGTATGCCGCCTAGTCATCGATTCCGGGAGTTGTGAGAACGCCATCTCCAAAGAAGCCGTCCAGAAGCTAGGGTTGAAGACGGAAGATCATCCGAACCTTTACATGATGCTGTGGATCGAGAAATACGATCAAGTAACCGTGTCTAAATGTTGCTTGGTGAAGTTTTCAATTGGGTTGAAATATAGGGATAGCGTGTGGTGTGACGTCGTCACCGTGGACGCTTGCCATCTATTGTTAGGCCGCCTGTGACAATACAATAGAAGTGCCATGCATGACGGGAGAAAGAACACCCATAAAGCTTAATCTTCGAGGGAACGAGGATCATCTTGTTGCCTAAGAAAGTTGAGGCACCATGTGTATCAAACACCAAAGACCCAATACCGAAAGGCAAAGCTGTGTTCACCAAAGCAGTAGGCGAGTTAAAGTTGGTGTCTACACCAATAGGCAATGCTAGAAAAGAACCGATCTTTGACGAATCGACATATCTTGATTTGCCTTCTCCACCCAAGTTTGATGATCCTATCCATGACAAGGACGAGGAGTCGAATAAGGTAGGAAGTTTATTAAAGGAGGTGTATCTAGAAGAGTTGGTGTATTACTTACCGCCAATAAGGGAAGAACAATGTCAGCTAGACTAGGTTCCTGAAGACTCCTTACCGAGAAGAAGGAATCAACCAAGCAAGCCTTACGGTGCATGAGGATTTCATGCGTCTAGTGTGGAGACTACTTGCTAGAAGTTACATCCGAGTGAGTCAGAAGGGCGGATTAGCTGTATTGACGCCAACAAATGATGGAACTTGGCGGGGATATCCTGATGGCGGAGTAGACAAGGGTGAAGAGCCAAAAGAGGAACTAAGAGCTGTGTTGGCAGTAGGGGCAAGCCTATAATGGGGGAATCAACCGCCAGGAGAAGGGTTACCGTGTGGGCATCGAGTGAACCTTGCGATGCTTAAAGATTCCAAGCTTCAAGGGGTCACGGCATTAGTGTCACCCAAGGAAGACAAGACACGGTGGCAAGATGTTGGCAGTATATCCGTTAACGAGGTCACCGTATACCACGAGCCTCCCACTTCATTGGCATTTATTCTGATAGAGGTGGCGACAAGGACATGCACTATATCTCCATTGTTCAGGATTGGCAACGACGTTGTTCGTTATCCATCGATAAACATGGCGCCAATGTCCCATCCTCTTTCTTCATTTGATAGGAAACAAGGCTTTATCCCCAAACACCAGACAATAAGTGTGCAGCCTCGAAGAACACTACTAAGAATTTCTAGTACACTGGCGAGAATAATTCAACTGATTTCGTGGCGAATTCGTGAACAAATTCTTTCCAGTCTGCGGAGGATGATGCCGTCTACATCTTGGCAGCACAGGGTTCAGCACACGTCCTGGCAAGTCGGGACTACAGAACATGACGAGGTAAGTCTAGCAGGACGAAGTCTAGGCATGAAGGAATATGGCTGGAGGGAGTTGACCCATATTAGTAGTCAACGAATTCGATGACGAATTTTCTCCAGCCGGAAGAGAATGATGCAGCCCCACCTCCATTGGGGATAGCTTGGCGGCTTAGTCACTGATGGGTACAGGGGTTGATGGATAGGCATGTGGTTGCACAGCGAAACCTGAACATGATTGGTGAGTGCGGGTTGGCGGCAATGGTTGAGTTGGCGGCTATATTGGAACACGGCAAGAGACGGGTTGGCGTACGCGACATGGGTTGGAACGCGGCAATCAGAGTTTGAATTAGAATATATAGGATTAGATTAGTTATTTTTCATATTTGAATTTAGTTTTTACATTTATCTTTAGGTGTTTATGTTCATCTTTAGTTTTTTATTTATCTCTTAAAGTTTGATTTAGAGTCAATTAGCTCATCTATAAATACAAGATGAATTAGGTTGTTTTCATTATTCAATTATTTAGATTTATTTTGATAAGTTTTGTTTCTTTCTATTATTGGATGTGAGAATTAGAAATAAATTTCTATATTTTTTTTTCTTTTTATTATTGATTAATAAATTAGAGGAAAGACTGTCGAATCTTTTTACTTTTCAAAATTTCATTTTACGCAGCGCATCAACATTTAACATGATTGATTACGCAAGCCACTTGCCTTTGGTTATTGCAAGAAAACTCCAACGTAAGACACTTCTTTCCCAAACCCAATTCGCCTGTCTCGCATCCCCACCATGAGGAAACATGTTATCCAATCACATCCCGCCACCTGGACATTCAACTAAACATAAAAATGACATGGCCTTAAATAATAATAATATAGATTATGAAGACGATGAAAGTAATGAATACTCGTCAAAACAGCAATCAAAATATAATAATATTTTTCTCACCAACTTTTAGTCCACCCTACCGGCCACCCCCTACCACCTACCTGCTCCTCTTTCTTATATCCTCCAAATACTGCCCACTATTTTCCAATATCATTGGCTGTTGACATTTTCAAATTATAACAATTCACAAATTAAATGACGTGACTTCTAAACTTTTAATTTTTATTATGAATCAAACTTAAAATTATAAATAAATAAAGATTCTTCAAACTTGTCACTTCATCAAATATTTTCTTCTATTATAAATCAAAATGAACGATACTTTCCAACTATTTAATTAATTAAAATATTTTAAACTATTACAAATGAAAATATATATAGTCACTTTAAGAATCAAATAATATATCCATTCATATATGTTTTTTATTTCTGGGTATTTTGGGTTGATAGATTCGATTTTTATATGTATTTTTTGTTACTTTTTTTTTACCACCCTAGATGTGCATTTTTTGGCTCTGTTTGTGAGATGCAACCAATCATATGATAAGGAATTGTGAATTAGAAAATGCAATTCTCCTATAAATTAAACTTATATATTCAGTACAAGTATTTATTTATTTTTCTTTTGAAGCACCACTCTTATTTAATTACCAAATCACACAAAAAGTATAAGGAACATATATTTAAATTGTGATAATGAAATTACTAAAACAACAATTAAGGACCAATTGGATCTTAGTACAAAAACAACGAAGAGTATATATTTACAAAGGAGTAAATTGTAACAACTAATATAAATATATAAGGAATAACAATTGAAGAAATGCAACTAATTCAAAAACAAATAATAATTTTGATCTTTATACGTGATAAATACAAAAATGGTTCACAGAGATGGCGGTAGTTCATACCGTCCACCCATGTACCGTCCACCCACATACCGTCCACCTGCATACCGCTTACCTACCTACCGTCATCTTATACTTAGGCCCCAAGCATGCATACCACCACCCTCTACTTGGGCCCCAAGCATGCTGTAAAATTATGAAAAATACTAGAAATATTAGATGGAAGGAAGAATTACCTTTTATTGGATGATCAAAGCATACAAGCAAGCTCCTAATTTATACAAGACTAATAGCTAATGGAAGAACCCAACACTTCCCAACACTTCTTCTTCCTCTCTATGAGTTACAAGGTAATAAACAAAGCAATAAACAAAGCAATAAAGAACTCATTGAAGGCAATAATGAGCCGGTTACAAGAAGATGAAGAAATGAACATGTGCACTAATTCTATCACTAATTGTCATCACTAATTGCTATACTAACTACTATGTATAAATTCCTATACAAGAAAAAAACGTGAATTATACAAAATGAATACATGATATTTACAAAGGACTAAATTCAACACTCCCCCTCAAGTTGGAGCATGTAAATTTACGATGCCCAACTTGCGAAGGAGAGCGGTAAAATCTGCAGAACCGAGCCCTTTAGTAAAAATGTCCGCCACTTGTCCCGATGATCGAACAAGAGAGGGCGCAATTTCCTTGGACAAGAGCTTCTCTCGAATGAAATGACAGTCGATTTCAATATGCTTCGTTCTTTCATGAAAAACGGGATTTGAGCCAATGTGAAGAGCGGCCTGATTATCACAAAATAAAACAGAAGCATAGTCAATGGGAACCATAAGATCAGTCAATAAGTAACGTAACCACGCAACTTCACTAGTTGTAGTCGCCATAGACCGATACTCTGCTTCAGCTGAAGAGCGGGAAACCACACTTTGTTTCTTAGAACGCCAAGAGATTGGTGCACCACCTAAAAATGTGACAAAACCTGTGGTAGAACGTCTCGTGGTTGGACATCCCGCCCAATCTGCATCACAATATGCTCTCAAACATAAATCACTATTGGTGGGAAAAAAAATGCCCTGTCCCAGTGTCCCTTTCAAATACCGTAAAACCCGTGTAGCAGCTTCGAGATGAGGAGCTCTAGGATCATGCATGAACTGACTCAAAATATGAACAGCATAGCTAATGTCTGGTCTAGTTATGGTCAGGTAAAGGAGACGACCCACTAGTTTTCTATACTGACCTTCGTCCTCAATCTTATCCCCAACCTGATCTGCTAAACCATGGTTCTGGACTATGGGTGTAGGAGCTGGCTTCGCCCCCAATAAACCAACCTCACTCAAAATGTCCAATACATACTTTCGTTGACATAAAACAACTCCTTTAGGAGACCGAGCAACCTCGATTCCTAAGAAGTATTTGATGGGTCCTAGGTCTTTAATTCCAAAAGAAGCATTCAAATTCTCCTTCACTTTGGCAATGTGATTTTGATTATTACCAGTGATTATAACATCATCCACATAAATCAAAACCCCGGTGAAAATGCCATCATGATGATACGTGAAAAGTGAATAATCTGCTTTGGATTGTTTAAAGCGAATACTTAGCAAGGTAGAAGTGAACTTATGATTCCAATTACGTGAAGCCTGTTTGAGCCCATATAAAGATTTTCGTAAACGACACACTTTTCCTTTATGTTGTTGTTCAAAACCTTGTGGAAGTTTCATATAAACTTCCTCATCCAAATCTCCATGTAAAAAGGCATTATTCACGTCTAGTTGATTTATTATCCAACTTCTTGCAACAACAACAGCTAAAATGCAACGCACCTTGACTAATTTTGCAACAGGAGCATATGTATCGTGATAATCTATACGTTCTACCTGAGTGTAGCCTTTAGCTACCAACCTTGCCTTGTATCGCTCAATCGACCCATCTGAGTTGTACTTCACTCTATAGACCCACTTCGAGTCAATGGCTTTCTTTCCCATCGGTAAGTCCTCTAATGTCCAAGTTCAGTTCTCCTCCAAAGCACGAATCTCCTTTTCCATTGCATCCCTCCAATGTTTGTATTCTACCGCCTGCTTGAAGGTTTTAGGCTCATCACAAGCCGTGATGGCACTCAAAAAATTGCAATAAGCGTTAGAAAAATGCACATTAGAGACAAAATTGGAAATAGGATACACTATACCAGAATTGGCTGAAGGAGTCGTAGCAGGAGCATGGGCTATAGAAGATGGAACGTCACATATGTAGTCTTGGTATTTAACCGGTGCAGAACGCAAGCGAGTGCTCTTTCTGATTTCCAAAGTACCTTCCGTATTACCCCGTGAACTTGTGGTACCCAAGACACCTTCTGACACTTCATTCGAGGCAGTACCGAGGTGACCCTCGGCTGGTGACTGGCTGACCGAACCAGTCTCTGCTGGTTCGGTTTGGTCCTATTCGCCCGGCTGAACAGTAGGTCCTGGTTCAGCCGGCTGCGCAGTGAGGGCCGGTGGATGATCTGGCCCTTCAGCGTAAGCAAAAGACCCCGGGTTTAGGTGTATATGTTCTGTATTTGTACTGTTGGTTTGCAGGAAAGGAAAAAATTCTTCATAAAAATATACGTCTCTCGAAATCACAATTTTATTTTCCTCCCGATTATAAATTTTATAACCCTTTTGCCCGTGTGGATAACCAACAAAAATACCCAAAGTAGCTCGGTTATCAAATTTATCATCGTTCTATCCTTTGTAAGGTAATAGCATAAACTCCCAAAAACACGTAAGTGATTAAACACGGGTATTCTGCCAAAAAGTATTTCATATGGGCTTTTGTTATGAAGAACTGAGGAAGGAGTCAAATTTATCAAATAAGCCGCAGTTAAAATGCGCTCACCCCAAAATCTTTTAGGTAAACCCGCCTGAAACCGAAGTGCTCTACCCACTTCCAAGAGGTGTTTGTGCTTCCGTTCGACTACTCCATTTTGTTGAGGTGTCCCAACCAAAGAGGATTGGAACTGAATCCCATGACTCATATAAAAGTCCAAAAGTGGCCCGTACTTGAACTCTTGTCCATTATCGCTCCGTATTTGCTTAACCTGAAACCCAAATTGTGTTTTGACCATACGACAGAAATCCATGAGAATTTTGTGTGCTTGGGATTTTTCTCTCATGAGATAAACCCAAGTGCATCTACTAAAATCGTCAACAATTGTCAAAAAATACCGAGCACCAGTTAACGACAAAATTCGATAAGGACCCCAAATGTCACAGTGTATCAAATCAAAACACCCACGAGTCTTAGTAACAGATAAGGGAAAAGGTAAGCGTGCCTGCTTGGCACGATGACAAACATCACAAACGACATCAGTTTTCTTAACACTCAAACTAGGAAACACACATAATTTCTGAAACGAAACATGACCAAGACATTGATGCCACAAGACGGCATTTTTATTCACTTGAGCTGTGTTGACCGACCCTTCCATGGGCTGCGCTTGCAACAAGTATAGCCCATCTTATTGCCTACCCGCTCCAATCAGCCTCTTCGAGTGTAGGTCCTGTATGTAACAAAAATCATGGTGAAATGTTAATGTGCATTTTCCATTTTGAGTTAGCTTGCTCACTGACAATAAATTGTAATGAAAACCAGGCACATAGAGTACATCATGGAGGACAAAATTCTCTGCGATTTTGACCTTTCCCACATGGGTGACCTTTAACGAAGTTCCATTAGGCAACTTAACAGGGCCAACCAAATTATTTACTTTAACGTCAAACATAACGGGTAAAGAGGACACCAAATGGTCTGTGGCACCCGTGTCTATTATCCAATCACGAAACGACAATACTTGACCTGTCAAGTTAATGCAAGGGGTAGACGTGGAAGGACCAAGGAGGGACACCAATTGTTGGTACTGCGCAGCGGACAGTCCCGAAATGGCATTGCGTTCTCCACCGAGAGGTTCGGTTTCTGCTGCTGCAGCCGCAGAAACCGACTCCCGGTTTGCATTTTGCTGCCCTTTGTTCTTCCATCCAGGTGGGTAACCGATCAACTCAAAGCATCGCTCCTTGGAATGTCCCTGTTTCTTGCAATGAGTACACGTAAAACGGTTAGAACGTCGATTTCCGAACACCATTGCCGCGCCACTTTCAGTGGCTTTCGCTGCCAAAATAGCAGCGTCCGGGATAACCACCGAGCCTGCTGCTACGCTCTGTTGTTTCTCCTCCTGGCATAATACAGAATATGCACTACCACCAGACGTTAAAGGTTTCGTGTTCATAAGCTGTGAACGCACAGTTGAAAAGGATGGATCAAGACCCATCAAAAGGTCCAACAATTTTTCCATATCACGAATCTGCGAAAAGGCTTTAGCATCTTCACAAGTGCATGGTGGGATCTTAACTACCGTATACAATTCATCCCAAAAGGACCTCAACTTAGTAAAATAAGTTGAAACAGGTAAATTGTCTTGCTTCAAATGCGAGATCTCGCGTTTTAATTCGTAAATACGAGGGACATTACCTTGAGAAAATCTCTCATGCAAATCAAGCCAAATATCATGCGCAGTTTCTAAATAGGTAATACTCTCATTAATCTCTTTAGACACAGAGTTTGAGAGCCAAGTTGCAACCATGGAGTCACACGCACTCTAAGTTTCAAAGTCCGGTGAATCTTCATCCGGTTTGGTAATACTACCATCAAGAAATCCAATTTTTCTCTTTGCCTTAAAAACTTTTAGTATAGCCCTTCTCCAAGAAGGATAATTGGGTCCTGTTAAAATGTTTTGAACAAAAATCAAACCGGGATTATCCGAGGGATGCAGATAAAACGGTGAGTTAACATCAATGACTCCCCCTGTCGGGAGAACTGGCATGATAGTTTGATTATCATTAGCTAGAGTAGTCTCATTATTGTCAACACCCGCCATATTCTACCAAATCAAAACACAAAACAAGCACAAGAAGCAAAGGGAAAATAAACAACTCACAAGTGCACTCCAAGAGTGCTTTGGCCATGAATCAGGAAGAGGAAGACAGCGTCGCTTAATGCAAGATCGAAACTTGCTCTGATACCATGTAAAATTATGAAAAATACTAGAAATATTAGATGGAAGGAAGAATTACCTTTTATTGGATGATCAAAGCATACAAGCAAGCTCCTAATTTATACAAGACTACTAGCTAATGGAAGAACCCAACACTTCCAAACACTTCCTCTTCCTCTCTATGAGTTACAAGGTAATAAATAAAGCAATAAACAAAGCAATAAAGAACACATTGAAGGCAATAATGAGCTGGTTACAAGAAGATGAAGAAATGAACATGTGCACTAATTCTATCACTAATTGTCATCACTAATTGCTATACTAACTAATATGTATAAATTCCTATACAAGAAAAAAACGTGAATTATACAAAATGAATACATGATATTTACAAAGGACTAAATTCAACACATGCATACCACCGCCCTCTACTTGGGCCCCAAGTCTATATACCGCCATCTTCTACTTGTCCCCCAAGGATCCCCAAAAAACTCCTCTCATCCCCTATAAATAACAAGCAAACCAGGAAATAATTTCAAGGAACTTGAGTCTGGTTCCCCTTCAAGAACCCAACCAAAAAACCCCGAAACAATTGGGACCGTCTGTGGGAAATGTAAAAAATTTTCAAAATGACAAACACTAGTCAATCTATCACCCCCGACGGGAGACATAACGACCCCAACTATGTAACCCAAGACCAATTTAATCAGTTTCAACAGCAAATACCCCAACTCTTTATGCGAACCCCTCCCAGCGACACGGAGCACATACCCAACCCAAGCCGGTTTACGGCCACTAGGGGAACGTCACAACGCACCCAAACACGCAGTCCCAATATGGACACCGCCTCCACGGCAGGAACGTACCGGAACCACGCAAAGAGAGGTGATAGGAATGTCTCTAGAACTACCGCAGTGTGTTCAGTACCAGGAACTCATTCACCGTTTACACCCCGGATCCTTCTTACCCCAGCGGGCAGGGTAAAAATCCCAAGTATTGAACCCTTTGACAGGACCAAGACCCAGAAGATCATTTGGCTGGGTTTATGGCGTGGATGTATTTGCAAGATGTGGGGGAAGACGTATGGTGTAAATGTTTTCCGGCCACCTTAAAGGGAGTGGCTCAGAGCTGGTTTGCATCCTTGCCCAGTTCATCAATAGATAGTTTTTCTAACCTCTCAGAAGGGTTTGTCCGCCATTTCGTCAGCAACAAACGAAGGAATAAAATAGCAGCTCATCTCCTTAAGTTGTAGCAGCATGACCTAGAGCCACTGAGGAATTATGTATGGTGGTTCACAAGCGCAATGGTAGACGTTGCAACTTTGTCTGATGAAACGGCTGTCACTGCCTTTGTCAACGGACTGCAAAACTCTAGTTTCAAATTTGCACTAGCAAAAGCGCCGCCGTTGACAATTGATGACCTATGGCAAAAGGCCAACAAATATATCTCAGCTGAAGACGTTATGCAAGTAACTCCGAAACCAGAGCAGGTATGAACAAAGGTACCCCCGGAACCCAGAAGTAACGCCAAGATGCCGCAGGGTACCAACCGCCCGGCAAGAAGGCCTGCACCTACTTTCAAGCCACCACCTCCGCCACAGTTTCCTCGACCACTTTTGGAGGTAAAAACATTGGAGCCATCCAAGGATCCCAATGCCGTACCATCTTATAATGACCACCCAAAGCGATGTGACTTCCACAAAACCTCAACTCATAACACAGCAGATTGCCGTACCTTAGAGTATCGCCTAAAGGAGGCCAAGCGCACAGGACAATGGGAAGAATACGCGAGCTTGAAGAAGCTGAAGATAGGAAAGGCTCAAAAGTCTGAGGACGACGGCAACAACCATGGAGATCCAGCGCCTAAGGTCATAGCTACCATTGCTGAAAAATTACATCCCTCTCCATATGAGGGGACGGTAAAAAGGGAGGAAGGAGAACCGTGCGGTACATCCAGGTGTATAGGGTTTACTGAAGAAGACGCCCAAGGAAGGAATATGCGTCAGGAGGACCCTTTGGTCATTACTGTCGACATCTGTCAACACACCGTGGGAAGGATTTTGGTGGACCAGGGTAGCTCCTCTGACATACTCTTCTTGCATTGCTATGCCCATATGGGAATACCGATCGCAACCCTTACCCCAGCATCATGCCTTGTCATGGGATTTATAGGGACTCCCATCCTCCCAGAAGGAAAGGTAACGTTAACCACGATTTTTTGGAGTGCAAAAAAGCACCGCACGTTGAGAATTGGGTTTTTGGTGATAAATTCACCTTCAGCGTACAACGCAATTCTGGGAAGACAGTCTTTAAACTGCTTGAAAGCAATGGTATCAACTTACCATCTGGCCATGAAGTTTGAGGCTAACACTGGAGACATAATGACGATACGTGGAAGTCAGGGTCCAACCTCCGAGTATTATCATGCTTTCCCTGACTCCATAATCATGGCTGCTGAGTCGGTTGAATCAGGAACCTCCTCAAATCCACATCCGGCTCCTCCTCTGCTAGAGAAATACGAATTAGAACCAGGGCGTTATACTTATTTGGGCACTTCACTTCCTACGCACTTGAGGGAGGAAATTGGTGAGCTCCTAAAACGGTACTGAGATGTTTTTGCGTTTGCAAAGGAAGAAATGCCAGGAATACTGCCTGAGGTGATCACTCATCAGCTTAACGTGCGTCCTGGCAAAGCACCTATCAAGCGATGAAAATGAAATTTCTGTACGGAACGCAATGAGGGTATCGCAGCAGAGGTACAAAAATTAACTCAAGTCGGATTTGTACGAGAGATATTCTATCTTGAATGGCTTGCAAATGTAGTGCTAGTTAAGAAACCAAATGGAAGTTGGAGAATGTGCGTAGATTTCACAGATCTCAATAACACATGTCCAAAGGACTCATACCCCTTACCTAAGATCGATAGACTGGTGGACTCTACAGCGGGATGCGAGCTGTTTAACTTTATGGATGCGTTTTCAGGATACCACCAGATTCAGATGCATCCCCACGACGAGGAAAAAACGGCAATTATAACTGCGACAGGCACCTATTGTTACAAAGTGAGGCTGTTCGGACTTAAGAATGCCGGGGTTACTTATCAACGCTTGGTAAATAAAGTCTTCGCTTCTCAAATTGGGCGAAACATGGAGGTGTATGTGGATGATATGATCATTAAGTCAAGGCAAAAACTAGAACACGTCTCCAATTTGAACGAGGCCTTAGAAGCACTCTGGCGTTACCGTATGAAGTTAAACCCGGAGAAATGCTCGTTTGCCGCACCAGACGGCAAGTTTTTAAGATTCATAGTGAGCTCACAGGGAATTGAGGAAAATCCCAAGAAGGTTCGTGCTATTTTGGAAATGGGATCCCGTCGTTCGCCTAAGGATGTTCAGAAGTTTTCCGGCTGTATGGCCTCTCTTAACCGGTTCATCAGCCGTTCTGCTGAAAAGGCTCTACCGTTCTTCAAAACGTTGCGAAAGAAATAGTCATTTGTTTGGAATGAAGAGTGTGCACGCGCCTTTGACCAGCTGAAGCAACACTTGGCACATCTTCCCACCATTACCTCACCCGCACCAAACGAAGATCTAAGTCTTTACTTAGCCGTGTTCGAAAATACGAGAAGTGCTGTGCTGATAATTGACCTCCAAGGACAATAGCTACCAGTTTACTTTGTGAGCCAAACTCTCAAAGATCCTGAAAGGAGATATCCGACAATCGAGAAAATTTCCCTAGCCCTTGTTATCGCCGCACGAAAGCTAAGGCCTTACTTTCAGTCTCACACCATAACCGTGCTAACCAACCTCCTGTTCAAGAAGTTGCTCTCCAAACTGGACTGCTCAGGGAGAATGCTGGGATGGGCTGTTGAGCTTCCAGAGTATGACATATGCTATCAAACCCGACGAGCTATTAAAGCTCAAGCCTTGGCAGACTTCCTAGTAGAATGTGACTTCAGCATTGAAGAGCTTGAACCGCTCATACCTCTTGAGGAAAAACCAGCATGGTGGGTATTCGTAGACGGACCCGCAAACTAGGAGGGTCGTGGTATAGAAATAGTATTAGTAAATCTAGAGGAGGATGTGTAGAGCATGCGGTAAAGTTAAACTTTGAGGCTACCAACAATGAAACCGAATATGAAGCATTGTTGCTTGGAATCGATTACGCTAAAGCTGCTGGGGCTACATGTGTAGAAGTGTTAAGTGACTCAAAACTAATTGTGAATCAGGTGACCGGGAAGTACGGAACTAAAGAGCCTCATTTGACCCAGTACCTTGAGCTTGTCAAGGCAAAGACTTCTGAGTTGAAAAGGTTTAGCATACAAGGGATTTCGCGAGAAAGTAACCATCGTGCTGATGAACTAAGCTGTCTGGCTAGTACCGGATGCACTGTAGAACCATGAAGAGGGTGCGTGCAAGTACAAGAAGCAAATACCAACTATGTAAATAGATGCACATCCCCAAACATAATGCAACTACAGCATGAGGATAATTCGATGCATCCAATCCTAAGTTTTATCCTTTGGGGAAAGGAACATCAAGATAAAAATGAAGCACGAAGGTTGCTTAGCCAGGCGGCATGTTTTGTGATAATCAATCAACAATTATACAAGAGATCGTTAACACATCCATTGTTGAAATGCTTAACCTTGGAAGAAGGAAATTATGTGTTAAGGGAAATCCACGAAGGAATTTGTGGAGTCCACTTGGGGAGATGAACATTGGTAGGAATGGTGTTAAGGGCAGGATACTTTTGGCTCACCATGAAAAAAGATGCGGACACGTTAGTGCAGAAATGTGATAAATGCCAAAAGTTTGCACCACTTATCCACGCTCCAGCGGTATCGTTAGGCCCAATTGTGGAACCTATACCGTTCGATCAATATGGAATGGACATCTTGGGACCATTTTCGCTTGCTAGCGGACAAAGGAAGTTCCTCATAGTGGCGGTAGATTACTTCAGCAAATGGGTGGAAGCTGAGCCGATAGCAAAAATCACTGACAACGCCACCCTGCAATTCCTGTGGAAGAACATTTTGACATGCTTTGGGATTCCCCAAGCCATTATAACTGATAACAGAACACAGTTCGATTCACCACGGTTTCGCAAGTATTGCCAAAGCCAGAAAATTGCCCTTCATTCACTTCTGTGGCCTATCCTCAAAGTAACGGACAAGCAGAGGTAGAAAATAGGCAAATACTTAACGGACTTTAACGAAGATTGGATGGAGCTAAAGAAAAATGGGTGGAAGAGCTGCCTAGCGTCCTATAGGCCCATCGCACTATCTACCTGGTGGCCACTGGTGAAACCCCATTCATGTTAACCTATGGTGCAGAGGCAATAAATCCCGTGGAAGTGGGAGAGCCTAACTACCGTGTACACCACTACCATGCCATAGAAATGAGCATCAATGAAGATGCTCTCTTAATTTAATAGACGAGATCTGGGAAGATACTCTTCTCCGTATAGTTGCTCAGAAACAACGAATATCCCAGTACTACAATCAGCATGTAAATCCGCGAAGCATGGAATTAGGAGACCTAGTCCTTCGCCGAGTGGGGGTAGCCCAACAGGGCATGGGAGCCGGCAAAGTGGCAGCAAATTGGGAAGGACCTTACCACATAACTAAAAAACTGGGAAATGGAAGTTACAAGCTGGAACGGCTTGACGGCACTAAAATTCAACGCCCCTGGAATATGAAAAACCTTAAGAAGTATTACATATAGTGGTATACGTTTTGAACTATGTAAACAATAAGAAGTGAGGGTATGATTAGGATGTCTAGATAAGGTAAACGCCTGCAATGATAAACCGTGAGAAGAATGATGTACACATTTTTTGTTATAATATAATCTTTAAGTTATCATAAGTACAAGGAGTTGAACATAAGATATATCCATCAATGCCGTTGTTACAAGGAGTACGGTAAGGTGATGACTGTGAGTCTTTACAAATGCAAAAAGAGGAAAATTCACATGTCATCACTCCGTTAACAAAATGATAGGTTCCTATCCAGGAACAACAAAAGTATGTGTATAAAAAAAAAAAAAATAAGAGGAGAGAGAGAAAAAGACAAAAAAGATGGCGGCTAAGTTTGGTTGCTCCTAGAAGCCCCAGTAGCACCAGACACTCCCCGTGAGTGTGCAAGATCTTGGTGGAACTGATCAGCCACCTGTTGAAGCAAGTCATGGCTAAGGCTGGGCACATGACGAACCAGACGGCGGGCAAACCCAGAGAGACCAGAGGTAAAGCCGCGCCAATAAGAGGAACTCATTAAATCTTGGAACTCATTATTGGCCCTGAACTGAGAAATGGTGGCCTCTACAATTTCAGGCCGTCTAGCCTGGGCTTCCTCACGAAGTTCCGCTGTAAGAGCCTGGCTGGCTTGTAACTCCCATTTCAGCTTTTGGATCTCCTCCGACATTCTCTCCTTCTCTTCCCTTTGCTTTTGAAACTCAACCGCCATCCCTTCCTTTTCCACCCTTATTAGTTGGGCCTCTGTAACGACCTTCCTCTTCTCTTCTTCCGCTAACCAGGCCTCCTTTACCGCGGCCTCCTTTTCTTTTGAAAGTTGCCGTATGGCCCTGTCCCTCTCACCCATCTCTGCTTTGGCTCCTTCTGCCTCCTCAGCCAGCTTCCGCTTCTCCTCCCTCAAGAGGGCCAGCTCCTGAACGGTCGTCTGTCTCTCATGAAACCATTCCAAAGCCATTGTAATGGTTCAAGAGCTAATCTGAAATCACAAGGTAAATGTGTAAGTTTGAGATGACAAGATATTGGAAAAATCAATAAAAAGAAATACCTTCAAGACATAAGTAGCAACCGTATCCCCGGTGAGCGGCTGGGGGCTTTCTGAGGGAAGTACGGCCGTGCTAGCCCGGCGAACGGCGTCCACACCCTCTCGGAGGGAAGAAGAACAGGAGCTCAAACCCATAGATTGAGAGGAAGCCCTAAAAGAAGTCTCTCCAGCTAAAGGAGCCCCGCCTTGAAAAAGTGAGGGCGGCAGCCCAGAGGAAGGAAGGAAAAGGTCTTTAGGGGCAGATAAGTCTATCGAAAAGGAGGGAGGAAGCCTACTGGAAACCCCCACCGTGTCCTGTGCTCTCATCCCCTCCTCAAGATGACCCCTGAACAAATACCGGGACCTCCAGAGGAGATCCGCTCCTTACAGGTAAAGAAGAGGGCGGTAGAACCTCTGAAGGAAGAGAAGCTCTCTCCATTTGAGCTAATGGCAGATCCGGAAGCGCCTCACTCTGGACTAGTCCAACCCCAGCAACCCTTGCTATATCATCAAGCAGTTGAGCTACCGCCAAGGTCGAGGGAGCGCCCGGTAACTCAGATAGAACTGATGGCGGTTCCCCTGCCGTTGCTTCTGGTCAAGAGGCAGGAGCCTCAGTGACAGTTTCCCTTCCCTACTGAACCAAGGGCTCACTCGTTTCTACCCTCTGGGGCTCATCCTGGGAGACTGTCCTCTCTGACAGTGACGGCAAGGTATCTCCCCTTTGATCGCCACGAGCAGGTAGCAGTCCCTCAACAGCAGGAGATGCCTGGACAATGGGCACAGGAGGGGCCTCCGCATGAGAAGAGGTTGTGGCAGGAGCATCAGCAGTGACCTGAGTCTTCTTTTTCTTAGCCCTTTCAGGCTACATGGTCTTTTTGGGTGGTTCTTCTCCACCTCCAGTGGCAGGTCTTTTCCCTTTTCTGGAAGCTTTCTTACCACCAGTATCTCCCTTTTTCTGCCTCAACCCTTCACAATAGGCTTCAGTGAGCCCTACCACATCCACATCCGCTGGTGGTCCTGAAAGAGGAAAAATAGAGAATCAAAAGGAGAACAAATGGAAGCTTTGAGCAAAAACCAGTATCCAAAAAGAACAACTCACCACCAACAGGCCGAGCACATAACCCCGCCTTAATTAAAACCTTCTCTTGTGACAATACTTCCTTGGTGGCTAAGTATCATAGGTTCAGGTCCCTTTCAAAGTATCGAACCACCTCCTTATCATGAGAAGATAAGCCATCCTCTGAGGGGATGCTACATTTGTTTAAGGTGGTCCAGTAGGTGGGGATGTTAAGGGGATGAGGAGGCCTCACCCAGACAAACTTGTTCTGCCAAAAGTTTAGTTTAGAAGGATTGACCTCCACAAACTTAACTCCCAGTTTTCCCTCAAAGGCAGCCACACCCCTAACCTAGTTACACCTAAAAAGGAAGTCAAAACTACGGGTGAAGGGAGCTAAACCAGCCACAAAGCAAGTAAGCAGATAGCCGTAAATGTTACGAAAACCATTAGGGCTAATCTGACTTGGACATAAGGAATACTGCCTAAAAACCCATTCAAGAATACTTGGCAGTGGGAAGCGAAAACTGGCTTCCAAAGAATCGATTGTAACAGAAAGAAGCCCAGGAGAACGAGGGTACAAAATACTATCGTTCTCCCCAGGACCCATAATCTCATAATCATCAGGAAAATAGTATTTTTCATGGAACTTCCTTATTCCCTCCATTGTAGCTAAGGAGGATACAAGCGTCCCTAGAGGAAGAGCTGCAGCTGCCTCAGGAAATTGGGCGCGTACAGCTGCTTCGTCAGGGGACCCTGCGTAGGAAGGAGCCAACAGTGACAGGGGTTCAACCACTAACCCCTCCTTAATAGATGCTTCCCCAGTCTGGCCCTGGGATCGACCCCCCTTTTGCATGCGTTTTTGTGCCATCTCGCTAAGAAAAAAGAAAAACACCAAAGGAAGGCTAGAAAGGTAATCTGACCCTGATAAGTATTAGATGAATCAACAAAGTTCCCTCCAAGAGGGACGGGGCGTTCACCTCTAAAACCGAAGGTATACTCTCAAGACCAGGCGGCCAACAGACGGAAGGAGAAATTCCCTCGTTAGGAAGCACCCCCGCCTCCACAAAGTTAGAAGAGGGATAACCACTTATATAGGCCATAAAATCTTCCACGGCTTGGTCGTTTACATTAGGATCTTCCATGGGAACATCAAGTTCCTCCATAGAAGCCCTAATGAGGCAAAAAACGTTAAAACAGGGAAAACCCTAGAAAAAAGAAGAGAAGAAGCGAATCAAACCTTATTTCTAGCAAAAAAGAGATGTAAAAATCAGTATTTACCTTGAAATTAGTTCGAAAATGGACATGAGGAGAGAAGTCGGGTGAGATTTCTGGAAGAGAGAAGTGAAGATTCATGAGAGGGTAAGAAATTGCTCAGAAGGAAGGTGAAATTAGGGCTCTTATGAGTAATGGGGGGCTTTACAGACTAGAGAAGGAAAAAGGAGCGGGAAAGAGGGAAAACGGGGCATGTGGCACCGTGTCTTGGCAGCTGGAGCCTGAATTAACGCCTATCCCTTCACGCACAGGGGGCTAGCGGTAGTTTTTGCTCCAATTGAAATGGGAGCACGGAGTTATTCGGGCGCGGTAACTCTCACCTAACGTGAGAGCCCGCGGTTATCACAAGTCCCCTCACATGCAGGGGGCTAGCGGTAGTTTTTGCTCCAATTGAAATGGGAGCATGGAGTTATTCGGACGTGGTAACTCTCACCTAACATGAGAGCCCACGGTTATCACAAGTCCCCTCACACGCAGGGGGCTGGCGGTTTGTTTTTGCTCCAACTTAAATGGGAGCACGGATTTATTCGAGCACAGTAACTCTCACCTAACATGAGAGCCCGCGGTTATCTCAAGTCCCTTCACACACAGGAGGCTGGCGATAGTTTTTGCTCCAATTGAAATGGGAGCACAGAGTTATTCGGGCGCGGAAACTCTCACCTAAAGTGAGAGGCCGCGGTTATCACAAGTCCCTTCAAACACAGGGGGCTGGCAGTAGTTTTTGCTCTAATTTAAATAGAAGCATGGAGTTATTCAGGCGCGGTAACTCTCATATAATGTGAGAGCCCACGGTTATCATGAGTCCCTTCACACACAGGGTCTGGCGGTTTGTTTTTGCTCCAACTGAAATGGGACCACAAAGTTATTCGGGCGCGAAAACTCTTATATAACGTGAGAGCCCGCGGTTATCACGAGTCCCCTCACACGCAGGGGGCTGGCGGTTGTTTTTGTTCCAATTGAAATGGGAGCACGGAGTTATTCGGGCGCGGTAACTCTCACCTAAAGTGAGAGCCCGCGGTTGTCACAAGTCCCTTCGCACACAGGGGGTTGGTGGTTGTTTTTGCTCCAATTGAAATGGGAGCACAGAGCTATTCGGGCGTGATAACTCTCACCTAACGTGAGTTCCCACGGTAACTCTCATATAACGTGAGAGCCTGCATTTATCATAAGTCCCTTCATAGAAGGGCTAACGGTTTTTGGCCTGAATGATAAATAGGGATACGACACATCAAGTTCACACAGTTGCATAATTTTACTTAGAATAAAGCACTATGATCATTTATAGTAAAACCTGTAACCGCATACAAACATTTAATACAAGCGTAAGACCTACAAAGTAAGTTATGAAACCCGGCTACCTATTACGAGCAAAAATTAGAGCGGGTTATCATCACAAAACGGTAATACCTCAAAAAGGCCACTACGGCCACCAAAAGTTTCTTCACAAAACCTACGCAAAAGCATTAAAAGGCACCATAGGGTCATCTCCGCAGCGAAATAGTGAGCTCGAATATGAGAACAGCTGAGTCTAAAAGTTATCCCCATAGTTCCCCAAGAAAAACGCACGACCGCGAAGGTCGCCTTGCAGGTCACAGCGAAACACTTGATTACGAGCGGTAAACACTAAACTCTCCTGGGATACCACAAAGCACGTAACAACAAGATCCCATCTACCGCCAGACCAGGGTAAGCGAATAAACAGCCGATACCGTTGCACCCGGGAAGAAGGATCCTCTACATTAGCCAAAGTCCAGACGGTAAACACAGGGCTGCGAAGGGTGACCAAGCACAAAGCAGGTGCGTCCGTTAACGCGTTCCACCATTTGGAGATCTTGGCGTCTCGGCAAGAAAATAAATCATCACAAACCATGGGAGGAAGAACCATTCTACGTGATACCCTGGTCTCAGTATTCCATCGAACCAAGTAGGGGCGGTTGTCAAAACCTTCCAAGTAATGCCCCCAGTCAGACAGAACGAAGAGTTCCCCATTCAAGCAAACGTGATCCACAGGAAAAACACTTTTGGGGCCCACGTCAAGAGTCCCCCAAAAGTTCCACTCATCTTCCCAGAAGTACACTTGGTATTCGCTAGACCATGGACCATAATAAGGAGAGGTTAAATCCATCACCATTAGAAAAAGGTAAAATCCAAATAGCAGAGTGGTATCAAAACACCCAAAAACTAGATTGAAGGGAGAATCTAAAAAACCTCCAGAAATATCCTCAGGTAACACTACTGGCTGGTGTACACCTAAACCAGGGCCGCCAACAAACAACCAGGAAGCATTGTAGTCCCGGCATAACACCAGTCCACCCTGCACGCCAATCACATGAACATTGTCAGTCAATGCTTCTGATACCTCCGGCGGCATAATAGGAAAAAAAATCCCCTAAAGATGAAAACATCTCCAAGTTATCACGAAACAAATCACTCTCAGGCTGTAACAGGAACCCATCCACACAATGGCCAAGGGTACGAAAAGATTGTCTCTCAATGAAGTCATCACTTGAAATCATATCACGAAACTGAGAAGACACACAAGAGAACCTCAAAAGAGATTTGACTGGGAGCCAAGACATAATCTCACAAGTAACATCGTCCATTTGAAACCTCAAAACAAAGAGTAAGAATTGATAACCACACAAGAGAAATGGCAAGCTCTCAAGGAGTATTTATAATCTTACACTTTGAGACCAAAGACGCTTTGGCCCCAAAGTGGGGGGCTAGTTGATAAATACAAAAATGGTTCACAGAGATGGCGGTAGTTCATACCGTCCACCATATACCGTCCACCCATGTACCATCCACCAACATACTGTCCACCCATGTATCGTCCACCCATGTACCGTCCACCCACATACCGTCCACCTGCATACCGCTTACCTACCTACTGTCATCTTATACTTAGGCCTCAAGCATGCATACCGCAACCCTCTACTTGGGCCCCAAGCATGCATACCGCAACCCTCTACTTGGGCCCCAAGCATGCATACCGCCATCTTCTACTTGTCCCCCAAGGATCCCCAAAAAACTCCTCTCATCCCCTACAAATAACAAGCAGACTAGGAAATAATTTCAAGGAACTTGAGTCTGGTTTCCCTTCAAGAACCCAACCAAAAAACCCCGAACCAAAACGTGTGTTAAAATGTACACGATACTGGTAGGGGGCAAGGCTTGTAGCTATTAATTTACACAATAAAACAACAGTCGTCCATTGCATATCCCATACCCCATCCCCCTAAAAGAACTTAATTAAACCGCATTTTATGGTTATTTTAATAATTCAAAGACATGCATGCGGTGTATTGCTGCTTATTAATATCACTTTTGTAATTTGATTAATTTGCATCTTAAATATTGCGTAGAAGCAATTGAGAGTGATTATTTTTATTTCATTTTAACAGCTGAGCGAAGGCCCAGTATATTTAATCCTATTTTAATTCTAAAAATTAATGCAGCCCGTTAAGGGGCTTGGCGAGAGGATCTTGACGGCACGATCCCTTGGTAGAAGCGGAGCAATAGGGATGCGAAGCAGTTGGTAGAGTTTGAGTAGGATTCCTAATTGTTTTAATTTATTTTTCATATTCAATTTTGAATTTTGAATTATCTATTAGAGTTATATACTAGAGGAGGCTTATAGTTTAGTAGTTCACATAAATTTTCAGACTGTTTTCTATTTTGAGCTTCTATTTTTGGTTTTGAGAATTAGGTTTTGATTTTCCTTTTGAAGTTTTCTTAATTCGTTAATAAAATTAAAGGGAAAGCCTTTGATTTCTTCCTATTCCCCAAAATCCCACTTACGCGCTGTATCAAAAATATTATATATTACTCTTTATATTTAACTTATATTTTTGTAATGTAATACTAACTCTCTGAGTGTCTTCTTAAGATGCCAACTTTTATATCATGAGTATTTCTCATTATTTATCAAAAAAAAAAAAAAAAATCTTAAATGATTCCTTTTAAACGTTAATGATCTTGTACCTTATGTTTTAGATACAAATTTAGTACCAGAATCGAGTACTAATGTGTTTAAAAAATCGAGTACTAATGATTTTTTATCTTATATTTTTTATACAAATTGGGTAATAAAATTAATTACTTACAATATTATGTAAATATACAAAAAATTTCAAATAGGATAATATTCAAATAGGCCCCCGAACTATTAACCAAAATCAAAGTGACCCCCCTAGTCTTTCAATTTTATTAAAAACACTCCGGAATTACTGGTCAAAATCAGTGTTACCCTCCCCCTCGCCCCCTCCCGACTTGTAATTTCATCAATCACACCTCCAAACTATTAGCTAAAATCTATTTGACCCCCAACGTCAAAAATTATATAAAAAATATCTAAAATTAAAAAATTTAAATAAAATTCAGTTCAAGTATACTTATATTAGATAATATAATTTTTAGGTGTGACGAATAAATTGAACTTTGCTGACTTTTTTTTTTTTTTTTTTTCCATATATTGTCCTTATAACTCTTTTAGAATTCCATTAAATTAAACTAACTTAACACTTGAAAAAATATAACAAAGTGTAAAAGTTTCAATTATATTCAAAACAATCTTACATGCCGAAAAACAATATTAAAAATAATAATTTAATTTAATTTTTTACTCTTAAAATTATTTATTGACAGTCTTAGGGAGATCTATATTTTCAAAATTTTAATAAAAATTTTAAATGTAAATAATCTATACTATATAGTATATATTATTGCAAAGCCTCCAATATCCAAAACAAGTAATTTTAGGAGGCCATTATGCAACTTCCTTTTAGAGTATTAAGAATATGTTTGGCCAAGGCTTTTTTTTTTTTTTAAATTAAAGTTTTACCTATCTTCTTAAATACTTTATTCATCTTCTTAAATATTTTAAATCTATCAATTACTTTCTAAAAATTGTATATATCAAATTCCAAATATATATACTAATAAACTAATTTTAATCAAATAATTTCAAATGTAAATGCTAAAATACTCAATAAAACTAAGAACCAAAATTATTTAAAATTAACTAAATTAAGAATGTAATTACAACCATAAAACTATGATTAAATTGAATAAACATGTATTATTTGAATTCAAAAACAATCAATGCCAAAAACAATTATATCCACAAAATTCACCCACCCAAAAATCATACAGAAAAAAGTCAAAGGCATCAAAACCAAGCGTTCCTCGAAGAATAACACCACATTAAAAAATGACTTTATTTTTTCAAAGGCAAGAAGCCTATTTAAAGTAAACTAAATTGTGAGATATACTTACAATCATAAAACCGTAATTATAGCAAGTATAAAATAAATTAGATTTATTTACAAAACTTATTAAAAAAATATAGATAATAGAACCAGTTCCCACGCTTTAAAAAAACAATATACATAAGAGAACAAGCCCGTGCATCACACAAGAATAACTAGTAATTAAATTATATTTGAGGTATTTTCTTTTTATTTTACTTGCCATATCTACATAATTTAACGGATTCTTAATTGAGTTATAGAGAAAATACTTTTAAAAAATTAAGAAAGTTTAGAAAACCTCAAAAATATTATAAAATCTTAATGCTCCTATAAAACATATTTTCAAATATCAGGGTATTTGAGGATAGGAGATCAAATTGATCTTCTTTAGTAATTCAAGGGGTGTTCTTGATATAAATTAGAAGTTGAGGGGGTTATATTTATTTTAACCAATAGTTCATGAGGTGTGTTTGATGAAATTATAAGTTGAGTGGGTCACATTGATTTTTTTTAGGTCAAAGGGTCACATTGATTTTTACTAATAGTTCAGAGGTGTCTTTGATTAAATTAAAAGTTATGGGTTCATTTTGATTTTGGCCAATAATTCGAGAGGTCTTCTTGATTATTATCCTTTCAAAATCATAAGCTTAAGATGCTTATCACATGTATTTGGGAAATAAGTATTTAAGTACCTTGAGGTTTAATCATTTATCACCTAAGTATTATAGCATTTTAATATATATAATGAGATACCTTGATATTTGAATATTATATCACATAGGTACTATATGGTATAATATGATTAATTTTTGCAAAAATCAAACCAATTTTGTATAGCAAATGTTAATGTAATGCATGATTATAATACCATATATATATATATATTGAAACTAAAATTTAGTGAACTACGATAAACATTGAATAGAATTTTGAAGTAAAAGACATATATTGCTAAAACCATTTAAGATTTGTCATTGTTGAAATCATGTCTTACTTTAGCATTTTCCAATAAAAATTTGTTAAGTTTGAACAAAAAAGTATCTAATTGATAAAATTTTACAACATATGGGTATCTGACTAATAAAATTTTAAAATTCAAGGTACCTCTTTATATACATTGAAACATCAAGGTATCTAGGTTATTGTTCCGGTATTCGCAGAATCAAAGAGTTTTAATCGATCCCTTTTAATCCGGCATCATTGGGTATGATTAACGGATTAGAAGTATCCTATCCTTCCCACCACAAGTTGTCGAGGTTTGAGGCTGTAGGTCAGATCTTTAAACCGATTTGCATCAGTTGGGCCGAATCGGCTTGCAAATTTGCTTTGGTAATTTATATCATAGGTGATAAATGATTAAATCTTAGGATACCTGATACAATGCGTAAGTGAAAATTTGGGGGAACAGGAAGGTTTAACGACCTTCCCATAATTTCTTATTATGAAAATAGTAAGAACAAGGAAAAACTAAGCTACTCAATTTCTCACAATCCGAGAAAGAGAGAAAACCTCAGAAACTCTTAAAATTAATTATGAAATTATGAATAATAATAAATTCTAGATTTCCTCCTCCTTAAATAGAGGAGTTAGTTGACTAAGAATAAAAGACTAAAAGATAATTACAAATAAATGCTAATTAAATCTAATCCTACTACATATCAAACTCTCCTCAGCCGCGTGTACATACTCGCTAGCCGTCGTGCCCACCAAAGCTATACTGGCCAACCCGCCGAGTCGCTGATGCCCTGTGTTCACGGGCTGCACTATCCTCCCTCGTTTGGAGAGAATTTGCCCTCGAATATGCCAGAAGATCAGCAGGAACATTGTCACCAAAGTAAGGAACAAGGTGTTTGACATTGAACCCGTCAAAGGTCCTCATACCGTGTGGAAGCTGAAAACGATAAGCATTGTTGTTGATCCTCTCAAGTACTGCCAAAGGTCGGATCTTACGAGCTGTCAGCTTGTTATATTCCCACGCTGGGAATTGTTCCCTAGTCAAGATTGGCCAAACCTTGTTGCCAACCTAAAATTGAACTGCTCGGCATCTCTTGTCACTTGCCGTCTTGTACTTAGCGGTAGCTTCCAACAGCTGAGCTCTAGTCTACCCATGGATTCTAAGGTTAGAGATGAAGTCTTTCGCCTTTCTGGGAGGATAAGTCAGAATTGGCATAGGCGCCAAGTCTATCGGAGAACATGGCATAAAGCCATAGATGACTTTAAAAGGCGCAAAATCCGTACTCCAATTAACATAGTTGTTATAGGTGAACTTAGCTTGGTGTAGCTTCGACTCCCATCCCCTAATGTTGTCAGCAACATGACATCGGAGGAAATTACCTAGTGAATGGTTGGTAACCTCGGTTTGCCTATCCACTTGAGGATGATGGATTGTGCTGAAGGTGAGAGATGTGTTCGCCATCTTCCATAACGTCTTCCGGAAGTAATTGACGAACTTGACTTCCCTATCGGAAACAATGCTAGCCAGAAACCCATGTAGCTTGTACACCTCCTAGAAATATAGTCCAGCCATGTATGGCATCAACAGCTTTCTTGTACTCAATGAAATGTGCCATCTTTGAAAACCGATCTACCACTGTGAATATGGAATCGATGCCTCCCTATGTCCGTGGTAGTCCCAATATGAAGTCCATACTATCATCCACCCAAGACTGACTCAAAACTGGTAAGGGTAAGTACAATCTTGCATTTGTCACTTCGCCTTTTGAGACTTGACAAATGCGACAACGTTTGACAAATCTCTCCACTTCTTCCTGCAACGAAAGCCAGTAATAGTTAGCGCCAATGAGTTGTAGCATCTTTTCTAGCCCCGTATGCCCTTCGTTGGATTTCTCCTCAATGATCTTTAGCCATAGACTTGAATCTGGGATACAAAGTTGGTTTCCTTTGGAAAGGAATCTGTCATGAATGGAATATCTGGGAACACTACCAGATTGGGCTTCCCGTCATACATCACCGAAGGTGGGATCACCTTCGTATTGTTTCGCCAACTGCTCAAACCGGGTTACTGTCACTCTGTTCTGCGACAAGGTAAGATTCTGCCTACTCAATGAATCCACCACTTTGTTTAAGGTGCCTAACTTGTGTTTGATTACGAAGTAGGAAAGCTGAATGTAGCTTGCCCACTTGGCTTGCTGATCGGAGAGCTTATATTGGCTATTAATGTATTTCAAGGCCACGTTGTTAGAGGATTACATGAATTCCTTGTTGGCGAGGTAGGACTTCCAATGCCTCAGTGCTCTGACCACCGCATAAAACAAGATGTGGTAAGTAGAGTAATTCAACTTACTCCCGTCAAGTGTCTCAGTGAAGTATGCTATTGGTCTCCCCTCTTGGCTGAACACTGCGCCAATGCCAATTTTGGAGGTGTCTCTGTGAAGCTCGAACGTCTTTTGGAAGTCAGGTAAAGCTAATACCGGTGCCATTATGAGCCTCCTCTTGATTTCTTTAAAGGTGTCAGCTGCCTTTGGAGTCCAAGCAAAGGAACTCCCCTTCATGTAATCCGTGATTGGCTTCAACACCGAGCTGAAGTTAGGCACGAACCGCCTATAGAAAGATGGCAACCCATAGAAGCTCCTAACTTCGCCAATTGCCTTTGGTTGCAGCCAGTCCTGTATTGCCACGATCTTCCCTTTGTTAGCTAATATATCATCCTTGGACACAACAAACCTAAGGAACGTCACCCTGTCTTTATTGAACTCACACTTCTTTAAGGTGGCAAACGCATATTGTTTCTACAAGGTACTCAAGACATCTCTGAGATGCGCCAAGTGCTCATCCCTATTTTGACTGTAAACCAAGATGTTGTCAAAGTAGACAACGACGAATTTTCCAATGAACAGACGAAGTACCTGATTCATAAATCGCGTGAAGGTACTTGGTGTGTTTGACAACCCGAATGGCATGACAAGCCACTCATACAATCCTTCCTGAGTCTTGAAGGAAGTTTTCCACTCATCTCCAGGCGAGATGCGGATATGATGATACGCGCTCTTTAAGTCCAGCTTGATAAACACCTTTACATTGTGTAGTTGATTGAGTAGGTCATCCAATCTCAGAATAGGGAATTGGTAGTGCACCGTGATCTTGTTGATGGCTCTATTGTCCACACCTGCCAATTACTGTTCTTCTTTGGCGTCAACAGAGCCGACATTGCATAAGGACTCAAACTCTCCCTAATAAACCCGTTGGCGAGTAGTTCCTCCACTTGGCATCTCAACTCCTCATGCTCAGATGGAATCATACCGTAGTGAGGCCTATTCGGCAAGGCATCCCCTGATATCATATCATATCATATCAATGTGGTGCTGTATGTCTCTTAATGGCAGTAGCGTATCTGGCAACTCCTCCGGAAAGACATCAGCGAACTCACTCAACAAGGCGGCAACCTCACTTGGCATCTCCCCTGGATTCACCTTGCTCTCTTTCCCAATTAACATGAAGATGATCTTGGTGTTGCCAACCTCCTCGATGAACATAGCTCTGTCCTGTATACTCGGGTGTTGAGCTATTAAAGCTCGCAGCGTCTCATCCTTCTTGGACAACAAGATAATCTTCGTCCCCTCGAAGATGAAACTATACATGTTCTTTCGTCCGTCATGGATGGAACTCCTATCATATTTCCACGGGCGCCCCAACAATAGATGGCAAGCGTCTATAGTGACCATGTCACACCAAACTCCATCCTTGTACTTTGACCCAATCGAAAAATTGACCAAGCATCATTTAGACACGGTTACCCGATTTCCTTTCTTGAGCCACGATAACTTGTATGGACTTGGATGAGCTTCTGCCTTCAACCCATCTTGGCAACTGCCTCTTCGGAAATCACCTTCTCACGACTTCCTGAATCTATCACCATGCGGCATACTCTACCACCAATGGTGCAAGTGGTCTGGAAGATGTCGTTCCTTAGCCATTCATCTCCCGGCTCTTCACTTGGCTCAAAGCAAGCGCACCTAACCACAAGCAGGCGTCTTTCATCACTTGCCACAATGTCTTCTTCCAATGGCGCCAACTCAGCCTGGGTTTCTTCCTAACTGACCCTGCCCTCCTCTCCATGGAACTCCTCGATGAAAAGACCATTGCCGGGTCTGTAACCCTTACGACACTCAACAGTACGGTGTCCCATATCTCGACACTTAAAGCAACGGGTTCTTGAAGTACCCGCTAAGTCCTGTTCTGTGCACTCTGATTTGGCTGTGCTCTCTGTTAATCTCTTTTACCAACCTGTGGTCCCAAGGCTCTGCCAACTTGGTGACGCTTTTGCTGCCGCAACATTCACGGCTCTTTGGCTTGCCTCTGAGATGGAAAAGATGTCGAACATGTTCAAAACCTCCTGTATAAACTCCTTCAATTCGCCAATTGCTCTCCCGTCACCGCCAAGCCATTCTTGGCGACCAATGAGTAGAACTCTGCCATGTACTCCTCCCCGGCTTTAGAGCCCTGAAGCATCCCTTGTAGATGCTTGTACATCACCTTGGCATGATTGGCAGGCAGGAAGGCGCCTCGCATATATTTCTTCATCTTTTCTCACGTCTCTATCTTCGCCTTCCCTTGATGAAGCCACATGTGTTTCAATTGTTTCCACTAGGCAGCGGCCCTACCCTATAACCGAGTAGCAACCAATGGCGCCTGCTTCCTCTCTGGTACCTCCTTGAACTCGAGAACCTCCTCCATCGCAGCAAGCCAATCCTAGAAATCCTCCAGGTGTCCTCCTCCATTGAACTCCAGAATCTCAATCTGGAGATCAGATTCGCACCTCTGATCGTTAAAATTAGTGGTGTTACCGGTATGGGGGCGATGCCTCCTTAGCCTATGATCCGGTATCTCAACATCCAAGAACGGGTTTTGAAAGCCCTCGTCCCTTCTCGTCCACGCCACCCCTCATAAGTGGGTCTTAAGGTTGCTCATCCGGGTATTGATCTGGATTCGCACCCAATTGAATCAAGCACCTCTCGATGCACCGGAATCAATCTTCCATATTCTCGAATCTCCTATCGTTTTGCCGTTGTACTTCTCGCTAGCAAACATCTCCAATGGCGGTGTATCTCTATCGCCCACGGGCCATCTCAGAAGTCGTTGTGAGGTCGAATACCAACTGATGCAGTGTATAAGTGAAATTAGGGGAACAGGAAGGTTCAATAGCCTTCTCTTAGTTTCTTATCACAAAATAGTAAGAACAAGAGGAAAATAAGCTACTCAATTTCTTATAACTTGAAAAAGAAAGAGAACCTTAGAAGCTGTTGAAATTAAATCTAAAATTATGAATAATAATAAATCATATATTTTTTCTTCTTAAATAGAGGAGCAAATTAATTAAGAATAAAAGACTAAAAGATAGTTACAAATAAATGCTAATTAAATCTAATTCTACTAGATATCAAACTCTCATCAGCCGCGTCTCCATACTCGCCAGCCCTCGTACCCGCCAAACTATGCCCACCAACCTGCCGAGTTGCTAACGCCTTGTGTTCACGGGCTGCACCAATACCTAAAGATTAATTTTTTCTTACGTATTTAATATATAAGTTGAACATAAATGAATTTTTATGTAATTTATTTCCATATATTAGCGTTACCAGTATATATGAAACAATATATGGAAATATATAGTGTAAAAAAAAATTATATATATATGGAAATATATCAAATATAAGTTAGTGAAGCATAAATAATTAAATAATGACTTAGAACTTATTACATGCTCAACCATTTTTTTACTACATTATATGCAAAGTTTGGGGCGAAGCATGATAAATGTTACATAATAAAACCACTAAATTACAAATTAAAAAAAAATGTAATATAATTGAATAATATTAAATTAAATTAGTAATCGTACGTGCAGTTTCTTCCTCCTATATTACCCTCAAACCAGTACCCAAACGAACCTCCAAGGGAAGGTCAAAGAGCATAATCACCTGTCTCTCACCTTCTCTTTTCTCCCACCTAAAACTTCCTCTCTCATTTCCATGGAGTCCCAACACCAAAATGGTCACCATGAATTCATTTTCAGATCCAAACTCCCTGACATCCCCATCCCCAACCACCACCCTTTACACTCATACTGTTTCCAGAACCTTCCCCAGTTCCGTGACCGCCCCTGCCTGATCAACGGCGCCACTGGCGATGTTTTCACTTATGGCGATGTTGACATCATCTCGCGTCGTGTTGCAGCTGGGTTCCACCGCAAACTCGGCGTCAACAAAGGCCAGGTGATCATGCTGTTGTTACAAAACTGCCCCGAGTTTGTGTTCTCCTTTCTCGGCGCCTCCAACCTCGGCGCTGTCAGCACCACCGCAAATCCCCTGTATACTCCAGCAGAGATTGAGAAACAAGCGAAAGCCTCCGATGCTAAGGTGATTATCACCATGTCAGCTTTCGCTGACAAGGTGAAGGATTACAGTGAAAAAAATGGGGTCAAAGTGGTTGTCGTTGACTCGCTTGGGGCGTCACGTGAGTGGTGCATGCACTTCAGCGAGTTGCCTGAGAATGACCCAGAAGATATGCCTTCTGACGTGGACATCCACCCAGACGACGTCGTTGCGTTGCCTTACTCTTCTGGAACGACAGGGCTCCCAAAAGGGGTGATGCTGACACATAAAAGCCTCGTGACCAGCGTGGCGCAACAAGTAGATGGGGACAACCCGAATTTATACTTTTACAAGGATGATGTGATACTCTGCGTTTTGCCATTATTCCACATATATTCGCTGAACTCGGTGCTTTTATGTGGGTTAAGGGTGGGGGCTACCATGTTAATGATGCAGAAGTTTGAGATAAACATGTTGATGGAGCTGGTGATGAAGTATAAGGTGACGATTGCGCCGTTTGTTCCTCCGATAGTGCTGGCGATTGCCAAGTGCCCTGACGTCGACAAATATGACATGTCTTCCATTAGGATGGTCATGTCCGGGGCCGCCCCCATGGGTAAGGAGCTTGAGGATGTGGTTCGTGCTAAGCTACCCAACGCCAAACTTGGCCAGGTACTATCAGTATTTTTATTATTATTGCAAATTAGAAAAAATAAATATATTGTTATTATCAAAAGTAAAATTATTAATGTTAGATTAATATTATTACCTCAACTATAACAATAGTAATAGTAGTATAATAATATTATATTTTTTTTACAATGGTTTCATAAGGTAGTGCCAACCGTCGTCACAAATATACCATAAATTCCCTCACCGTTAATAAGTAAGGATTTTAATTTCAAGTTGGATAATATCTCAGGACTTTATGGATTAAATTAGTTGATGCCTTTAGTAGAATTATTCTTGTGGCAATCCTTTGACCCACATAAGTCATACATAATCAAAATATTATGTATACTTAATTTATGTATTTAATAGATATAAAATTATTAAATTTATCAGATATAATATATTTTTAACTATTCTTTACTATACATATTAGATACAGATATTCTAAAAGTAACATATATCAAGGGCATAAGTTATCAAAAATATTTTTTTATTGAATATTCTTTAATATATATATATATATATATATAAATGTATGTCGAATTTATACATTTAATTATTGTTTACTATAAGTCAATTAAAGAAAAGACAAATGAAAAAAGGGGATCAAAACAAAGTTGTCCTAATTTGTTGACTAAGCTGAAACGGAAAGGTCTGTATACTTTCCAAAATCTCTACCTTTGTTGGATACGAGTTTAAAGGCAACACTCCCTGCCGTGGAGAGCGAATATTATTTTTTGAGTAATGTTAGATTTTGGGTAATTTAATATATAATTTTGAAAAGATAATTGCTTACTTTTTAATAATTTATTTTTATGGTATATAATATACGTTAAATTGAGTGTCTAACCAATATATACCAAGTATTTTTTGGATAAAAATATAATATATATATATATATATACTATTTTGTAAATTTTATTACTTGGGTAACCTATGCTGTACCAATTCAAGAACACATAGTCCAATTATACAAACACTTATTTTGTGTAAATTTTAAGGGTTAGTAATTTTTGTAAATGTATATGTAAATGAATGTATTGCATGGGATAATACTAATTATATTATTAATGCTTAATGTGAAGATAGATGTTACATTTCCTTTCTGTGTATAACTTTTTATTGAAAAACAAAAGTATCTACTCTTTTAAAGGTTAATTCAGCATACAGGGAGTATATTGAAAGATATAAAAATCTCTCTCGTGTCAGAAAAAAAAAAAAGAAAAGGAAATGACAATCTCCATAGATCCTTTTTTTTGCCAAATTTACATATCTCATGCATAGCATATCATTTTGAGGTTCGTATATTAATAACATATTATTATTTTCTTTTTCAGTAAAAGATATATCACTCAAAAGATTATTTTTCTGATTAAATTTTTATTTGAATTTTATTTCCCAAAAAATTAGGTGTCTTATAAGTTTATTTTTGGACCTACAAAAAGTCAAGTTAAATATGTACTTTTTCTTACACTAAAAGCTAATTCCTTTCAATATTCATAAGAGTTGGATAATAAATATCATTTAGGTACATACACTCTTCATTTTATCTCAAAACATATGTCTATCTCGATACAAAATGCATAAAATATAGAACTTTTACCAAGAAAATTGTTAAATGCATTCAAAAATATCTAATTTGTATACCCAAGAATTAGAAAAAAAAAAATCATTAAATTATAAAAATAATATGAAATTATAAAATATGGAACTTTTACCATGTATATTTGACCTATGATTTAATAATCCTTTTATGTATCTATAACATAGCTTTTTAATATTTTGTCATATATCATGGATATTGACTCATCTGTCATTTTTTTTCTGATCAACGACTCTTCTATCAAATGGGAGTAACAATTAGCTATTGAGATCATGACCATCTTGTCATTTTTCTGAACTAATTACATGATATATTACATTTTCGAGGCCTAAAATAAACGTTTTAAATGGATCTTTCATATATATATATATAATAACAGTTCTTTTAATAACATAAATATTAATTAATATAATAAATTATAAAAACCTTCACAATAAAACTTATTAATATTATTAACAATTGTCCCATCCCCCTAGACTCTACTTATGCAAAAGCCCTTCAGGCATTGAGACTGTTGTTATAATATTAACAATTGATGTTTAAACATTAACTACAAAAATAAAATAAGAAACTTTACACGTGATCAACTCTGAATGCCCTTATAATTTGAAGGCTCCAAACAATTATTTGAATTACTTAAAGTTTTATTCGACCTTAATATAATTATAAAGTCAGGGAAATTTTTTTTATGATGGAGAAAAGAAGACTTTTGGATATGGTATGGGATATTCATGAATATTGGTGATCATGATTCTGTCTTTGGGTTACTATAGCGGGGTTTGTTGGGCTCACGATTTTCCTTTTTTACTTTCAAAATGTGTAAGGTTTTGTGTTTTATTATTATTATTTTTAATAATTTAGGCGTGGGTCCTTTACATGTCCAGCATACTTCAATTTTTTTTTAAAATATTAATTACAAGGAGAGCATATATGAAAAGGTTGATGTTAGCTTTTCAAGCGGATTTGCTCGCTAGATTAATACTATATCATCAATTTGAATATTTAATCTATATTTTATATTAAATTATTACTAATTTATCTAACTAATAATAATAATAATGTAATATGTCACTTATAATTTAAATACATATTATAATATTATTAATCTACAAATTATATGAATTAAATATTTAAATTAAATGTATATATCTTTTACATTATTACATGTTTGGTGGGATGTTGACGGGGTCGTAGGCTCCTACATGGCTCTAAGATTGCGGCCATAAGTTATGGAGTACCTTTATTTCACGGTGATTTACATTTTAATATTTTAATACTTTTAAAAATAATAAAGAGGATCTTAATTTTTTTAAATTATTAAAAAAGTTTTTAAGTTTTTGCTATATCAATAAAAAGCCTCTCTCAAGCATGATGATGTTATTTTCTATCGACAGAGCCGGCGTGGTAATTACTTTTTATTAATGCTACAATAAAATGACCTAAAGTACCCTTTAACACTCTTATTATTACTTTATAAGTACAAATTTGTGATGTTGTGTTATGTAGCACCTAACTATTTTCACTTTCAAAATATGGTTATTTTTGTCATTTTTCTATAGCATTAATAAAAATACAGCTGTCATATGAGTTCTGTCAACCAAAAATAACATCATCACGTCAGAGAGAAGCCTTTTTATAAATGCAACAAAACCTTGGGGCCTTTTTATTAATACGATAAAAACTTAGAGGTCTTTTTAATAATTCAAAAAGGTCAAGGTATTTTTTATTATTTTAAAAAACGTTGAGGTACTAAAATATAAATAACCCCTTATTTTATATCTATTTTAAATATTGGGAATAATTTTGTATGTATGTATGGATATATACATTTTAATTTAAATATTTTATAAAAAATATTATTATTATTAAATAAATGATAAGTGTTGTAGTAAATTATTATTATTAATTTAAATATTTTGTCATAAGATCTTACAAATTTATATATATATATGGGGTGCAATTATTATGAGAGGGTGAGAGTGGGAGAGGATTAAATCTTGACTGTCCGTCATAATGGATGGCTAAGATTAAAAGATCTTAATAAATTACCATAATAAATAAATAAAAATAAAAAATAAAATTACAACAATATCCCTTCCCCCTCTCTGCTCCTTCTCCCTCCAATTCTCCCCCACTTCCCTCCTCTTTCTCTCTCTCTCCTCCCCCTGCCGCCACCGCCGACCTACGACAGCTGGATTCCGGCCACCGGCCGCTGACCAAATACAACCCCCTCCCCCTTTCTCTCCTCCATTCTAACCCTCCTTCACCTCCCTCCCCTCTCCCTGCTGCCGCCACCCGCCGGCTCACCTTCGATCGCCAGCCACCCCTAGGTGGAGCAGGGTTGGAAAGGAGGAGGGGGAGGGGAGGGTTGGAAAGGAGGAGGGGGAGGGGGAGGGGGTTGTATTCGGTGGCCGATGGGTGGCCGAAATCCGGCGGTCGACGTTGGGTTGCTGCAGCAGGGGGAGAAGGGAGAGAGGGGAAGGAGGTGAAGGAGGGTTGGAGGGAGGAGGGAGAGGGTTGGAAAGGAGGAGAGAGGGAGATGGGGGTTGTATTTGGATGCGGGGGGTGACCGGCGGCCCCGGCTGCCGAGGGTGGCCGAAATTCGGCTGTCAGAGGTCGGCGTTACGTGGTGCCAGTAGGGGGAGGAAAGAGAGGAGGGAGGTGGGGGAACATTGGAGGAAGAAGGATGAGAGAGAGGGACAAGGGTATTATTGGTATTTTCTTTCTTTTAAGGGGGACCCTCTATTAAGATCTTTAATCTTGGCCGTCCATTGTAACAGACGGTCAAGATTTAATCTTCTCACACTCTCACCCTCTCATTATGAATTGTGCCATATGTATATATATATACACATATATGTAAGTTCCGTGAAAATATGAGAAAATTAAATCTACACCGTTGGATCTTAAGTAAGATTGATCAATGGTTCCTAGAGGCTCATCGTATCCGGAACCCTGCCACCATCCAATGGTCTCCACCACCCACCACCTCTGCCACTCTTCTCTACCACTCCAGCCACCGCTACCCATCTCAAATCCCCGCTTATCACCACCGCCACCCACCACCATAGCCACCGCCGCCCATCTGTCTCTCTCCATCCCATCTCAGATCTCTATTGTCACCACCACCACCCATCACTGCCACCGCCACTACTCTTCTCCGCCATCCCAGCCACCGCCACTGCCACCGCCACCCATCTCTCTCTCTCCGTCCCATCTCAAATCCCAACGGTCATCGCAGCCGCCTCCCACCACCACTGCCACCGCCACCCACCACCACTACCGCGGTGGTGGTGGGAGGCGGCGGCGGTGACGGTTGGGATTTGAGATGAGATGGGGAGAGAGATGGGTGGCGGTGGTGGGGATGGTGGAGAGGAGCGGCGGCGGCGGTGGCGGCAGGGGCGGGTGGCGGTGGTGGGATGCCGGAGAGGAGTGGCAGCAGCGATGGTGGTGCGTAGTGGTAGTAGTGACCATTGGGTGGTGATAGGACTTCGGGCACGATGAGCCTCTTAGAATCACTGATCAATCTTACTTAAAATTCAGCGGTGTAGATTAAATTTTCTCACAATCTCACAAAACTTCCATTCTCATTCCAGCCGCTCCCAATATATATATAGACTTATATTGTGCATTTTGATTTTCTAAAACTTAATGGACGAAAATTACTAGATTAGGACAAAATATAAAATAAGTACTAAATGGGCTATTAAGCTATGGACCTGCTCATGAAATTGCACATTGGGTTGAAAGTTGTTCATGGACTTCACTGTATATTGGTATTTTATAAAATAAGCCTGTTTACTTTGGTGTACAAAATTTGAATTAGATTAAATATTTGTAATTGTAATTTTCAATTTAAATAAAATTGGTAGTCAAGCATAATTGTTATTGCATAGTTGAGATAATCAAATTGAGCTTGTCCTAGAAATGGATCTGCTCATGTTCAACTCATATTGAGTTTCAGATCAATCAGATAGATTATTTTGGACTTTGAATCAGTACAAGTAGGGTCAAATTCCAGAGGATGTTTTGTTTTTCTTATGAAAATATTGTTTTCTTGAAAGTTTTTTTAAAATACTAAATTAGCAATCAAAATTGATTGAAATGGTGGACATTGTACCAGGGGTACGGAATGACAGAAGCAGGACCAGTGCTAGGAATGTGCTTGGCGTTTGCAAAGGAACCCATGGAGGTGAAGTCTGGCTCTTGTGGTACCGTTGTGAGAAATGCTGAAATGAAGATTGTTGATCCCGAAACTGGTGCCTCCTTGCCTCGGAATCAACCCGGTGAGATTTGCATCCGCGGCAGTCAAATCATGAAAGGTATGTCATCATACCTAGTATTCTCCATTTTGCAGCACAATAGAGGTTTTGATATTTCTTTTCGTATTTTGTTCTAGTGGAGATTTACATGAGGTAATGAGGCAAATTAGATAGATGACAAATTTTTGCTATATTTGACATTGATTCAGATTTGCAACCACTGATGAAGCGTGAAAAATTAAGCATTCCTTTTTATATAGTCAAGAACCCATTCATTGATCATAACATAGGTTGACTTTGTTTTAATACTATGTGAATGAATATTCTTGGGTGCGTGTATCATATATATATAGAACAAAATGGGTTTATGTATTATGTGCCCATTAGACACATGTTAAGGTTTATTAATTAGACCAAATTTATTATTTTTGAATTAATTTCCTTTATTTTATTGGTCAATGCAAGAGTAGTGGGGTATTTTTTATTAAAAATATATTAGTTAATACATGCACATGCTAGAAAAGTCCAAGCAAGTCTATAGAACTTAAAACATGCTAGCAATGACCCTCTTGTCAATTGCTGAACTTTAGGCTGGCTACGGTCTGCAAGGGCAATAAACACCGAAAAAGTACATTAATAAATGTTATAAGTATCCAACTCTTGTAGCTAATTTATATAATAAAACTCGTTAGCTTATGGGAATGTAAATATTTTTGTATTACTTTTTATATAACTTTAGGTAATTGGAGATTTGGTCTTTTTATTATCTAGATGTACAATAGGTATACTACAACATATTGCATGAGGTACTTTGAGATGCACAAATTTTATCATTTTGGATTTTCAAAGTTTAATAAATTTTATCAATTAGGTATCCTCTACATAATTTGATAGATTTTCCATAGAAAATGCTAAAGTGAAACATAATTCAGATAATATATAGGTATTCTTTGTTTGATGTTTTCCCTATAATATTGACATCACATGATTTCGGTAATATATTAGTAATTTTCATAAAATCCAGTAAATTTTATCATAATCGGCTAAATTCTCACTAGAAATACTTACACGGCTCTTCTTAGGTAATTTTTCTCTCAGAAAGGCTACGACTTTTATCATCCCAAAATTATTGTAATCTTATACCGTAAAAACATTTCGAGTGAAAACTAGATGGATTCAGGCAAATATTAGTCTAGGATTTGACATAGAGTATTTAGGTGATAAAATTTAAAATATCAAGGTAAGTAAGTGATAAATGCTCAACAGTCATAGTACATATCTCATAAGTTTTAAATTTTTTAAGGCTAATAATTATGTAAAGTCTAATTAAACATTTAAATTAAATTAGACATAAATAACTTTTTCCATTTATGTCAGCTTGGCTTCCTCGTAAAATAGAGTCCCTTAGTTAGTGAGAATTTAATTCACTGATGTGCCCGAGGTGGAGGCTTTATGGTAAGTTTTTAAATGTATATTTTCAATCTTGCAATCACATTTATTGAAGGAAAAACAATCCTATTCAATATAAAGAGATCATATATAATCATCATATATTTGGCGATTGAGCCGTAATTAATGACAATCTTATCTTTTAGATCACGCCACTCTACTGAAAATACTTCTACTAGTATATATATTTTTTGCAAAAAGGCAAGCGTAATATTCTCATTTTATCAAACTTTTGTATACAATAGGTATCAAAAATATCAACAAAATTTTGAGGCCCCTAGCCACTAAACACTCAAGCTAATAAGACCAAATTGACTTATTTACCTAGAGGATCTACTTAACAAAATTGATTATGTACCATGCTAACTTTTGAATTTCTTTGACCACCCAACCCAATTCTCTAACTTGATTGTTGAAGATTCTCATGTTCCTCTCAATCCAAACCACGAAAATAGCTGCTGCCAAGCATTGCTCGTTTGATAAGCAAATTAGGTAACCTACTTCTGATCTTCTTACCAAACCATTCAAAACATTTTTTGAGGCTCACTGTATAACAAATCGCACTCCACCTGCATATATTTTTCCAAACCCATATGACCCATTTGCATTCAAGAAATAGGTGGTCAGCCAATTCCCGAGCTTGATGACATAAAGCACACCAACTAGCTAGCACTACACCTCCTTTTGTAATTTATCCTCAATCAGCAAACCACCTAATACAGCAAGCCGTACTATAAATCTATGTTTAAGGAAAGAAAATTTACTCCATATTGTTTGCCCCCATTGTGTTTTCTCCCTTTTTGTTCGGATTAGATGATAGGCCTTTGGTGCACATGAAATGCTCCTCCCTAACACAAGCCTGGAACGCCTCCCTAGCCCCCTGTATTGATTCAAAACGCTCAACTAGCATATCCTGACATTATAGCAATATTTTCCAATAAGAAGAGTCATTAATTGATACGTCCACTTCTCAAAAATCACTCCCCTTAATATAAATCTCATGGATCCATATGACAGACAAAGAGTCCTTTCTATGAGTATATATAGCTAGTGAAAGATGTAGAAAATTTCTTAAATGAGTAATTTTGTATTATTAATTAATAAATAAATTTATGATAAGTAATTGTTACATGTTAATTTCATTTCATATATTTGTTAGTCCTGGATTCTCTATTGAAATGCATTTTTGAGAATAATGTCTTCTTCCATTTCCTTTTGATATGCAGGTTATCTGAATGACCCGGAAGCCACAGCAAACACCATAGATAAGGAAGGGTGGCTTCACACAGGGGACATTGGCTACGTGGATGATGACGATGAGATATTTATTGTAGATCGACTAAAGGAGTTAATCAAATACAAGGGCTTTCAAGTTGCCCCTGCTGAGCTTGAAGGCATGCTCATTAATCACCCCAACATCACCGATGCCGCTGTTGTTGCGTACGTTCATTTCTTATATGTTTGAATTTATTAATGAAATATTTTAGTCGATAGAGAACGCAAGTTTGAATTTATAAATTGAATGAATTTCAGAATGAAAGATGAGGCTGCAGGTGAGGTCCCCGTTGCGTTTGTGGTTAAGTCAAATGGGTCTCAAATCACGGAAGATGGAATCAAGCAGTACATCTCCAAGCAGGTAACTTTGAAATTCTACAACACACTTGATGTTGCACTTCAAACTGGGGAAAACATGCTAAAATATGGAAATTAGAAAGCATTTCACTTCCTTATATCCCTTAGGCTCCATTTGTTTTGGGGAAAAACCACATTCTCGTACTTGGTTTTCCCCTTTCCATTTTTTGGCATGCATTGTTTGAAGGAAAAGAAAAACTTTTTGCTCAAATGGGGAAAAATGACTTTCCTTTAAAGATAGACATCGGTGCAAAGATGGATCAGACCAAAATGAACTTTGTGGGATCTTAGATTGCTGGGTAATAATGTGGGACAAGAACTAGACGAAAAATGATCAGCCAACTCCAAGTCTTGGAGTGAAATATGTGGTTCCATTTGATTTTAATTCCTAACTAATATTTTATATTTGAAACATATTTACTAATTCATGCTATGATAAATATTATAATTAGAAAATAATGTTTGCATCAAACCAAGCACCAAAAAAATATTTATAGATTTTTTTTAAGAAAATACTTTCTTTTGATATATGTTTTTTAGGAAAATTATAACCTAATATATTAATGTTTGACTATTTATCACTTGGCTCTCCTAATATTTCAATCAATACCATGGGGTACCTTAGGTTTAAACATTTTATCATTTAAATATCCTGAAGTTTTAAAATTTTTTAGTCAAGTACTTTTTGTTAAAATTTGATAATGTTTTGATAAAAAATGCTAAAATAAAATATAATTATGACAGCATACCGGTATTCTCATTCGAATATGATGGTTTTTTTCCCTAAAAATGCTAGCACGATATATGATTTTGGCCATATTTAGGTAGTTGGCATCAACATATGATGAACCTTTAAAAGTAATTTTCTGAAAACATTGACATACCTTATAAATATTATCATTATTATACATTATATTAGCATTTTTATATAAAATAAGTATGATTCTTAGAAAAAATCATCAAAATTTGATATAGGGTACCTAAGTAGTAAAATATTAAACTTTAGGGATCTCATTTGTATATATTGAAATGTTAGGATACATGATAAATGTTCAAATCTCAGGGTACCTTGGTAATAATTTCACAATCATACAAAGTCTAGATAATTTCAAATATATTGTATATATTATCCTATGATAAGGTATAATATGATTGGTAGAAGATGATTCTTTTAAAATAATCAATAAATATCGCAAGGTGAGAACATATTTTCCGTTGAAACAAACAATGAAGAACCTCATTGGAATCGCATTTTCCACGGAAAACATTTTCCAAAGGCCTTCTCATGTGTTGGACTTTATAAATTATTAGAAATTTTTTTTTCCCAATATTCCAAAACAACAAAATTAATTTTTAGCATAATTCTTCGAAAACATGTGATATTTTCCACAACTATGGCAACTACATTATAAGCTAATTCGCTTTGCGACTGACATGCAGGTGGTCTTTTACAAGAGAATTAATCGAGTCTTCTTTGTGGATTCAATTCCGAAACTTCCTTCAGGGAAAATCTTGAGGAAGGAATTAAGAGCAAGATTAGCCAATGGCATCCCTAATTAATCGAGGCTTTGATATGAGGAGCAAGGTTATTTCATGAAGAAATTTGGTGACTAAGGGCACCTCAAATGCGTTGCCTTACCTGCTAGAGTTATCCTTTAGTAATTTCTCTGCCTGTGTATGAAAAGAAATTGGGTTTTAATGGTATGGCACCAAAAAGATACATGGAGGGAAGGTGTTGGGTTTTCGATTTACTTTATTCTGTAATAATGTATATGATTTTAATGGATCTTTTATATGTAAGAACGCTTTTGAAAGTGTTTGAATGAAAGAAACTTAAGTCGTTACTTAAGTTAATAAACAATTTGTTTACTATGAATTTGCCGGTGTGTTTATTCATCATTTTTAAGTTGTATTTGAGGTGGGGTTCGTTAGTTATGCAATGCGTAAGTGGAAATTTAGGGAAAACGAGAGGGTTCGACGGCTTTCTCTTAATTTTATCAATTGCTAATAAAACAAGAGTAAATTACAGAAAATCTCCTAACTTTTGCTTCAAAAACAGAAAACTCCATTCACAAACAAAACTACTCATTAAACCCTCCACTTTTAAAAACTTATCACTTTGCCCCCAAATAACTTTTTTTTGACCATTTTGTCCCTCAAAATAAAATAGTTAAGTATTTGATTTTATTTTTAGGTATTGATGTGTCTAATATTTACCCATATTTTAATCGCTATTTTATTTACTTTGCACCTAATTAATTATAGTTTTATACTCACTTTGACAATTTTAATGTTTATAGGTTCGAAGATTAAAATATCGGAAATTGTCAAATTTGGTGCAAATAAGACAAATTCGACACGTAAACAATTAAATCAAGTCAATCAAGATTCAGGACAAGAACGTATAAGCTCGGCTCACAAACGCACATAAGCCCAGACCTGTGTTAGGTCCAGTATAGCCCAACTACACCCGCTCACCATCATCTTAATTCCATCAGCATGAGGCCCATCATCTTATGCTGCAGCACACCGCCCAACTTCACTGAACCACCAGCCGAGCTCCAGACCTGCATCAACACCACTGCTCAACATCATCACCTCTAGCTCTGGCCCTCGCTGGTGCCCTCTTCAACCTTGTCCTAGTGGCCACCGTCAGCCCAAAGCCCATCAACGCCAACACACCAAGCCCAGGCCCTCCGTCCTTAGGCCCAATATCACCGACAGGCTCACCCCGGCCCAGCTTCGTCTTCAGCCAACCAGCAACAGCTCAGACCTAGCTCATCCTTCAGCCCACCACCGGCCCAACACACGCAGCAACACGGCCTAGCTCCGCACATAGGGTTTCATCATCGATTATAAAGGGAGGAAGAGGACGAGTGTTTGGGGCTCCTTCATTCTCTTTTTTTTGGGATTTCACATCTCCTCACGAATTCTCTCTCTCTCTCTCTCTCAGCTTTTTCTTTCTCTTTCCTTTTTCTTTTCCTTTTTCCGTTAAATTAGAACAAGAACGAAATTAGCGTCAAGACCGACATGAGCCTGTTCATCTCCTCCTTCATCGGGTCATCTTTGATGGAAAGCTAACTTGCTCTCTGGGGTTAGATGAAGTCTTAGCCTTTTTATTTTTGTATTACTTTTAATTTTGGGATAAATTATTTGTTACATGAATTGCTTGATTGTGAGAAATACTATGAAGTATTGTGCTTTAATTGTTTATTCAATTAATATGATTATGTTATAAATCATTTAGTCTTTGGGTTGTAATTGTTCCTTAAATGCTTGTAATGTGTTAGGCTGCTGTGGAAGTTGTAAGTGATGGTTAATTGGCAGGTTGGTTGGTGCCAAAGGGTACTTGGTAAGTCAAACCAGGTCAAACCTAGTGGCTGTTTGGTGTTTAGGCGCCAATTGCAGTTAGGCGGTTAGTGGTTGTTGTGTCTTGATGCATTGTACTTAGATCTTCTATAAATAGGCCTAATGCTTGTAATTTCTGGATTCAATCAATAAAATCCTGATTTCCTTTTGGAAAACCTCTCTAATTCTCATCTATTTCTCTACTCTCTCATCTCCTCTCAATTCTTTTCTCATCTTATCAATCTCTTTCACAACGTTGGCTATCAACTTAGGTTTGGTAGTTAACAATTGGTATCAGAGCTGGTTCAAGTTGTCTTTTGCTTGAATTGAGCTGGCAAAATCGAAGAAACACAATCAAAGTATGGCTGAAGGAGTTAGGACACGATCGGGAGCTGGTGGAGGCAATGTAGCTCCAGCTGTTCAACCAGGTGTGTCCTATGCTGCTGTGGCTGGTTTGGACACTACAAAGGAGTATGTCACGAGTGATCAGATGAAGGAATGGATTACTCCTTCACAATTACAATCAGAGGAACGCCTGTTCTCGAGATTACAACAAATGCAATTGGAAAATCAGCAAATGCAGATGGCAAATCAACAAAGTAATGGTGATCGATTGTCAAAATTGGAGGAAAGGATGGAGAATCTGCAAGATCAGCTCACGAAACAAGGAGAATCATCTGTCAACTCGATCCTTAAGCCTGCAACTCAGCTCATTCTTCCAGTTGTTGTGGCTCAACCGTAGGTTCATTTAGACAGAAATGAGAATTTGGACAGAAATCGTGGCAAATCACCTGTGATATAGGCAGAAGCTGATCCTTCAGTTCATATCCGATCAGTGGATGACTGACCTTCAGTAGTTGAAGCTGTTACAGGGGCGCATGATCGTAATGTCGGACCAGGCCAATTCAGATTTTGTGGCCAGAGTGCAGGTCTGCAATCCCGGCCACTTGATTCAAATGCTCACCAAAGGAGTTCATCTGATGATCTTGGACAATAGAGCAAACCTCCTGATTTGCATCAACAGCAGAGATTATTGAGTAATGATGCTATCTCTGGTGGCAGAAGTTATGCTCATCGACAACCAAAGGTGTAAATTGAGCCATTTGATGGAAAACAGCCTGAGTCTTGGTTGAGGAGGTGCGAACGGTATTTTCATTTCTATAACATCAACGAAGCTGAAAAAGTAGAGCTAGCTGCAGTGCATCTTCATAGAGACCACGTGGTATGGTTTTATAATATATTGAAGAGTAATCCTTGTCTTTCTTGGGACAATTTCGTGGAAGAGCTGTGTGAGAGGTATGGTGAAGAGGATTCAAGCGATGTTGTTGATAGCTTTAATAAGGTTTATCAAACATCTACGGTGAAGGAGTACATGATCAGATTTGAGAATTTGCGTGCTAACATGATAGCCATTAATCCACATTCTACTGAAGCATATTATGTCTCAAGCTTTATTAGAGGATTAAAGCCAAGAATTAAGAACTTGGTTAAGGCCATTGGGCCAAAGACTGTCTCCAAAGCCTATAACAAGGCTAAATTGATTGAGGCTACACTTGTATCTTCAAGTGACAAAGGCAAATTCAAGAGTAGCAATTACAAGACTCATCAAAAGGATTCAGCAAGCATCAAGGCTGGCCGTTCTGTGGACAGGAGATCAACACGGTTATGTTATAAATGTAATCAGCCATATCAGCCCGGACATAGGTGCAATCCCAAGTTTTTGATGTCAGCTAGAGGTTCTCGTGTTGATACTGAATCAGGGACTAAAGATTCTGGTTCTGCAGAGGATAGTTCAGGGCAAGAATCAAATGATGAGTTTTTTGAGGATGAAGTTGAGATTTCCATGAAGGCATTGACCGGTAATGGAGCTCACAACACCATACGCATTGGTGGGAAGGTAGGAAAAACTTCCATTACCATTCTTGTGGATAGTGGGAGCACACATAGCTTTGTTGATCCCAAGTTGGTTAAGAAGGTGAAGCATGAAATCATCAAAACTCATCCCTTTTCCGTAATGGTAGCTGATGGCAACTCAATTACTACTCAAAACAAGTGCCAAGCATTCCGTTGGTCTATGCAAGATCATCAATTCACTTTTGATTTTAGAGTTCTTCCTTTGGGAGGGTGTGATATGGCGCTTGGAGTAGATTGGATGAGGTCCTTTAACCCGGTGTTGTTTGATTTTGACAAGATGACAGTGTCCTTCAAAGTTCATGGCAATAAGGTCACACTACAAGGAATTTCAGATTAGGCGCAGTTGAGGTTGATCAATGGCAAGCGCTTACAAGGTGGGTTCAAGAAGAACACAGTACAATGGCTTGGATAATTATTTGTTATTGCTCCTGCAGAACTGCAGCAAAACATCTAACCTGAAGTACATGCTTTGCTCGATGAGTTTGAAGACCTTTTTGAGCAGCCAAAGAGCCTTCCTCCTCAAAGAAGTGTAGATCATGCCATACCACTTCGAGCTAACTCGGATCCAGTGAAGATCAGGCCTTACCGTTATGCCCATGCTAAAAAATCAGAGATTGAGAAGCAAGTTGATGAGTTGCTTCAAATGAGTTTCATTAGACCAAGCCATAGTCCTTTTGCCTCACCCGTGATTTTGACCCCCCTATTCCGACCGGGGAGAACAGGCCATTCGACAGGGAGATTCTGAAATTGCGGAGGCTTGGTTCGATCAAGCCGCGGAGTATTGGAAACAAGCGATAGCGCTTACTTCCAGTAATTATATTGAAGCGCATAATTGGTTGAAGATCACGGGGATTGTTAAGAAGAAGGATGGCACGGTTAGAATGTGCATCGATTATCGCCAATTGAATTCTTTGACAGTGAAAGATAAGTTTCCTATTCCTGTTATTGACGACTTGCTTGATGAGTTATATGGAGCACATTTCTTCTCTAAGCTTGATTTGAGGTATGGATATCATCAAATCAGAGTGCTTGAGCCGGATATATACAAGGCTGCTTTTTAGACACATCATGGGCATTTTGAGTTCATTGTTATGCCTTTCGGTTTAACAAATGCTCTGGCCACATTCCAAGCTGCTATGAATGACATTTTCAAGCCTTACTTGAGGACATCGGTGTTGGTTTTCTTCGATGATATATTGATATATAGTTCGTCTTATGAAGATCACCTCACTCATCTTAGAGAGGAGTTTGTAGTAATGCGGTAGAACGGATTTTTTGCTAAGCTATCAAAGTGCTCTTTTGCTCAGTCCAAACTTGAATATTTGAGTCATGTCATCTCTCATGAAGGAGTCTCTACCGATCCTTCAAAGGTGCAAGCAATGCAAGAGTGGGCAATTCCCATGACGTTGAAGCAATTGAGAGGATTCTTGGGATTGACCGGTTATTAGAGAAAGTTCATAAATGGTTATGGGTCCTTTACAAAGCCCCTAACCGAGCTTCTTAAGAAGGATGCATTCAAGTGGAATGACAAGGCTCAAGCAGCTTTTGATGCACTCAAGTCGGCTATGTGTGAGGCTCTAGTATTGGCCATGCCGAATTTTGCTGAGGACTTCATCTTGGAAACTGATGCAAGTGGGACTGGATGTGGGGATGTTGTCTCACAACATGGAAGACCAATTGCTTATTTGAGTCAAGCTCTTAGTCCTAAACATCAAGCCATGTTCACTTACGAAAAAGAGTACTTGGCAATTCTCCTCGCAATTGAGAAATGGAGGCATTACTTGGATGGTCATAGTTTCATTATTCGAATAGATCATCAAAGTCTCAAGCATCTCTTGGAGCAAAAGATAGTGACAAGAATTCAAAAGAAGGGGTTGATGAAGTTGCTAGGACTTGACTATGCAATCAAGTATAGAAGAGGGAAGGAAAACCAGGCAGCCGATGCTTTGTCCAAGAAGTTTGAGGACCACGAGCAGGGTTTTTATGGGGCAATATCTGTTGTTTTGCCTTCTTGGATGGATGAAATCTACAAATCTTATGAAGGGGACACTTTTGCTCAAGAGTGTGTGGCTGCAGCGTGGGTTAAAGGTGCTGAATTAGTTGACAGTGAGCATGGAATGTCTGTGCAGAAAGGCATTATCCGACTGCAGAACAAGATATATATTGGCACCTCGACTGATTTGAGAGATCAGATAGTGAAGGCTTCACATGACTCAGCTTGGGGTGGTCATTCCGGGGTTGAAGGTACTTATCAAAGAGTTAAGGCATATTTTAGTTAGCACGGTTTGAAGAAAGCTGTATTAGAATTTGTTAAGTCTTGTGAGGTGTGTCAACAAACCAAGTTGGGGGATCATCGATACCAAGGACTCTTGCAGCCACTTCCCATTCCGAAGGGTGCGTGGATCCACATAAGCATGGATTTTATAGAAGGACTTCCCAAGTCTGATGGTAGGGAGGTAATTTGGGTTGTGGTGGATCGTTTTACCAAATATAGTCATTTTATAGCACTTATCTGACCTGTTACAGCTGAAAGGTTGGCTAAGAGCTTCTTAGACAACATATATAAGTTACATGGGTTGCCTTAATCCATTGTTTCTAATCGAGACAAGATCTTTTCGAGTACTTTTTGGAGGGAGTTGTTCAAATTGTTAGGAACAACATTGGCGCTTAGTTCATCTTACCATCCTAATCGGATGGACAAACAGAGCGAGTCAATCAATGCATTGAGCAGTATCTTTAGAGTATGGTTTTCTCACGGCCTCGAGAGTGGAATCAGTGGCTTTCCTTAGCCGAATATTGTTTCAACACCCATGTTCATGCTTCTATTGGTACTTCTCCTTTTCAAGCCTTGTATGGGTATGCACCACCTTCTCCAATGTGTTGCAGTAGCAAAGTATTCCTGGATCTGCAGCAGGGGATTTGTTACAATAGAGGAGGCAGATGTTACAGATCCTTAAGGATAACCTTCATCAAGCTCGTGCTCGAATGAAATTTTATGCAGACAAAAAGAGGGTAGACAAATCTTACGAAGTTGGAGACATGGTCTACCTAAAATTACAACCCTATAGACAGTCCTCGTTGGCTGTCAGAAAAAATGTCAAGCTAAGTGCACGTTACTCTGGCCCATACAAAATTTTGGAAAAGATCGGCAAAGTTGCTTATAAACTTGATTTACCACTACAATCGTACATTCACCCGGTGTTCCATGTTTCATTATTGAAAAAGCAGGTGAAAAGGGGTGTTAAAAGCTCACAATCTCCACAAGAAGTAGGAGTAAATGGAGCGTTGCTGCTTGGACCGGTCGTTGTCAAGAAGTCGAGACCGATCACAGGAGGTACTGGAGCTTTTCAGCAGATATTAGTGCGGTGGCTGAACCTGGATAAGAATGTGGTCACATAGGAGAATCTTACATTCTTGAAGAGCCTATTTCCGAGCTTTTCTCCTTGAGGACAAGGAGCTTCTTAAGGAGGAGGGAATGTTATAAATCATTTAGTCTTTTGGTTGTAATTGTTCCTTAAATGCTTGTAATGTGTTAGGCTACTGTGGAAGTTGTAGTTGCTAGTTAATTGGCAGGTCGGTTGGCGCCAAAGGGTAGTTGGTAAGTCAAACCAGGTCAAACCTGGCGGCTGTTTGGTGTTTAGGTGCCAATTGCAGTTAGGCGGTTAGTGGTTGTAGTGTCTTGGTGCGTTGTACTTAGATCTTCTATAAATAGGCCTAATGCTTGTAATTTCTGGATTCAATCAATAAAATCCTGATTTCCTTTTGGAAAACCTCTCTAATTCTCATCTATTTCTCTACTCTCTCATCTCCTCTCAATTCCCTTCTTACCTTATCAATCTCTTTCACAAGGTTAGCTATCAACTTAGGTTTGGTAGTTAACAGATTATTGAGTGTGTAACCTGTAATTGTTGATGTTGATATTTATAAATTAATTTTTTATGCTTGTAGCTTTAGGATTAATTAATCAAATAATAGTATTAACCAAATTGTTAATTAAAGCGTATCTTCCCTATGCTATAGTTAGATAGAGTCAATACGTAATAATTAACAATACATTAGGTAGAGTCTACTTTACTTATGCTTTAGTTAGATAGGGTCAATACACGATACTAACAACATCTCCTTAGTAGGCTGAAGCTTGTAGCCTAAACTACTACCCGTGTGACAATCAATAATCCCAATTTAAAGGTTAACCCAAAAATAATTGGCTAATGATAGATTCAAAACCCTAGGTTCCAATTTAATACACTTTTCGATTAGAAGTAGATTATTTTAGTTTAATTGTTGTTTTCTAGATTAACTAATACAAAAACTTCTCAATTTTATTCAAATCAATTTAGGTCATAGAATAATTTCACGTACTCTTAGTCCCTGTGGTTCAACAATGTCTTACTCTACACTTTAATTCAGATGTGTTTTGTAGATAGGGTTAAATATTAATTTTTGATAGACGTAGAAAAACACATCAAGATTTTGGCGCTGTTGCCGGGGACTAGGCAACGTTCGTGATTTTATTTTTGTGATTTTCTTTGATTTTTAATTTTCTTTAATTCTTTTTAATTGTTATTGTCTTTTTCTTTAAAATAATTAAAAAAATATTTTCTTTACTTTTCTGTAGAAAAAAAAAGTTATTTATTTATTTTTTAAAGCATTGTTTATCTTGTGATTTTCGTGCATAGGTAGATTTTATGATAATTTATTATTTGTTTTTTTGTTTGTTTTAGTTTTGAGTTTGACTTGCTTCTTGTGGCTGTTTAATCATGCACGGTCGTCGCTCTTTGTCTCTTGACCTTACTAGATTCCACCCTGAAATTGAAAGGACCTTAAGAGACTTTAGCGCTCAACACCCAGCATAAACTATAATGGCTAACGAACAACAACCATGTCCACTTATGGAGTATTTTACTCCCACCACATACACCTCACCTTCATGCATTAGGTTGCCACCTGTAGCCCATCAGTTCGAACTTAAGCCACATACCATACAAATGCTTCCTTCATTCCATGGCTTAAGTAATGAGAACTCGTACACACACTTGGACAGTTTTATGGAGGTTTGTTCAACCTTTAGGATTCCTAACATTAGAGATGACGCCATCTTACTTCGCCTTTTTCCTTTCTCTTTGATGGATAAAGCTAAGTATTGGTTAGGCACCTTACCTAGTGGGACGATTAGTACTGGGACTCAAATGCAACAAGAATTTCTTAAGAAATTCTATCCCATTAGTAAGACCAACACTGTTAGGAGAGCCATTACCACCTTTGCCTAACTTCCAAGTGAAGAGTTTAATGAGAGTTGGGATAGGCTTAGGGAACTACTGAGAGCTTGTCCATATCACGCTATCCCTAAATGGCAACTGGTCCAGAACTTTTATTTTGAGTTGAATGAAAAGGGTCAACAAACTGTTAATGCCTCTTGCGGTGGTCAGTTCCTTGGGAAGAATGAGGATGAGGCGTGGGAATTGTTCGAACATTTGAATCAGAACTCACAACAGAATGCCGCACATGCATGTTTAAATGCTACTAGGTTAAATAGAGGAGAAGTACATGAAATTGCTCGCACTTCCATCTTAGATAAGAAAGTAGATTCTCTTGTCTCTTCTGTGGAGTAGCTTACTTCCTTATTTAAGATGACATTGACTCCCTCTACCATGTCTAACATTTCTAATGTTCAAAACATGTATAGTGTCTGTTCTTCATGCTCTAGTGTCTCTCATTCTACACTTGATTGCCCCTCTGCTTCACCTTTTGTTGAGTGGTCGGAGGAACAGGTTAATGCAGCCTGAGGATTCTCGAGGAATGATCCGTGCTCGAACACATACAATCCGGGCTGGAAAAACCACCTAAACTTCTCTTGGAGGCAAGGAGGAGAAGGAGCATTCGTGCCACGACAATCGAATCCACGACCTTAACCATCTGGTACGACACGACCTCTAGGTTTTCAACCGCAAGGGTATGCTTCTAACTACTCTCAACCTCCTAATTTGAGCTCCATTTCGAATTTTAAGGAGAAGGTCTTGAGTGCACTGAAAGGTTTAGAAGCTCATTCTCCTCCACTCTCAAACACAATTGATCTCAAAGCTAGAAACCCAAATATGTCAACTAGCTAACATTTTGAGTAGGAGAGATGAGGGAAGACTCCCTAGCCAAACTATAGAGAACCCTAGGAACTATGTGAGGCGAGATAACTATCCTCCCCATCAAGAACAAGCAAAGTCCATTACAGTTTTAAGAAGTGGGAAGGAGGTTGACAATGGGGCAAGTGCTGAGAATAAAGTACCCATAAGTGGTGAGGGAGAAGAGAAGAGCAAGGAAAGAGAGAAGGAGACTGATGAGATCATGCACTCTTCTTTCGCTCCTAAGATCTGTGATCTTCCTTCCTCATATGTACCTAGAGTACCCTTTCCCCAGGCTTTAGTTGCACCACATCCGAATAGGAAGGATAAGAAGTGGGAAGACTTTTTGGAGACGTTTGGGCAAGTAAAGATAAACATTCCCCTTCTTGATGCGATTAAACAGATCCTAGCTTATGCGAAGTTCATTAAGGACTTACTAAACCAAAAGAGGCGATCTAGAGCACATCTGCCTAAAAAAGTGTTTTTAGCTAAGCAAGGGAGCTCTATTCTGAAGTGTGACACTTCGATTAAGTGCAAAGACCCTGGTGTCCCCACCATTTCTTGTTCACTTGGAGACTACCCGATTGATAAAACTTTACTGGACTTACAGCGTGTGTCAATATTATTCCTTACTCGGTTTATGAGAAGATAGGCCTAGGAGAGTTACAACCCACCATGGTGACCTTACAGTTAGCAGATAGATCAACTAGAGTCCCCTGTAGTGAGCTTACTAACGTACTAGTGAAGGTAGACAAAGCCCTTTTTCCTACTGATTTCTTTGTACTTGATATGGAACCTTCTAGTCATTCGAAAAACAATATCCCTGTCATTCTAGGTCGGCCTTTCTTAGCCACGGCCAATGCTACCATTAACTGTAGATCTGGGGTAATGGATGTTAGTTTTGTAAACCTGAATATTAGGTGGAACATTTTTAAGGCTTTTGTGTCACCCACTAGTGAGGATGAGTCAGAGTGTTTTTGTGTGGATGTTGTTGACGATTTGGGGGACCAAACACCCCCCTCTATCTTAGTTAGTGACCCCCTGGATGAGAATGCAAAACCTTCTAAAGAGATGCAACGAAGGTTAAGCACGGACATGAAAGAAGTTTTGGGTTGGGAGAAGAATCATGTTATAGTTCAAGAAGGAATTGTATTACGTCATAGGTTGTCTAAGGAGGGCATTGAGGTTGATAAGGCTAAGATAGATTTCAATGTTAACTCGCCCCCTCCCTCAAATGTGAAGCAAGTTCGAGCCTTTCTAGGTCAAGCGAGTTTTGATAGAAGTTTCCTTAAGGATTGTGGGAAGTTAGCTAGACCATTGACTAGTTTCCCATCTAAGGACATATATGTTGAGTTCGATGAGTCTTGGTTACAAGCTTTTCAAAAGATTTGATCTATGCTTTTTATTGCTCCAATTAGACATCCACCCGACTACTCTCTCCCTCCTAAAATCATGTGCGGCGCTTCTGATTTTACTTTAGGTGCTGTCGTTGGTGAGCTCAGTGAAGTCATTTCCTTGGTTGACGTCATTACTTGATCTTCGCTGGATCTATTGCGCCCTGCTGTAGGCGTAAAACTTAGCGCTTCTAGGAGGCAGCCTAGGTTTTGTTTACTCTTGTTTTTGGTTTAGTTTTTGAACTAATTAGTTTCTTAGAGACTTGTTTTCTCTCTTTTCAGGTTCTTGTCCCAGATTGAAGGTGTCATTTATAAATGTTCACACTGCCTTGTCAGGTTGTATTACTCTATTTCATCTATTTCTTGTGCTTTAATGATTTATGTTATCCCATTGAAGACAATGCATGATTTAGGTGCGATGGTGAGGCTCATTTGCATGTGCTCATTTTTTGGTCAAATTTTTAAAATTTTTTTAACATCTTTTGTGCATTATAAGTGTGCATTATAACCGTTTAGCCAAGTTTTTCTTGATCAAAGTGTATGTTAGGATGATAGTAGGATCAACTGTTTATTTTGTTCTCTTAATTTCATGAAATTAAATGATTCTACTTTGTACTTATTAGTATGTGTTGATATTAATGGGTTCTACTCATGCAGCTCATATATTCACTATGCACAAGACTTTATGTTGTGGAAATCTAAAAAATTTGAGCAAATAATCTTATATGTCTTGAGTTTTGCATGCTTGCCCTATTGGCTTATCCTAATCCTCGCCTCTTGATATGATGTAAAGTATTTGTTGATTAATGTCAATTGTAAAGTTGAGGTACTTGTTATGAGAAAGTCCAAAAAAAAAAAAAAAAAAAAGGACAGAAAAAGTAGAGAAAATGAAAAAAAAAAAGAAAAGTAAGGGAAAAAAAAAAGTTTCCTCTAAAGAAAAGAAAAAAAAAAAAAAACCAAAAGAAAAAGAAGAAAGTGAAAATTTGCTTTACATTCATGATAAATATGTTCTTCTTTTGTGCTATATCGATGTCAAAAAGTTGTAAAGTGGTCACTCGTATGCCACTTAAAATTCTCTACGTAAGGGCATGTGTTTAGGTGATTCATTGATGTAGGCGTACAAAACCTTTGTATATTTAGTTGGATGCGAGAATTTGATGAGATTCTATTGCATGAGATCTCATTCACGTTCACTTGTGTGCTTAAATTGCTTCAGTAATTTCTATTAGTTGATACACGGTTAACGAAATTCTATGATGAGTTTTGAAGTTTAATCATTTGAATTCATGGAATTGGAGAATATTCTAGATGACTGAATCTTGTCTTGAATCCTAATTTATGTGTTAATCTTGGAAGACTTGGTGAAGGATGGGATAGTTGGTCATTAAGTGTTTATGTCTATCTTATGCTTTACTCGAGGACTAGCAAAGGTTAGGTGTGGGGGTGTTGATGCGTCTCATATTTATGCATCTTTTAATTGCTATTTTAATTATTTTTCACCTGATTAATTATAGTTTTATACTCACTTTGACAATTTTAATGTTTATAGGTTCAAAGATAGAAATCTCAGAAATTGTCAAATTTGGTGCAAATAAGACAAATTCGAAAAGTAAACAACTAAATCAAGTCAATTGAGTTGGGAAAAGAACGTATAAGCTCGGCCACAAATGCACATCAGCTCAGACTTGTGTCAGGTCCAGTACAGCCTAACTACACCCACTCACAGTCATCTCAAGCCCATTAGCATGACGCCCATCATCTTCAACTACAGCACACCAGCCTAACTTCACCGAACCACCAGCCTAGGCCCAGACCTGCATTAACACCATTGCTCGACGTTGTCACCTCTAGCTCTGGCCCTCGCTCGTGCCCTATTCAGCCGTGTCCCAGTGGCCATCGTCAGCCCAAAGCCCATCAATGCCAACACACCAAGCCCAAGCCCTCCGTCCTCAGGCCCAATATCACCGATAGGTTCATCCCGGCCCAGCTTTGTCTTCAGCCGACTAGTAACAGCTCAGACCCAGCTCATCCTTCAGCCCACCACTGGTGCAAAACATGCAACAGCATGGCCAAGCTCCCCACACGGGGTTTCGTCATCGATTATAAAGGGAGAAAGAGGACGAGTGTTTAGGGCTCCTTCGTTCTCTGTTTTTTGGGGATTTCACGGCCCCTCACGAATTCTCTCTCTCTTTTCCTTTTCTTTTCCTTTTTCGTTAAATTGGAACAAGAATGAAATTAGTGTGAAGACCGACATGAACTCGTTCATCTCCTCCTTCACCGGGTCATCTTTAATGGAGAGCTAACTTACTCTCTGAGGTTAGATGAAGTCTTAGCCTTTTTATTTTTGTATTACTTTTAATTTTTGGATAATTTATTTGCTACATGAATTGCTTGATTGTGAGAAATACTATGACGTATTGTGCTTTAATTATTTATTCAATTAATATGATTATTGAGTATGTAACCTTTGATTATTGATGTTAATATTTATAAACTAATTTTTTGTGCATGTAGCCTTAGGATTAATTAATGAAGAAATAATATTAACCGAATTGTTAATTAAAAGCCTATCTTCCCTATGCTTTAGTTATATAGGGTCAATGCGTAATAATTAATAATACATTAGGTAGAGCCTATTTTCCTTATGCTTTAGTTAGATAGGGTCAATACACAATACTAAGAACATCTCCTTAGTAGGTTGAAGCTTACAGCCTAAACTACTACCTGTGTGACAATCAATAATCCCAATTTAAAGGTTAATGCAAAAATAATTGGCTAATGATGGATTCAAAACCCTAGGTTCCAATTTAATACACTTTCCGATTAGAAATAGATTATTTTAGTTTAATTGTTGTTTTCTAGATTAATTAATACAAAAACCTCTCAATTTTTTTAAAAATCAATATAGGTCATAAAATAATTTCATGTACTCTTAGTCCTTGTGGTTCGACACTCTCTTGCCCTACACTTCAATTCAGATGTGTTTAGGAGATAGCGTTAAATATAAAACTTTGATAGACGTAGAAAAACACATCCGTAGGATTTTATGTTTTGATGAAAAATAAGAATTTTTTATATTTATAGAAAAGAGGGGTTTTTTATATTTATAAAAGTTATTATTTTAATTAGTTATATAGTAGTGATATTATAATATCCACATAAATATTATATTTTATCTTATAATATTTTTATAGAAATTTTAAAAACATTTATATCTTCTAAACTTATAATATCAATGCTATAATTAATTAAAATAATTATATTATTTATAAATATATAAAATTCCCATATTTCTATTGCGAAAAATATAAAATTTTTCTAATCTTTGCATAATAATATAAAACCCTTTTCTAAAAAAATATAATTAAACATTTAATCTCCTCACTTTTGAGGGGCAAAATGGTCAAAAAAAAGTTCCATGGGGGTTAAGTGATAGATTTTTAAAAGTGAGGGGGTTTTGTGAGTACTTTTATTCATGAGGTTTTTTTTTGTTTTTGAAGTAAAAAATAGGAAGGTTTTCTGTAATTTACCAATAAAACAAAAAGGGAAAATAAACGCTCTAATCTCACAACTCGAGAAAGAGGCTCAAATTGAAGTAAAAATCAGGAAAAATAAGCTACCAAAACCCTAGATTTCTCTTATGTATATATAGAAAGGCTAATCCTAATTGGAATAAAATTCTAAAAGATAAATACAAAAATTAAATATGAAATTTAACTAAACTAATCCTAATCTAATTCGGACTCTATCTCCTCTGCGCTCCATCCTCCACTTCCGCCAAGATCATGGCGCCAAGCCTGGTGCCGCGAAGTCTCCAAATTTGTCCCCAATCCATGTATAAGACATGGGCTCCATCATCCTCCCCGGGTTGGATAGAATTCGCCTGAGGATCAGCACGGTCATTCTCGCCAAAGTAGGGAACAAGGTGCTTGACATTGAAGACGTCAGAGGTTCTCATGCCGGGTGGAAGTTGTAGGCTATAGGTGTTGTCGTTGATCTTCTCTAGTACCATCAATGGTTCTATCTTTCGAGCCGTTAGTTTGTTATACTCCCACGCTGGGAATCGTTCCCTTGTTAGAATTTCCTAAACCCTTTCGCCAACCTGATACTGAACTACTTGGCGCTTCTTGTCACTTGCCGTCTTCTAATTAGGGGTGGCCTCTAGTAATCGGGCCCTGGTTTGCTTGAGGATGTCCTTGAGCGAAGAGATTAAGTCTTCCGCCTTCCCGTACGGGCCTGTCAAGTTTGGGGTGGGCGTTAAGTCTATTGAAGAACGGGGAACAAGGCCATAAACTATCGTGAATGGCGCGAACCTTGTGCTCCTATGGACGGAGCTGTTATTGGCGAACTCTGCTTGATGCAAGTTTATCTCCCATCCCCTGGCATTATCAACAACAAGACACCAGAGAAGGTTGCCCAAAGACCTATTGGTGATCTCGGTTTATCCATCCGTTTGAGGATGGTGAACTGTGCTAAAGGCGAGAGACGCATTCACCATCTTCCACAGTGCCCGCAAGAAGTGGTTCATGAACCTAACGTCTCGATTAGAAACAATGCTAGACAGAAGTCCATGTAACTGTATACTTCTCGGAAGTAGAGTCCCACCACATGTATGGCGTTAGCTGCTCTTTCGTATCAGATGAAGCATGCCATCTTGGAGAAATGGTCCACAACAACGAAGATGGAGTCAATGTCGCCAGTCTTTCTTGGTAAGCCCAGAACAAAATCCATGCTGATTTTTGTCCAAGGGTGTCTTGGAATTGGTAACGGCATGTACAAACCGGCGTTGGTCATTCCTCCCTTCGAAACCTGATAAATATGACAACGTTTAACATTTCTCACCACTTCCTTGAGTATGGTAGGCTAAAAGTACTTGACGGTAACAAGCTGCAACATTTTGTCTCTTCCCACATGCCCCGCATTGTGTTTCTCCTCATTAATCTTAAGCCGCCAGCTTAAGTTTAGGATGCAAAGATGATTTCCCTTGAACAAAAAGCCATCATAAATAGAGTATCTGGGAACACCCCCTGACTGTGCTTCCTGCCAAACATAGGGTCATCATGGTATTGACTCGCCAACTATTCAAACCCCGTGACCTCCAACTTGCTCTCTGTCATGATAAGGCTCCGCTTGCTTAATGCATCCGCCACCTTATTCGTGGCGCCTGACTTGTGCTTTATCACAAAGTGGAAGAGTCGGATGAACCCTGCCCACTTGGCATGCCGATCTGAAAGCTTCTCTTGACTGTTGATGTATTTCAAGGCGATGTTGTCCGTGTATAACATGAACTCTCTTTTGGCAAGATAAGACTTCCAATGCCTCCGCGCCTAGACCACTGCATAGAACTCAACATCATACGTGGAACAATTCAGCTTGCTTCCATTAAGCTTCTCACTGGAGTAAGCAATGGGTCTCCCTTCTTGGCTAAGTACAGCGCCAATCCCCAACTTGGATACGGCCATGTGTAGCTCAAATGTCTTTTGGACTTCTGGTAAAGCTAAAACTGGCGCCGTAGTGAGCCATCTCTTGATCTCTTCAAAGGCGGTAGTAGCCTCTGGCGTCCGGGTGAAAGAATCATGTTTCATGCAATTTGTTATTGGCGCCATCACCATGCTGAAGTGAGGCACAAACCTCATGTAGAAAGACGCCAACCCATGAAAACTCCGAACTTCCCCAATCTTCCTCGGTTGAGGCCAATCACAGATGGATGCTATCTTCCCCTCATCAGTTGAGATTCCGTCCTTGGACACAACAAAGCCAAGGAACATCATTTGATCCTTCACAAACTCGTACTTCTTCAAAGCGGAAAATAGATGTTGGTCCCTCAAAGTATTTAGCACTTCCTTGAGGTGCCTTATATGCTCAACTCAATCTTGGCGATAGATTAGAATATCATCAAAGTAAACGATGACAAACCTCCCAGTGAACAACTGAAGGACTTGATTCATGAATCTCATGACAATCCAAATGGCATGACCAACCACTAGTAAAGCCCTTCTCTTGTCTTGAAGACGGTCTTCCACTCACCTCCAGGTGAGATTCGAATCTAATGGTACCGACTCTTGAGATCCAGCTTCATGAATACCATAGAGTTCTGAAGTTGGTCAAGCAAGTCATCCAACCTCAGTATGGGGAATCGATACATTACCGTGATCTTGTTAATTACTCGGCTGTCAACACAAATTTGCCAACTCCTATCCTTCTTTGGCGTCAGTAGAGTCGGCATGGCACAGGGACTCAGGCTCTAATGCATAAAAACCTTGGCGAGTAGATCCTCTACCTGGCGTCTTAGCTCTTTGTGCTCTGAAGGACTCATTCGATAGTGGGGCCTATTCGATAACGGGGCACCTGACATTAGATCAACACGGTGTTGGATGTCTCTCAATGGTAGTAATGTCTCCGATAGCTCTTCCGGGAATACATCAACGTATTTTTTCAGTAAGGCGGAAACTTCACTCGGTACTTCCCCCTTACTAAGCTTGCACTCCCTCCCAATCAACACAAACATGACCTTGGCATCGCCAATCTCCTTGGAGAACAAGGCTTGTCCTTGTATGTTCGGATGTTGGGCTTCTACAGCCCGTGGCGCCTCCTTCTTCTTGGGTAGCAGGACAGCCTTGGTCTCGTCGAAGTTGAAGGTATAAGTAATCTTCCTTCCATCATGAACAATGCTCCTATCAAACTACCATGAGCGCCCCAATAGCAAATGACAAGTGTCTATGGTGACGACGTCACACCACAACCCGTCTTTGTACCTTGTCCTAATTGGAAAATTTACTAAGCAACGGTTGGAAACGGTCACCCGATTTTTCTTTTTGAGCCAAGGCGACTTGTAGGGGCTAGGATGAGCTTCCGTCTTCAACCCCAGCTCGGCAACGGCTTCTTCAGATATGACATTCTCGTAGCTACCTGAGCCAATGACCATGCAGCACACCCTACCACCAATGGTACATGTGGTCTGGAAAATGTTGTTCCTCAACCAAACATCCCCCTGCTCTTCTCTAGGAATGAAACAAGCTCACCTAATCACCAACAGATGCCCGTCATCACCTGCTATGGCATCCTCTTCCTGTCCCCCCAAGGCTTCTTGGGCCTCATCCTCAGCAATCTCTCCATCTCCGTCATGGTGTTCCTCAATGTCAAGGCCCTTGCCAACCCTGTCACCCTTTCGGCATTCAGCAGCTCGGTGCCCTACGTCTCCACACTTGAAGCAACGAGTCCTCGATGTCCCCACTAAGTCTTATGCATTAGGCTTACCAATATTGGCGATTGGAGGCCTACTCTATATGGTCTGCATTAGCGGAATCCATGCGTTGTCTCTGCCGCCAACTTGGCGACGCCTTTGCTGATGTTCCACGTTTACTGCTCTTTGATTCACCTTGATGTCAAGCATATTCAACACCTCTTGTGTTGACTCCCTCAATCCGCTTATGTATCGATCCGCCAACTGCTCTCCGTTCTTTGATAAGTCATTTCTGACAATCAACGAATATAACTCTACCGTGTATTCCTCCACAGACTTAGAGCCTAGTTATAACCCTTGTAGGCATTGGTACATCATCCTGGCATGAATGTGAGGCATGAAGGTGCCTCTCATGTGCTTCTTCATCTTCTCCCAAGACTCTATCTTGGCCTTTCCTTGGCGCAGCTAAATCTATTTCAGCTGTTTCCACCAGGCTGTTCTAACCCATAACCGAGTAGTAACAAGCAGCGCTTGCTTCGTCTCCGGTACCTCCCTGAACTATGGAATTTACTCGATGACTACAAATCAATCTAAGAACTCCTCAGGGTGTCCTTCACCATTAAACTCTGGAATTTCAATCCGGAGGCCGGATTCCCACCGCCGATCTTCGTAATCATTGGTGTCTCTGGTAAAAGGTCGAGCTCTCCTCTGCCTTCGGTCTGGTAGCTCAGCATCCAGGAATGGATTCTGAAAGCTCTCATCCGTGTCTTTCTCCACACCCGGTGTTAATGGGCATTGGGGCTGGGTTCTCGATTCAAGATAGGGATTTGCCCCCAGTTGACTCAAGCAACGCTCAATTCGTCGGAATTTCTCCTCCAACTCCTCAAACTTCCTCATAGTTTGCCTCTTAAAGTCTAGCTTGTAAACGTCCTTAACAGCTGTGTTACTTTGTCGTCGATGAGCCATCTCAGAAATCGTTATGAGCTCTGATACCAACTGATGTAGCATGTAAGTGGAAATTTAGGGAAAACGGGAAGGTTCGATGGCCTTCCCTTAATTTTATTAATTTCTAATAAAATAAAAAGGGAAAAATAAACACTTTAATTTCACAGTCCGAGAAAGAGGCTCAAATTAAAGTAAAAAATTTGGAAAAATAAGCTACCAAAACCCCAGATTTCTCTATGTATATATAGATAGGCTAATCCTAATTGGAATAAAATTCTAAAAGATAAATACAAAAATTAAATCTGAAATTTAAACTAAACTAATCCTAATCTAATTCGGACTCTATCTCCTCCACAGTCCGTCCTCAGCTTTTGCCGAGATCATGGCGCTAAGCCTGGTGCTGCCAAGTCTCTAAAATCGTCCCCAATCCACGTATTCGACCTGGGCTGTATCAGTTAGAATGAGCTGAATTCAAGCTCTAGCTACACTCCCGACTTGATATTTTCTGCAAGACAAACAAATTGTTAGAGGACCCCCTGGGGGGAGGGGGATCCTTTTGATGCTCAAGTCAGTACTAATTTCATAAAATAACTACGAAGATGGGTAATTGTTATGATCCAAGATCAAACTGGGATCATAAACTTGAGATATAAGAGTATGTGATGAGAACGAAGTGAAATAGAGAAGAAATTAGGGTTGAGAGAGAGAATTAGATCACTTTTTCATTGAATGAATCTTCAAGTACATGAATGAAGCTTATTTATACTCTAATTGCAAACGGGAAGCTAAAACAAAGAAAAAAAACCAAGCTAAAGCATTATAAATAATTATTCTCGCCAAAACACCCAAACCGGCTAACAACCTTTCCCCCTAAAAACTAAATTTAAATTTAAATGAGAGTTTAACATCAAAAATCAACTAAAATCAAATAAAATCAACTAAAATGCATTAGAATCCTTCACGGTCATGATAATACCCTCTCCTTCATATCATTCTTGTCCCAAGAATGAAGAAGAAGGGAATTAACTGTGTAAGAACTGCAATTTCTCATAGCTGGTTTGTGTTGAGTCCAAATTGGTCCACTACACCAGCATTTTCTTCTCGGTTTTGCCTTGCTGCTGTACCAAGTGTGAGTCTAGAATTGCTGTAGGAGCTTGTATCAAAGTCCCACCTTGTGCTGCTGTAGGAGGCTGCTTAGAACACTCTTTCTCATTTGCCTTGTGTTTCTTTAAAAGAGAGACATGAAAAACAGGATGCACAAAGGAATGAGGTGGTAGCTCTAATCGATAAGCTACATTTCCCACTTTCTCTAATACCTTGTAAGGACCAAAGAATCGAGCCCCTAACTTCACATTCTTGCGAACTACAATGGAAGACTGTTTGTAAGGTTGGAGGTTGTGATATACCAAATCTCCAACAGCAAAGGATCTATTAGAATGTTTCTTATCAGCATAGAACTTCATTCTTGATTGAGCAAGCTGCAGGTTGTCTTTCAATTGCTGAATCAACTACCTCCTTTGTTCAAGAAGATCATTAACCTCTGTCACATGAGATGTCAAACCTTGTAGCACCATGGGGGAAGGAAGATTATGCCCATACAAGACCTTAAAAGTAGTAGTCCCAATAGCTGAATGGAAGTGAGTATTATACTAGAATTCTGCTAAAGATAACCAACGGGACCAATGCTTAGGATAGGTGAAAGTCATGCTTTTAAGATATTGTTCCACACACTAGTTCAGCCTCTCTGTTTGCCCATCAGATTGAGGATGATAGGAGGAACTGATAGCAAGCGTAGAGCCCATCAATAAGAACAACTCCTTCCAGAATTGGCAAGTGAACATCCCGTCTCTATTAGATACATTGGATTGAGGCAACCCATGCAATTTATAGGTGTTATCAAGGAATATCCTAGCTAACGTTTCAGCTAAGATGGGGTGATTCAAGGCAATGAAGTGGCTGAATTTAGTAAATCGATCCACAATGACCTAGATTACTTCTTTGCTTTCAACCTTTGGCAAGCCTTCCATGAAGTACATGCTTATATGCTGCCAGGCTCTATCAGGAATTGGCACAGGATGAAGGAGACCAGGATACTAAACATGCTCAAATTTGGTCCTTTGACAAACATCACAACTTTGCACAAACTCTTCCACTCCCTTCTTAGCTCCAACCCAGCAAAAATACTACTTTAATCTCTTGTAAGTGCCCTCTATACCAGAGTGACCACCCCAAGTAGAAGAATGAAAGGCCTGAATGATCTGTCTTCTCAATTCAGTAGAAGCTTCTACATAGATCTTCCCTTTAATTCTAACAATTCTATTCAAAACAGTGACTTCAATTGCTGAATTGGATGCATTGCTCACACTAGAGGCTATAATGCAGTATGAAGCAAACTTATCCCCATCATATGACTTGTAAATCTCTTCCATCCAATAAGGTAATACACAAGAGATGGCTGAGGAAGAAGTAGACTCTCCTTCTTTTAACCTTCGAGAAAGAGAATCAGCAACAATGTTCTCTTTCTCTTTGCGATACTCAATAGAATAACTTAGCCTAACATTCTCATGAGTCCCTTCCTCTGCACTCTTGTGGTATCTTCTACTCTAAGAGATATTTCAGATTCTGGTGATATGCTCTGATGATGAAATAATTCCCTTCAAGGTAATGTCTCCACTTCTAGACTGCTAACAGGATAGCCAAATATTCTTTTTTATAAATCGAGAGTTTCTAATTTCTTGGATTGTGACCTTGGCTGAGGAAGGTTATTGGCCTGCCCTGTTGAGAGAGCACTGCTCCAATTCCCACGCTGCTAGCATCAGTCTCTAGTATAAAAGGCTTCCCAAAGTCTGGCATAATAAGAACTGGTGCAAAACACATAGCTAATTTGAGGCCTTCAAAAGCATCTTGAGCCACATCAGACCATTTGAAAGCATCCTTCTTCAGAAGATCAGTAAGGGGCTTGGCTTGTACTCCATACCTAGTAATAAACTTCCTTTAATACCCTAATAATCCCAAGAAACCTCTCAGCTGCTTAAGGTTCTTAGGAATGGGCCACTCCTTCATTACTTGTATCTTACGAGGATCTGTGGCTACACCTTCTTTAGGGACTATGTGACACAAGTATTCCACTTGGGTTTGAGCCAAAGAACACTTGGCAAGCTCAGCATACAGCTTATTCTTTTGCATGATCTGAAATACTTGTCTCAAATGCCTGATGTGTTCTTCCATGGAGGGCCTATAAACCAGAATATCATCAAAAAATACCATCACAAATTTCCTCAATTGATCTTTAAACACATGATTCATTAACTCCTGAAACGTTGCAAGAGCATTACTCAAGCCAAAAGGCATGACCACAAGCACATAATGGCCGTGGTGTGTCTTAAAGGTAGTTTTATGAATGTCTTCATCCAACACTTGAATCTGGTGATAACCGTGCCTCAAGTCCAGCTTCAAATAATACTGTGAACCCCTCAATTCATCAAGCATATCATCAATAATAGGAATTGGAAGCTTATCCTTAATGGTCAGGGAGTTTAGCTACTTGTAATCCATACACATTCGAGAAGAACCATCCTTCTTCTTGACTAGAATCACCGGGGAAGCAAATGGGCTGTGGCTATGACTAATGAAGTTAGTCTGTGTTATGAATCCTTTAATTTTGATTGTAATTGAGTCATGTATTGTTTAGAGCTTTAGTGTTGTGTTGGAGTTGTATTCAATTATTAGTTGGCAGGCCAATTAGGTGCCAAAGTCGGTTAGGAGTCAAAATAAGTCAAATGTGGCTGCTAGCTTGAGTTTTGGCGGCAAATTTTGGTTTAGTCAGTTAAGGGTGTGAGTCTTGGTGCAATGTATCAAGATTTATTATAAATAGATCTAAATTTTGTAACCTCATCATTCAATCAATAAAATTTAGATTTCCTTTTGGTTAATCTCTCTCTAATTCTCATCTCCTTCTCTATTTCTCATCCCCTTTCACTTCTTTTCTCACCTTATCAATCTCTTCCACAAGGTTAACTCTCAATTTAGGATTGGAAGTTAACAATTGATATTAGAGCCGGTTCAAGCTGTCAATTGCTTGATTTGAGCTGGAAAAACCAAAGAAAAACAAACAAAGTATGGCTGATGGAGTTAGAACAACATCGGGAGCTGGGGGTGGAAATGCAGCATCAGTTGCTAATCCAGAAGTATCATATGCTGCTGTTGCTGGTTTGAACACTACGAAGGAAGTTCAGTATGTTACTACTGATCAGATGAAAGAACTGTATGATCACATTACTAATTCGCAAAACAATCACTTGAACAAACTGAAGAATGCTTGTTCTTAAGGTTACAGCGCTTACAGCTGGAAAATCACTAGAAAAATGATGATCAATTGTTGCAATTGGAGGCTAAGCTGTTGAATTTGCAAGTTCAGATTAAGAAGCAAGGAGAATCATCAGTAAATGCGATTCTTAAACCTGTAAGTCAGCTCATTCCTCCAGCTGAAGTGGTTCAACCGCAAGTTCACGATGGTAGAGCTGAGAGTTTGGATAGGAATCGTGATAAATCTCCTATGATTCAAATGGAGGCTGGACCTTCAGTTCATATCAGATCAGTTGATGATTGACCTCTAGAGGTTGAGGTTGCTGCAGGAGCTCAGGATCGAACCACAGATCAAGTTCATTCCCAATTGTCTGGACAAAACTCAGGTCTGAATTCCAGACCTCTTGATTCTGTTGTACACCACAGAAACTCATTCGATGACTTCGAACATTAGGATAGGCCACCTGATCTGCATCATCAGTGGAGGTCAGTGAGTAATGATGCTACATCTGGTGGCAGAAACAATACATGACTCAATTACAATCGAAATTAAAGGATTTATAACAGTTTGCAACAGCTCTTCAACTTGTCTCTCAATCTCACTCTTTAGGGAGTGAGGGTACTTGTTGGCCCTTAAGTTCACAGGATTAGAGAGAGCCTTGAGAGGAATGGCATGACCTAACATCCTCGTAGGGGCCAAGGCAGATGATTGGGCAAACACATCTTCATACTCTAGCAACAGCTATGCAATAAGAGGATCTAAAATCTTGTGTGAAGTGTCAGCTCTGGCAGTAATTGAGAACAACTGACCAATCTGCTGGCATCTTCTCTTCTTGACAAGCTTCTCTAGCTGCTTCCCTTTCATTATCTGGAGCTGCCCTTTCTCCACAATTCCTTCCAGAATCACCTTTTGTCCATCCTTTTCAACAAAATCAAACAACAAAGGGCTATTGGTTTTCATCCAATTAACTCCAAGGACCATGTCACAACCACCTAGCTTCAAAACTCTGAAATCATACTCAAACTGGTGCCATTGCATTCTCTAATAGAATCCATTGCACTTCATTTGTGAGATCATCGAATTACCATCGGCACTATAACAACTAGGGGACTGGTTTTTATCATTTCATACCCAAATTGCTTCACAACTTTAAGATCCACGAAGCTATGTGTACTACCACTATTGATCAAGATCAACATATGTTTGTGTCCTATTTCTCCTTTGATTCTGACCGTGTTGTGAGAGCCATTACCAGTAACAGCTTTAATAGATATCTCCATTTCATCACTCTCATATTTTGCTGCATCCACCTCCTCCATTCTTCAGACATCTCCTCCAGCACCTGATCTTCAATAACATCACTAGCTTCAACTCTAGTCACAGCCATTAATGTCCAAAGAAACACTATTGATTGCACCTGAAGCACAACCTTTGATTCTTCTTTTCCTCCAAGCTCAAACCAAATACCTTAGGAACACTCACAGAGGTAGCCTGTTGTTGAGAAGATGATTGTGGCCTTGGTTTTAGGTCCATCAGTACCAGCCAAAACCGTGGCCTCCATCAATTTAGCCTTTGAAAAGACCTGAGTTTGATTACCTGGATTCAAAGCCTACACTAAGTTCTTAATCTGTGGCTTAAGACCACTAATGAAACTAGATATAAAATAGGATTCATCAGCTCCTGGAGTAACTGTCAACATCCTTGCTCTCAAATTCTCAAAACGAGTCATATAATCTCTCATAGAGGAAGTTTGAGTTAGTTTATTAAAGAGATCAATCACTTCCCCAGGATCTTGTTCCCCATATCTCTCACATAATTCATTCTCAAATTCATTCCATGATAAACAAGGATTGCTATGAATCAAACTATAATACCAAACCTCATGATCTCCTTGGAGATAAACAACAGCTAATTTAACTTTCTCAAACTCATCAATGTGATAGAATCGAAAATATCTTTCACACCTCCTTATCCATGATTGAAGCCATCTTCCATCAAATGCATCAACCTACACTCATGGCTGCCTGTGTCCTTGAGTCCTTCCACCAGCAGATCCATTCTCACTGGATCCAGCAGACTGATGAGTAAGATCAGGGAGACAATCATGCTGGCTAGCTGCAAACAACACTCCTACTCTCGGAGGTTGATTTTGTCTGGTAATCTGCCGTTGTAATTTATGGAGCTTCGATTCAATTTGCTGAGAATGCTGATCTAACTTCTCAGCTAGCTTCTGATCCTGCGATTGCTGCATTCTTACAAACATTTCCTCCGTCTGAAGTCTCAATTGCTCAAATTGATTGACCTCCACACCAGCACCAGTATTAGCACCCACAATAGCAGCATACGTCGTATTTGCAGCAGCATTTGCTCGAGTAGTTACTCCACCAGCCACTGGTACTGATTTCTTGCTTCCAGCTTGCTCCAATAAATTGATCAAGCAATCAATCTATAGCAAACGCAAGCTCTGATACCAATTGTTATGATCCTAGATCAAACTAGGATCATAAACTTGAGATATAAGAGTATGTGATGAGAAAGAAGTGAAATAGAGAAGCATTAGGGTTAACAGAGAGAATTAGATCACTTTTTCATTGAATGAATCTTTAAGTACATGAATGAAGCTTATTTATACTCTAATTGCAAATGGGAAGCTAAAATAAAGAAAAAACAAGCTAAAGCATTGCAAACAATTATTCCCACCAAAACACCCAAATCGGCTAACAACCTTTCATTATGATTCCTATAGGTAGGGCTTTGAAGATTGTAATTAGAATAAGTCTTGATGTAATCAGTAGCATAAGTCTTTTGTTATGTCATGTAATAAGTGATCTTTAGTAGTTAAAGCTTAGCTAGAGTCAGTTGTGTCGGTTATACGCTTAGTCCTCCTTACATTGTAACTAGTGAAGTATAAAAAAATTGCTAGTGTGTAATGGATGGGTATTCAATGAAAATTTACAACCATCTCTTATGAGATATTCTCTCTTTCTCATCTAACTCTTCTCTAATTTCTCATCCCCTTTCACTTCTTTTCTCATCTAACTCTCTTTGATTCTATCCTTCCTCTATGCATAGTATGATGGAATATGCCGTTGGCACATCACATAGCGCCATCCCATGAATAAGCGTTCAACATTCAAAAACATATAGATTAAACTCCACTTCAAGTTAGCCATTGCCCTGTTTGTGGCCGAAGAGTTAGCTATGGAAATCAGTAGCAAACATGGGCGCATTTTTAGGCCTTACAAACCAAGAAAGGATGTCTCGTTATCTATAGGAGGTGTCCTGCAAGGCATGAAATACAAGGGGTAATCAGGAAACTCATGCCACTTCTTCAGTATATTTTCCCTATTGAGCCTCTCTTAGAATTGAAGATGCGATTTGAGATGTCACCCATGTATGAGCTTACTAACAATTCCCCTTCAAAGACTCAAATCATCATGAGGATTGCGCACCCAAAGAGGAATAAAAAGTACCACACGCTCGATGTGAGACTATGCACCCAAAGAGGAACAAAAAGTACCACATCCTCGATGTGAGACCCATCAGGGACCACGTCAGTCAGTGCAGCAACCTTCAAGGGTCTGTTTTGGTCACCCATGTATGAGCTTACTAACAATTCCCCTTCAAAGACTCAAATCATCATGAGGATTGCGCACCCAAAGAGGAATAAAAAGTACCACATGCTCGATGTGAGACTATGCACCCAAAGAGGAACAAAAAGTACCACATCCTCGATGTGAGACCCATCAGGGACCACGTCAGTCAGTGCAGCAACCTTCAAGGGTCTGTTTTGGTAACGTACGGAGAAGGAACAACCTCGAGCACGAGATGCTAGTCCCTCCAACCTTGCACAAACCTAGAAGAGAAGACATCTACAAAAGAAAGTGGCGCAACAAAGAGCTCTACTCGACCCTTGATTGACTAAGCACTCCGAAGAAGAGGACAGAGTACACAAGTACAAGTGCACTGAGTCCATGGATGTTGAGGATCTAGAGACAGAATCAAAGCTTTTACCCACCACTGGTAATGGTGAGCCATACAAGAAGCATGAGAGATGGGCTAGTCTGTCATCTTTTGAGGATAAAGATTCTTGGTGGGATCAGCTTGCCAAGAATTCATTGGTTCGAAGAATCTCTTTTGACATGGAGGACTATAGTTCCATTCACATCAACTCGGTGGAACCTTTGCTATGGAGAACTACAGTCCCCTCAGCATCAACTTAGTGGAACCTTTTGACCGTGCTAAGCTAACATGGTTAGACACAGAAACAACTTCAAAAGAAGACTTCCACCAACCAATGAAGGAGTCTCAAACCCCAGAGGTTGAAGCAAAGGATCGACCTTGAGATCAGGATACGTTAACTGATGGCAATCCTTTCCCTCAAGATCCGGATAAGCCAACATATCGCAGTCCTAAAGAAGAAACAAGCCAAGGGGTCAAGATATAGTTTACATCACTCCCTATGCAAGTTGGTGTAAGAAAGGTCTTGCTCCTTCCCTTGGATTTCATGGCAACTAACACATACGAGGGTGTAAAAGGGGATGTAATAGCATCAGACAAATATCCCCAGGTGGAATGTTTTATTAAAGTGGCAGCTACTGAAGGTATCCTTTGTCTTTAAAAGTTAAAACCCCAACATCCAAGTCAATCTATGACAAACGTGAAATATTGAAGATGATGTTTGATCGGCCTAATACCACCAATAGATACATCAAGCCTCTATACATCAAGACCAAATTTGATGGCACTCTAGTAAATAGAGTTTTGGGGGATAATGACACAGCCATATGTGTCCCGCCTTCATACATGTTGGGGGTCATTATTTAATCTCAAGAGGACTTCATAACTTCAAGTGTGGCAATTTGAGGCTTTTCAGGGGCCACCACTAAGTGAGCAAGGGTCATCCCAATTGAGTTAACTATTGGCAACTTGAGAAAGTTAACAACTTTCTTTATAGTAGTTACTATCTAAAGCAATAATGCTTTGCTTAGGAGAGATTGACTACATTCCTATTATTGTATCCCTTCTTCACTTCACCCGTTTTTAATCTATGGGAATGATGACAAGTACGAGGTTTTTATAGCAGATAATAGGCCATTCAAGACCTGATCCAATTATGTTGAGGAAAAGTTCAACGAAGACCGATAGATGTCAAGAGGACCACTACTCAGACTACCCAACATCAGGCGCTGATAGCCATCCTTGATAGCCCACTAACTAAAGATAAGTTTGATCAAGTTGATGTGGAGTCAAAGGACTCTGACTTTTGGGGATGCATGAGAGCACTTCGTCATGAGGGGGACCATCACACACACAAGTAAGCCTAGGCGGAGCAGCCAAGACCTCCCCTAAAATGCCCAGAGGGCTGTGTCCTCAACCATTACAAAGGTATTTGCTTTGCATGTTGAGGATCAATTATAGGCTAAGCAGCCATTTGTGTCTTAGAATGGCCTCATTTACAGACATCAAAAGAGTTGAGTCCTAATTCACACTAAGGATTCCTCTAGACTGACAATTGTAGTGTCTTCATTCAACTGCTGGTCCATAAAGAGGGCCTCTTCTTGAAGGGGTTGTTGAGGCCTTTGAGCCTCTGTCGTTTCTTGCTCGAGCTCTCCAACTCTTGAGCCCTGAGAGAATGCTGTTGCTTGAGAGATGGCAATTACATCTTAAGCTAGCTCAATCTTTCTTCTGGTTGATGGATTTCTCCCTCTAAGCCTTTGATGTCTTAAGCATGTCGACTCTGGACTTCCCTAGTTGCTTGGAGTTCCTCAAAGAGAAGTTGTGGCCTGCCTAGGCCAACTGAACGACCCAGGTCCCTGATAACATGTTAGCAGTGGCGCTTCTTCTGAAGGAGTGATGGGAGCTCCTGATTAACTTCAGTAAACTCCTTCTCTAGCATCTTGAGCTCTCTGGCAAGGGCATGGGCCACCTTAGGATCTTCTTTCAGGGCCTTCACCTAGGACATAGCTTCTTCAAAGGTTGCATTCTAAGTCAGAGCAAAGATAGGGAGGTGTTCGATTTCCCTCCATCGTTGAAATCTTAGAGATACTTGGTTTAGCTGCTAGATGGCCAATCTCCCACTTGCCCTAATTTCTTTCAGCAAAAGTAATCCTCTATAAGATAAGAAGAGGGGTGACTCTGGGTGGTGTAACTCGAAAGGGACAATATTAGAGAAATCTAATCAAGTCCTAACTTTTTAGTTAAACTAGAATCAAGAAAGACTAACCTTTAACTCTAAAGTTTCGACTAAAAGGATAGGAGGAACTTCTGTTGGTTCTTCAGCTATAGGATTGTCTTCCTCATGGGGGACGTCTAGAAATGGCAATGCTTGTATGTCAAAAGTAACAAATGGCTTGGACATCAAGGATTCATAAGCCGAGAGAAGAGACGATAGTTTCTTGGATCTCTTCGATGGTGATAGAGGACAAGCCTGGATGAAGGAATAAGGCCTAGACAAGGTCCTATACCAAAGAGACTATGGAGCTTCTCTAAGTCGCTTAGTTACAAGTGGCTCCTAAGCTGAAGTGACGATATTTCCTTCTTCATTAGTACTTTAGCTAAGAGATTCAGCTTCCTAAGGGGGCTCTGGCACATGTTGTTGTGGTGGAGAATATGGAATTTCCATAATGACCGAGGCTGTTGCTTCTTGTGGCTATACAAGGTTAAGTTAGAATGGCCTTGTAAAAAGATGAAAAAAAGAAAACCAACTAAGAAATGGCAAACACCTATGGTTAAGGGTGCTTAGTTCTTCCCTTTCTCACAAACTGTGAGATGGGTACTTCTTCTTCATCTTCTTCTTCTTCTTCTTCTGCTGCTGCCTAAATGGCTTTAGAAGGAAAAGCAGGAGGGACACCTCTTCTTGTTCTTTTCTTTGAGCCACCAACATTAAGGGCTAGTGGAGAGGTTAGTGGTGGAGAATCCTTCAACAACATTCGGGTGAAGCTCCGAGTACTCCTTTGAGTTTCATAAGCAGCTGAAGATGAAAAGCAAAGAATAAGAGTGAGTCCTTATTTAATCCATTTAAAAGACAAAATAGAAGTTCTGCTTCAAGGATGGTTGTTCACTCGGTAATGTCTTTTTTAGAGTCTAGGCTATTCTGGTTAGATGGGGTCCTCTTAAGCATGGACCTGCAAGCTCAAGGGATGATGTAAAATACTGCCTGGAGCATTTGGCCTCCAAAGTGGACCAGTAAGCTGAAACATGCTATAGAACAAGGTGTGGCAGAGCGACTTGACCTTGAGATTGGACTCATGGAGCTCTTTGTATTAGGAGAGGTGAATAGAAATCCTTTTAGCTCACCATCAGTTCTTGGTCCTTAGATGTGAAAAAGGAACATCCCGGACCATCTTAAACTGCCTAGCAAGAAACCTAGGCCTATAAGTCTCTACACCAGGATGGGTTCGATGATAAAAGAAGAGATCTTAAGGGCACAAAATTACCTGCCAAATCTAGGCTTTGACGGCTACATAGACATTATAGTAGAGGTCCAATTTCTTGAACCAAAGAGGACCGAGCTTCCATTATTTGAAGGGCGTCCATTATATCCCTATCCTACCTCAAGGAGACATAAGCCTCTCAAGGCATCAGTCAAAAGACCATCCTAGGGGTAAAAGGACCTCTCTTCGAGCAAATTGCTCTCTATAAAAGATGGCCCCCTCATATGTGGAAAAAAAAGGGGCCATGTCCGTGAGGCATTCATACACTCAAGCCAAAAATAGTGGTCCTAAAGCAAGTGGACCAATGCTAAAGGCCAAGTTCATTGCCACCGTCTTCAGGGACTTAATCACAGAGATGGAGGAACTAGAAAGAAAAAACTTGTTCAACCAAAACAAGTAAAACTAGACCTTTTCTTCTTTGGACCCTCATCTATATTTATGACTTTTTGTGACATAAACCTTTAATAGAAGTCTCATAATGGTTGGGCAGGTAAATCATATAGAAAGAAGATGAAAATGTTTCAACCTCTTTAGAAATAAAGGAGTCAAGAGACAACTCCTCTCCTCCTAGGGAAAGGCCTGTTCAGGCCTCTATGTCCTCTAAGGTAATCTCAATGAAGCCCTCAGGAAGAACAAAAGCGCTATAACAAATGTTGCAACAGCAGATGAGTGCTGTCATAATGGGGTAGTTATACTTATGAGCGATCTCTGAAAGTCTGATAGCATCACAAATGTGGAGATTCTTCCATTTCACTTCATAGGAGAGAATCAGTTGATCCAACCATTCAACGTACCACCTGGTTAGGAATGTCCATCTTTTTAGGGGGGCTCAATCTTTGCAGATGCACCTATCACCCTAAGAACGAACCATGGAGACTATGTGAGATAAAGGAGATTCATCAGTATTTGGAAAAATTCCCTCAAGGCTGGGGATGTCAAAAGAAGGGTAAAAAATAGGACATAAGGCATAGGGTTCAAAGATTGAAGAAGGATCATTCTCTTGCATCCAAGAAAGATCCTCCTTGATGGTACCAAGATAGATAGGGCTCTGAAGCCTATTCGAGACCATTAAAACACTTGATTGTACTAGATGTGCCAACTTCTCAATACGGCTATCAGCTTGAGGGATGGGCCAAAGATATCGTAAGAGATTTCAGCCATTTCTTAGTGGTTTGGTGAAGAATCTTAGGATACAAAGAGAAAGTCAATAACGAAGAGCGAAGGAATCAAAGGCAAAGAGCAACTGTTTTTGAGAGCCTGATCATAATGATAAGAAAGCATAGAGAAAAAAAATTAAAGCTTCGAAGCCCTAACTGTCATATTTATAGACACATGGGAGCAAAGGAAGGTGAAACATTAAACTGTGTTCTTTCGATCTCCCTATAGCCGTTGAGGGTCAAATCAAGCACATTTTTCCCCATCGGAAATTTGAAATTACCAAGGGCTAAAATGGGGGCATTTATTTATACCCTGAATTCAATGTAGTTGGGATGACACCCTTTGCCTATAAAGCGCTACAAGCTTTTCACGTAAGGCCCTCCTCATGGAAGGTAAGGCCTTTAGATGCTAAGATAACAGTGTCTCGAGCCTAGCTGCATGAGAAATTTAAACTCTTACAAGGGTACCAACTGTTGAGAGGCAGAAGGAGCTCAAACTCAAGGGACTTTCTTGAAGGCTATATCAAGCTTGGAGTGCAATCGTAGAATGTGTGTACATCAAGCTTATCCAACGAAACATAGGGAATCTAAAAAGGACTCCCGCTCAAAAAGCAGATGTGGGTTTTTAGAAGGACGCCCTCAAAGGCACGTTCACTATTCATTCTTGGGCCATTGAAGCTTTGTGGCCTACATGAGAGGAAAATGCCTCGGAAATAGAGGCAGTCGTTATTTCATTTTTCTATAAATAATATATATATATATATATATATATATATATTACTCTAATAGGCTCATAATATAACAATCAAAAACATCGAATAAAAAAGAATAAACACGGTACATAAAAGAAACGAAATTAAAAAAAAAACAAATTAAATATCGAATACTTTATTTAGGCATACCTAAAGTGCAAATCCAAACTCCGAATTTGTAGTTCTGAAATTCGAAAAAGAAACATTTTGACACCTCAAGAGCTTCTTCGTAATGACCTTTATTAACACTGGAGTGTGGGTTCCCAAAATAATTAATTTTAGGAAAAAAAAAATTTCGGAATAAAATTTTTTCTTTTAATCTCTCTAAACAAAATTTTTCAAAATAACCATGCTAAATATTAATTTAGAAAAACCCTAAAACAATTTCAGGTTTTTCGTTGTGAGAGAAACCTAGGTTCAAAAACCTAAAAAAATTAAGAAAACCTCACAGCAACCCTCTACTACCACAAAAATGCAACATTTGTTATATACATATATATATATATATATATATATATATATATATATATATATATATATATATATATATAAGTGTGGGCCCCGCATTAGGCCCACCTGAATATTAACCCGCGCTAGGCAAAATATACATAAGTGTTTTTTGATTCATTTAAAATAATTTAATTTAAATTTTCATATGTATAAAATTTATCTCATAAATATTATTTGATAAAATTAATTTATTAGACTTATAAATAAATAATTCATCTCATTAATTATGTTTGGAAAAATTAATTTATTCGTCTCATGAACAAATAATTCATCACATGAATTTAATTTAAATATTTTCAAGCAATGCTTAAGTTGAGGCTTGTGGAGGGACCATGATAACAATTGATTCCCATTTAATAAAAGTTAATTCCACTAAATAAGTTTTACTACACTCTAGATTTAATTATATTCACTCAAGAATTTTTCAAGTAAGTTTATTGCCCCTCTATTAGATATCCTTCAGCTAAAACAACTCCAACTACTGTCATTATTTTCCTCACCTCTATCACCATAGTTCCCGACTTGCTCTTCTCAAACAATTCATATCACAGAAATAATTTTCAAATTAATTTCAAATGTCAAATATATGGAATACTCTGGCCAAAGATTTTAGAATCTGTTCACAATCAAATAAGGGGATATCTTTCATTGTAGATTCATAGTAAAACAATTGCCCAACAAAGTAAGATCCTGGTTATTCAATTTTAACCTCATCATTTTGGGCATCAAAGCAATTAACATTCCATCCACGAATTCAGATCATTTCTCGAATTTAGAGTTATCATCTTATAGAATTCAGTATTTCTAATAGTAATAAAGAAAGAACTATTCAGGTGGTCCTGCTCACTATTCCAATCTTATTGTATACACCAATATAATACTCATGGATCTCTATCTACATGACCAAGAGAAGTCATTAAAGATATCATATTATAGTCTTATAAGACAAGTTGTCCAAACTTATCTCCAGCAACGAACATAGTTAACATGTCACTAGTTTAATCCAAGTTTTTATTTGGTTCAATCACATTGACCACTTATACCAAACCTAACACGCCATCTTGGATAATGTCTATCTCATGAAACATTTTAGAAACACAATCATGCATGTTTAACTCGTATAACATAATCAAACAATAAATAAATAAAATAGTTTTATTACTTAATATTTAAAACTAACTAATTGGGTTTTTTAGGACACCTATTCCAACAATCTCCCAATTGTCCTAAAACCCAAATAGCCTACATTGCATGACTATCTCGTAGGGATCTATCAACACTTTGACTATAAACTTTAATCAATAGTTATCTATCACTATGTCATTCTTTTGCTCACATGCTTTCATCTACTAGGAACCTTCTAATCCAACCAGTCTACTCAACAACTCCATAACTGTCAAGTACCAAACTTCCATAGTAAAGTAAACAATCTCATACTGCTTCACTCTTCACCATCTAATGACTCCCACTATAAGGGTAAACAAGAATTCTAAAATCAAACATCTAAACTCCCTTTTAAACAAACGACCCATAATGAACCCTACATCCTCTATTTTGAATCTCGCCAACGTTTGATCCTAAAAACATAGGTTGTTTATCTTAGGTCTTTTTATTTTTAATTAACTTACTTGAAAATAAAAATTTAACAGCTCATAAAAATGCTACACCATTCTCATTGAGTAGAATGTCATCCATATACAAAACTTAGAAAGTCTCTACTTCCTTGTTATATCACTTGCATACTAATGGTTCACTAACCATTCACTAAAGTCCCTAGGACTTAATTAACCATCATCGAATCTAATATTCAATGAACAAGATGCTTATTTAAGCCTACAAATGGACTAACTCATTTTGCATACTTAATGCTCTTGGCTCTTGGCAACAGATTTACCTGGTTATATCATATACATAACCATTCAAGATAACCATTCAGAGAACATCATCTTGATCTCGACTTTGCCGTATCTCATCATATGAAACACAATGGATGAGTATCCTTATGGACTTAAGCATAGCATCAGGTTAGAAGACCTCGTTAAAGATGATTCTTTCTTATAGGGTATAATCCATTGCCATTAATGTAGCTTTGAAGGTCTCTACCGTCAAGTCCACTCAACTGCATACACTTATAGATCCATTCAGATCCTATCTAATAGACTTAATGTCTTTCGAAGCCTCTACAAGTTCCAAACTTAGTTAAAATACAGCTATTTTAACTTAACTTTTATTGCCCTAACCAATTAATCTGCATCTTTATATTTAAGAGTTCTATTGCAGTCTAAAGTATCCAATTCATCATCACTCTTAACTGTTAAGACTAAAGACATGAATCTACCAGGTAACCCTAACCATCCTCCCACTACATCAAAGCTCTCATGTACATTGTGTGATAATAACCTAGTTGAAGATATATCTAGTACATCATCTACACTATAAGTTGTACCGTGCTGTTGAGACACAGTATGTCATACTGTCAATTTAACCAATACAAGCTATCTGTTGTACTTTTAGAACACTTTCTAATACATTTTACACAGTGAACCTTTTTGATTTGTAAACATGACTCATCATATGAATCGTACCATATTCAATACCATACTATAGATCCATTCTACAACTCTTTGTAATAAGGATAAATAAGAATTCTCTTGAAACCACCACTTTGATCAAATCAAAGCAACTTGATATAATTTCCTAACTAATTCCAACTTCAGTCTTTAATTCTTTGAACCTTTCAAAGAATTCAAGATTTTAGTCTTTATAGGTATATCTATACATCAACTAATTGAGTAATTATTCATAAACATTTTATGAAATACTCACAGCTTCCGCTCGCTTGAACTTTTAGCATTTCATAAACACTTTATGAACAAGTCCTAGTGGCTTAGTGATCCTGCTACCTTTACTCTTAAAGACATTTTCAGTCACCATTAATTCGAACATGATTCCCATATCGGTGATCATTCAAGTACTTAATGATCCATAAGACAAATCAAACCAATTTCGAATCATATTGGACTAATGTCACCTAAAATTAAGTACCACTTAAAAGCTATATGGTTTTCCAGAATTTCTTCTTTTATACGATTACACAACCTAACTTGTGTTAAACTAATAAATTGCCATTAATGTATCATTGATCAAAATAAGTTAACTATCTAACAATTCACCTTTTTAAATAAACACTTTATTTATATAACTATCAGTTTATTTTTAAAAAACTAATTGAAAGTCTGTTTAGAAACAAATAGTGGATAGAAATGAAATTTCTAAAGTACATTAAGGTAGTTACTCAAATACAAAACAACATTCCCTAACTTAAACTACTACCTCTTGATGCTCTTATTGAAAACCCATTCACCAATACGATAGTGAACTACGTACTAGTCACAACTACAGGAGACATGATGTCAAATATCTCATCATGTTGGCTTCCAATCTTGGCAACAATAGTATCTAAGTACTTAGGCAATTCCTTTTAACATATTAACATCAAGTGCAATTATAAAAAAGACAAAACTATTTTGACTTATGTTTTATTCTACCTTTTTAAGGTTCCTAATTCATTAGATTGATGTTTACACAAGTGGACTCTTCCCTTAGTTCTCATAAATTATTGTCATGCTAATAGTTCTCTGACCAAACACTTCTCTCAAGTGTTTTTTTTATCATATCCACTACTACAGTTGATGAATCAAGTATCTAATACTAGAATAAGTATGGCATCTAATATCCAAGCCTTGCACCCGACCAACGTTTTAGTCTAGTCTAACATTCCTAACGTTATTTTCAACTTAGAAAGTCGAGTAGCAACCTAGAGAATTCTGAGCATCTCCTGGTGCTTTACATGTATTAAACATATCGTATTATAGCGAAGAATACATAATAGACAAGACATATCAGTATTGAATGCAATGCATAGTTTTAAGAACCAGTCTGAAAACAAAAACCAATGAAAAAAGTCATATAACACATGGGATTACATTTCTTGGTTTTTTAGCAAACAATCAAAGTTCGGAGTTCACATTCTGACACTTAAATGTATGCCGTGGAGACCCAACCGAAACACCCAAAACTCCCCATGGGCGAGGCGGATTTGAGACATAGGAAGGGTGAGAACATTTCTCAATAAATATGTTTCTTGTAAACTCTTTACTAAACACATTTAACACACAACTTTTCCCTCAGCCTCTAGGGTCCTACAATGGAGCTCTTCGAGAAGGCTAATGTAGACACTAGTCAATTGTGCACCATTACCTAAACACTCGTACAAGGTCTCGATATACTCCACGTCAGCGTGGCCGTACTGGATTGCTTGGACTTTAGCTCATCTTTCAGAGGATTAACCTTGTATTCTATAATCTCTTTGAGGAGGCGCGCCCACCTACTATATTGCTAGACCAGTAATGGAGGCCATGAGCATTCATTTAGCAGCTTGCGCCTACGTGATATTTTGTGTATTGTGAACTTTTAAATAATTTTAACAAATAGACAAAGCATGGATCCACCTAACCATTCTCTGAGTGTGTGTAATAATGAGCTAACCAATCTGCTCGCTACTATGGGAGAGGCATAACAAGTAATTAGTCAAATGAGAACTATTCTCAAATAATATGTTTCCTAAACATATTTAACTTACTGTTTCGTCCTTGGTATCATGACGCTCTATAACAAACTATCATACCATCCTAGTCAAGTTTATACCATTACCTAGACATTAGTTCAAATAAACAAGACAATCCATGTCAGCGTGGCAGCACTCATTTTCCTTGTACCACTATTTATCATGCAGAAGTCTAACCTTGTATCATACGAACAAACGCTCTCCTCGGGGAGTAGCACCTATTCACTATACTATCAGACTGGCAATAGAGACCGTGAGGAATCAATTCATGTTCCTCACTCCCAGTTGAAATTTTCAATGGTGGATCTTTCTTTCAAATTTGATTATCTCATAATCCATATTAGACTCTCATTCTAAATTTTATTTAACAATTAAATAAAACCTTAATCCAATTAAGTTCCTCTAATTATCCAACCCGTGCAATCTAATCTCAATAGACACATTATTAGAATTTTTTTTTAAATAATTCAACTTTTAAATTTTCTAATCGCATTAGACATATTTGAAAAAAATTCTCCCACTACATAAAATCAAATGTTTCACAAAGTTATATGACTTTATAATTTGATTCACATCATATGTAATATTTAGGGACTTTAAATAATATTGAATACGTGAACTAAATTTAATAAGTACCATTTTATCAAATAGTTTGAACAACATTACTTAAGGCCCAAAGGTTGGAACAATTAAAGATTTTTCTAAATTCTTCTAGAAAAGATTATTACATAACCTTAATTAGGATCTCATCCCAATTAATTAATTATTTATTTAAATTATTTAATTGAAAAAATATAAAAATAACAATAAAAATATTTTATTTTAATTTGGCGCTGGGCACACCCCACTTCATTTTAATTTTTTATTTTAATATTAGTATTTAAACAAATAAATAAATAAATAAACCTGATTTTAATTTCATTAAATCATAAACCGAATATCTAATCCAATTAGATATTCTAAGTGACGTTGTATATATCTAAATCATTCAACTACCTGAATATCTAATCTCATTAGATTATTAAGAAACATACGCCCATAACTTTAATTATAACTCAGCCTAATTTAAATAATTTAAATTCGATGAATAACAATCTTGTTATTAAACTCTTTAATAACACAATCAGGTTTTTATTAGTTTTGGATTATCATAAAACATTCAACAATTGAATATTTCATATCTAGGTTCATAATTTAATCACATTAGACCAATAATATAAATTGTTCAACTCTTTGAATATGGTCTGATTTAGAAATAACTTCTTGAGTGAATCATGAATCACCTAAAATTTTAAATAATTTAGAACTTTAATGAATATTCAATCTTATTATTAAACTCTTTCAACAAAAATATTTAGGATAGTCATTTTCCTTTAATGAAATTCCAATTTCTTACTTTTCATAATTTTACACACCTTAACTTTATCAGCCTGATGTTTTAATGTAAATTATGAACGTATTTAGAGTTGGCTTTGTTACCAATTGTCGGGAACGCATTTTAAAAAATTTTCCCTAAACGATTAAAGCGGGTGCAGCGGAAAACTAATTTTATATCTAATGCTCCACTCTAATTAAACTATTTAATAGACTTAAATCTTACCCTAATTGGCTCATAATACAACAATTAGACAAATCGAATAACACAAGTATAAACATGGTACATGTAAGAAACGAAATAAAGGAAAGAGCAAATTGAATATCAAATACTTAATTTAGACATACCTGAAGCGTGATGTGCTTGGTGTATGCTTAGCAAGTGCACTAAGTTATATCAAGTAATACAAAGTGAGTAGAGTATCATTCCCACGAGGATTGATTATTGAGTGACTACCAAAATTAATCGCTCCAGCACTATTTGAAAGACCGAAAATTTGAATATGTAACAAATAAAATGAAAAGAGCTAAATTAGGTTACTGAATTTTTGAAAGTTTTTCTAATTTAAATAAGGTCCAATGCATTCGATTTCACCTAGTTGTATCAATATGTCTTTCTATTCTCGATATTCAAGTTGTTCTTACATGTTGATGGTCGAAAATCCTAATTTACTAAGTATTCTCTCTCGAACAATATTTTGTATGCTCATTTACATATTAAATCATCAATCTCTTGCATTAACTTAAATAAGAAAAGGGTTTTGAAGATCCATGATTTTCACTTATGACCATACAAATCGCATTAATCTATATCTAGCATTTGCTCAATTTGTGGTATTTATCATTCATCATAAATCTCCTCTTAGACTCATTATGAATCATTATAGGTTTTGAATGGTGATCAAGTATTCAAAACGCATGAAGAACAATGATAAACACTCAAACAACGCAATTAACAAACATTGAATACGTTGACTTAGAAAAGAGCGTATAAAAAACTTAGGCTACATTGTAGCCTTGAAAAGGCAAAATTCGTTCATGATATACATAATATAAGCAAAAATACTAGAAAATCTATGAACTTAAAGAAGAAAAGGACAGGAAAGAACTTGAAATTGAAAAATTACAAACCAAACTCTTTCTTTTCTCTCCCTTCCTCTTCTATCCGAATTTTTTCTATTTTTTCCTCTTTGGATTAATTTTTTTTTTGAATGAATTGATGATTAACCAATTCCCCTACACCCCTATTTTTAGTACATGAGGTTGGAAATTTAAGAAACAAAAAATTTCACAAGCTTCATTCTCATTTGCTACTTTTGCCGCCCGTCTTTGCAACTTGCTCACGACTTGCTTCTTTCTTCATTTTTTCTTTTTTTTTTTCCGCCCAAATTCAAATTTTCTTGTAAGTTGTATGTGTTCATAAAGTGTTTAAGAAGTTCTTTCACTTGATTTTCTCATTTGGCCGCCCATTTTTGCAATTTGTAACAACTTGTGTAAATGTTTGATGTTTCCTTTCTAAACCATGTGCTTTTGGTGTGTTTAGCCCATTTATTGCTTTTGTTTGATGTATCTTGCATTCACTTCTCGATATTGATGATAAAATATAGCAAGAATTTGCATAAAATGGGTGTTTTTTCAAGGAAATAATGATATGAGTGAAATAGAGCAAAAGAAATGAACATTTGATATAAAATGGTTAGAAAGTAAATCTAAATGATATGAATAATTATATACTAGATTAGACTTACAAAAATACCCCCAAGCTTAAATCTTGCTCTTCCTTGAGCAAGGCTGAACATTAAGGCGCAGGGTCTTATGCTTTTTAAGAATTTTTAACACAATTAAAAGCAAGACTACTTTGATTAGACAAGAATGGCCACAGTTCAAACTTTAAGGTTCTGAAGGCAAAACAATCTTTTTAATGAAAAACCCTTCAATCAACTTTGTAACCGAATTAAACAATTGGCTAAGAAAAGTAAGTTTATCCGTTCTTTCTAATACCAAGATATTCATACCAAATAGATCACAAAAATCATGCCACTCATAACAAAACTTTTAATGTATGCCCAAAACTAAAAGTTATTCACAAAATTTTCTCCTTCTTCAGCTTTTTCTTTTTTAATATTATTTATGAGGGAGTAATCTACCCCAGTCAATCTCGGTCCACGAGTATATCTCTAGTGACAATCGAACTCCTAACCTGTGGGCGATGACCGCATGGGTAAGAGATGCCACCACTGAGACTCCCTTAATGTGACGGCGTGAGTGTATCTTTAGCAAGAATGGAACTCTTTAGCCCTGGGCGATGGCCGCATCATTAAGAGACGCTACGACAGAGATGCCCTTATTATGATTGCATGTGTATATCTTCAGCAAGAATCAAACTCCTGACTCCTAGGCGATGACCGCATGGGTAAAAGACCCCACCACTAAGACGCCCTCATGATGGTCAAAACATATCTTAAAATGTTTACATGGGATAGCAGTGCTACAGGTGCCTCCCTCATTTTCTCTATCTTTTATTTTCATATTTTTCTTTAGACTTAGGCATTACCCTTTAAAGTCTAATATGCAAATGATAATCTTAATGTAATCCATTCAAATTTGGGCATCTTTTAATCAAAAAGATAGGTAAAACAGCCATGCTAACTAATGAGCTCAAATGCCACGGTTCTATCAAGATAGTGCCTTAGAATAGATCATGTTTTGCAATTGGAACACAAAAACAATCGATTCTCAAGTTGTTCAAGTCCAATTAAAGTAAATGGGCTAAAAAGAGCATAAAAATTGCATAAAAAGCATGATGATATGATCTCCAAAAAATAAAATTAATTATTTTAAATTGGTTCAAAATAAAATTTAAAAAGACTAATGATCTAAACTATAGAAAATAGAAACTCTTTTTGTTGGCCGACACTATCTACTTCCCGTAAAAAGGCTCCAAACTTTGGGAGACACTAAAGCCAGCTCTAAACGACAAAATAGGACTAGACAGGAAAATGTTTTGAAAAACTTTGTTCAAAATTTTAAAAGCGTGACAAAATGTCTCTCCCACCCCTTGAACTTAAAGTGATCATTGTCCTCAATGTTAAAAGATATACAAAGAATGAAACAGTAAGTGAGAGATACTTCTCAGGTTTGAGGTTTGCTTTTAGATGGTTAATGTTGTCATCAGGTTACCCCCAAACTTGTTTCAAAAACCTGTTGAATAAAATGTACAAAAATGTAAAAAAAATAATAAAAGTTAAAAAAAAATTAAACGAAAAAAAAGGAAAGGAAAACTTGGGTTGCCTCCCAAGAAGCACTTAAGTTATATTCATTAGCTTGACTTTTTGATATGTTCTATCCTGTATCCCAAAGGAGAAAGGAGTTTCTTCCATCCACCCTCAATGTTCATTTTTTTCTGTGGCTCTTCTTTGTATCCTTCTTCATACGACCACCTCCACCTTCTTTAATAATGGGATCCTTGAGCTTAATGTGCCACAACCTAAATTTCTTTTTTTGATCTTTTTTGCATTTTTTTTTATAAAATCATCCTTGGCTCCGAAAACCTTTGACTTCGTTAGACAAGCTCGACGCTCTATTTCGATCACTAGTGGTGGTGGGTCGGTAAAGATGGGTTTGGTCATTGGTGGCAATGAGCTAATCAAGAGGGTTATGTAAACATTGTCTTAATCTTTTGGTTACATGCTTTAATCTACTATGAACCTTCTGAGTCAACTACTCTACTCAACTACTCCCCAACTGTCAAGTACCTGACTTTTGTAATGATGTAAGCAATACAAGACTGCTTTGCTCTTCACCATCTAATGATTCCAACTATAAGGGTAAATAAGAATTCTGACGTCTAACACCTAAACTCCCTTTTAAAACAAATGACCCATGATAAACCAAACATCCTTTCTTTTGAATCTTGCCAAAGCTTGACCCTAAGAACATAGTTGGTTCATCTTGGGTCTTTCACTTTCAATTAACTTACTAGACAATAGAAACTTAACACCTCATAACAATTCTACACCATTCTCAATGAGCAGAATGTCATCTATTTACAATACTTAGAAAGTCTCTAGTTTCTTGTTATGTCACTTGTATACTAATCGTTCACTAACCATTGACTCAAATCCCTAGGACATGATTAATTGTCATCGAATCTACTATTCAATGAACAAGATGCTTTTTAAAGTCTACAAATAGACTAGCTCAGTTTGCATACTATACGCTCCTGACTCTTGGCAACAAATTTATTTGGTTGTATCATATACATAACCTTTCAAGATGACTATTTATAGAACGTCGTCTTGATCTCCACTTTGTCCAATCTCATCACATGAAACACAATAGATGAGTGTCCTTATGGACTTAAGCATAGCATATGGCTAGAAGGCTTCTTAACAGGCGATTCCATCCTATAGGGTATTAATCCACTGCCATCAATCTAGCGTTAAAGGTCTCTACCTTCTTGTCCAATGAACTCTTTATACTTGTAGATCCATTTAGATCTGATCTAATGGATTTAATGTCACCTCTACAAACTCTAAACTTGGTTAAAATACAATTAGTTTAACTTAACTTTCATTACTCTGACCTAATGGTCTGCATCTTTACACCTAAGAATTTCATTGTAGCCTAAAAGATTAGATTCATCATCATTATTAACTGTTAAGACTAAAGACATGAATCCATTAGGAGATCCTAACCATCTTCCCACTACATCATAGCTATCGTGTACTTTGCGTGACAATAACCTAGTTGTATCAAGCTATATAGAGACATAGTATCTCTTACTATCAATCTATCTAACACAAGCCATCTGTTGTACTTTTGGAACACTTTCTAAAACATCTTACATAAAATTTTTTTGATATGTAGATGCGACTCATCACATGAATCTTACCATATTCAATAACACATAATTGATCGTTTCTATAACATACTGTAATAATGAAAAACAAGAATTCTCCTAACACCACCAATTTGATCTAATCAAAGTAACTTGATATAATTACCTAATGGATTCCAGCTTAAGTCTTTAATGCTTTGAACATTTCAAAGGATTCATCAGTCCTCACAGGTATATTTATATATCAACTAATTGAGTAGTCATTTATAGTTGATGTATTTTCAAAACAGAGTAATAAGTAAAGTGTTTGAAGTTTGTCCCATACTTTCTTTTGAAGTATTTTGGAATGTATAAGATGTGTGTCAACACACAGGAACTATGTGTCGACACACAATCCTATAGAACTAAGAAAAGGTTTATATGTGCCAACACATAGATCTTATAGAGCAGCAGAATTGGGTTTGTGTGTCGACACATAGGTTCTGTGTGTCGAAACATAGGTCTTATATAAAGGTGTGTTTTGAAGTGTGTGTCGACACTCACTTCGACACATAGAATTATTATAACATAAGTGTCAATATGTGTGTTGACAGAAAGGGTGGTTTTGATCGTTACTTTGCGTGGTTTTTCCAATTTTTGGAGGTTGGGTTTGGATAAGTATGGGATGTCTTTGACATGTTGTAAATAAATATATTCCCTTGGTTGTTTGATATAAAAACACTTTGAGAAATTGAAAAGAATTGAAAAGAGAAAAGACAAGAGTTTTTGTGAGAATTGTGAAAGTGTTCTTGGCAAACTTCATTCTCATTCATCTCTCCTATTCCCATCTTACGCATCTTCACTTCATTGTATTGGTTGTCGTTGTATCCCCGAGACTATTTCATATGTTGAAATAAGTCTTAAGGAAAGTGATCACATGTCCTCGACACCTGAGATCTTCTGGTTACCCAGTTGCAAGGAGCTTGCCCTAACAATCTCAAGACTTAGTTTCTAATTTGTGATGGCTATGTGAGATGACAGCCAACTTTGAGAAGTTGGGACCAATTTTATGGTGGGAATCTCGGTTGACGGCAGAGGAAGATGCACTTCCTGATTACTATGTTGAATGTGGTGTATGTTCTGAATACACCACTCCCCGAACCCGCTTCTGAGGAGGAGGAGATGCTAGCCAAGCAACAAGCTCAGTTGAAGTGGGATAATGGAAACTATATCTATAGAGGGCACATTCTGAACGACATGACTGATGCCCTCTTTGACATCTACTCTAACATGCCTATTGCAAAGTAATTGTGGGACGCTCTTCAAGCACACTACATGGCAGAGGATGCAACAAGTAAGAAATTTTTAGTTAGTCAATTCAATAACTATAAGGCCGTAGAAAATCATCCGGTAATGGAACAATTCCATGAAATAGAGAGAATATTGAATAACTTTACACAACACAATATCAATATGGATGATAATATAGTTGTGTCCTCTTTGATAGAAAAACTTCTGCCTTCGTGGAGAGACATTAAGAAGAGTCGTAAACATAAGAAGGAAGACATGTCCATCAAAGAATTGGCTAAACATTTGCGTATTGAGATAGGGTATAGGTTGCAAGACGACAACAAGGACCGCCCCTGTTACATTGGAAAGATCAATGTCATAGAAGAAGGACAATCAAGCAAGAGACTCGAACGAACCGGACGCTACCAAAAGAAAAGAGATAACAAGAGGCCAAAATCGGTCTGTTGGGAGTGTCAGAAACCCGATCACCTTAGGAGGGACTGTTTTCACTTAAAGAATAAGAAAGGCAAGGGGCTTGATCATTGCGCCAAAAATTCGAATGATAGATTCATGGTGATGATATCGGAGATCAACCTAGTCTAGAGTGATGACTCTTGTTGGGTTGACTCTAAGGGCATGAAACATTTGTATAAATATAGGGGGTTCTTAAAAAATTTGAACCCATAGACAATGGAATTGTGTTGTTTATGGGTAATGGAGCGACCTTACCAGTCAAGGGTAAGGGAAAAGTTGATTTACTTTTCACTTCCGGGAAATCCCTTACCCTGACCGATGTGTGCTCACCCCGGATGTAAAGAAGAACCTCGTGTCTGGTGGCCTATCAAATATGTTTGGGGTCAAGTTGGTCTTTAAGGCTGACAAGTTCGTATTGTCGGCGGGGGATGTTTGTTGAAAAGGCTATCAGTATAAGGGGATGTTCAAATTGAATGTGAGTAATAAAATTGCTAGTTCGGTATATATGCTTGACTCTTCATTTTTATGGCATCAAAGATTAGGTCGTGTAAACTTTCGTAGAATGCATGAAATAGCTAACTCATCGTTGATTCCACATATCGATAAAGTTGATGATAAATGTAAGGCATGTATGCTAACGAAAATAACAATATTACCATTTCCTTTAGTTCAAAGGGAAACTAGTTTATGTGACTTCGTTCATAGTGATTTAAGCGACTTTAAAAGTACTCCGACTATAGGAGGAAAGAGATACTTCATAACCTTCATAGATGATTGTTCAAGGTTTGGCTATGTGTATCTAATAAACCATAAAGACGAATCACTAGATATGTTTAAGGCATATAAAGCGAAAACCGAACTACATTGTGAGACCTTCCTTAAAGGGCTTAGATCGGATTGTGGTGGAGAATATTATGATCCCAAATATTTCGAAACCATGGGTATTGTACATGAGATCATAGCACCTTATACGCCACAGTGAAATGGCATGGCTGAGGAAAAAATCGAACTCTAACCGAGATTGTGAATGCCATGTTATCATATTCTGGACTCAGTGAAGGATTTTGGGGTGCGGCCATGCTTACGGCCTGTCATATATTTAATCATCCTCCTAATAAGAAAAGTAAAATAAACCCGTGTGAACATTGGAACAAACGAGCCCCAAATTTTAACTATCTTAAAGTGTGGGGGTGTAGGGCAGTTGTTAAAGTCCCTGAACCTAAACAGAAAAAATTAGGTGAAAGAGGTGTCAATTGTATTTTTGCTGGATATGGGCCTCATAGTATGGTGTATCGGTTCTATGTAATTAAATCTAATGACTACATTGAGGTGAACACTATAACAGAATTAAGAGATGCTGTATTTGATGAGAATCGGTTTACCTATATTCCTAGACCAAAGGATTATGTACCAGTTGAGAATGACATCCCAATGTTAGATGATGGATACCATCATGAGAGGAAAGAAATTCTAGATGAGGCTCTAAAACACCAAAGGAGTAAAAGAGCAAGGAAAGAGAAATCTTTTGGACCAGACTTCTACACATTTTTGGTCGAAGGTACTAGGAACTATATGGACCATGTAACTCCATATTGTTGTCTCATGAAGTCGGATCCCATGATATTTGATGAGGCTATGAGGTCTCATGATGCCTCCTTTTGGAGAGAGGCAGTAAATGATGAGATGGATTCCATCATGGATAATAATTCCTGGATTTTAGAGGATCTTCCATGAGGAAAAAAGCCCATTGGGTGTAAATGGATATTCAAGAAGAAGACGAAAGTCGATGGAGCTATAGATAAGTTCCAAGCCTGACTGGTGGCTAAAGGGTTTACCCAGAAACATGGGTTAGACTACTTTAACACGTATGCCCCGGTGGCAAGGATATCGATGACAAGAGTTTTAATAGCTCTTGCCTTAATTTATAAGCTAGTGATTCACCAAATGGATAGGAAAATGGCATTCCTAAACGGTGAGCTAGAAGGGGATGTGTACATGGAACAATCGGCAGGATTTGTTGTTCTGAGCCAAGAGAGAAAAGTATGCAAACGCATATGTTCTCTGTATGGCTAAAGCAAGCCCCGAAGCAATGGCATCAAAAATTTGATCAATTTCTTCTAAACGACGAATTCATATAAATGAATCAGATAAGTGTGTCTATAGCAAGTTCGAGAATGGCAAAGGAGTCATTATTGATTATATGTTGATGACATGCTGATATTCGTTAATGATTTAGAACAAGCGGAGGAAACTAAATAATTTCTCTTGATGAACTTTGCAATGAAAGACATGGGTGAGGCTGGGGTTATACTTGGTATAAGGATTGTAAGGAACGGTGATACGCTATCCTTGACTTGGTCTCACTATATAGAAAATGTGTTGAATAGATTCAACTTTGGTGCTTGTGCACCAATGTCCATTCTAATGGACCCAAGTGTGAAGCTTGTATCGAAAGTGGGAGCTCCAGTGTCGCAGTTAGAGTATGCCGAAGTCATTGGACATCTTATGTATGCCATGACAAGCACAAGGCCCGATATAGCCTTTGCTGTTGGAAAGCTAAGTAGGTATACTAGCAATCTGAGTAAATTACATTGGCATGTGGTGTATAGAGTACTGAAGTACCTAAAGAAAACCATGGGCTATGCATTTCTTAGGTAGGGTATCCTCTAATTTTGAAAGGATACTCTGATGCTAGTCAGATCTCCAATGTGGAAGATCATGCATCCATAAGCAGACGGGTTTTCTTGCATGGTGGGGGTGCAGTATCTTGGGGTTCCAAGAAATAGATGTGTATATCCTATTACACTATGGCGGCAGAGTTTATAGCTCTTGCTTCTACGGCTAAAGAAGCCGTGTGGTTAAAGGATCTCTTGTATGAGATTCCTTTGTGGCCTAAGCCGATCTCACTGATAGCTAAAGACTTGGTTCTGAAAACTAATGAGGGGATGGGGTTAAAACCTGTCAGGTGGCCCAGCGCCTGGCTTCAATGCGGTGATCAACCTCCCTCCTTGAAGGAAGTTGTTTTGGAAAATCTGGTGGCATAACATCACAAAATTCTTCTAACACCCCGCACAGTCCCTCGGGAACCTCCGTAGTAACGGGACCATTATCCTCCACTAAAGTGGCAATGAAAGTCTCATGCTTCTTACAGACCCCTTTCTTGAACTGCACGGCCAAGGGAAACTTGGCCTCAACTTTCTCCCTTAGCAAAGGCACTGCATAGGTCTCCTGGTTTTGAGTGATCTCCATGACATTGTCTCGTGGGAAGGACAAAGGCTTTACGGTATTGAGAAAATCCATCCCAAGCACCACCTTGAAATCGTCCATTGTCACCGTGGTCAAGTCTAGGGTACCGTGCCAGTCCCCCACCTGGATAGGAATTGCACGTGCCAACCCTAGTATCAGTTTGGATGAAGCATTAACAGTCTTCATCCACCCTAACTCTTTAGCAAAGCTCAAATTGAGGACGCTGCCTCTTGTTTCGAAATGATGTTATGTGTGGCCCCGGTGTCCACCAGCGCCTTTGTCTCAACCCCATTCAGTAAGGCATTAACATACATGAGTCCTTATCTTGAGTGTAGTCTTAGTGCGCTGCCTCACGCACCCCCATGCGCACCCGTCTAACCTAGAGCGCAAACCTGCACCTCGGTTGGCCAGACCTGCGCATCCATTTGAGCCTTCACACGTACCTATGCCTCAGCTCTCCTGGCATGCGTACCCTCCTGAACCTTTGCGTGTACCCCTACCTCGGTCCCCTATGTCTGTGAACTCGTCTGGACCTCCGAGCATCCCTGTGCCTTGGTCCCCTAGGCTTGGGCACCCAGTGCGCTGTCATGCGTAGCACTGCACCCGTCTCCCTTAACTCGCGCATCAGCTCTGGAAACTGTGCGCACCCCCTTGGACATGGTTCCAAAGATGCACATGGCCCCCATGCCTACGCCTTCAGCTTCCTGCTCTAGGGGCATTTTGCACTGAGGTCACTCCCTGACATAGTGAGGAACCCAACACAAGGAACAATCCCAGGACTTGCCTTACCCTGCTTGTCTTCGTCTTGCTTGCTCTTGTCCTTATGTGGGAAGGGTTTGTGAGACTTGTCTCCCCCGCCCTTCCCTTTGTTCCCCTTGGTGTTTTCCTTCTTGGCAAAGTCCTTGTAAAATTAGGTCCTTCGCCTCAGCAATGGCACCGGCAAGGTCTTGGACATCCCTTCTTTTCAAGTCCACTTCGGCCCATGATTGCAAGCCCTTCATGAAGTAGAAAAGTCTGATAATCTCGGGCCAATCTGGAACTTCAAGCATAAGGGATTAGAACTCGGTAACATAGTCCTGTATGGATCCGGTGTGCTTCAAACAACGAAGCCTCTTTATAGCTTGGCCGTTCACATTCTAGGGAAAGAACTTCCTCTTAAGGTCCTTGACGAGCTCCTCTCATTTGTCCATGGTGCAAACCCCCTTGGCTATGTCCCCATGGCACCTCCTCCACCAAAGCGCGACTTCCCCCTCCAAATACATGGTAGCCGTGCTGATTTTGGAAGCCTCATCAGTGGTGCAAAGTGCCTCGATGTATTGTTCAAGGCTCCATAAGAAGTTGTTAACCTTCTTTGCGTTGTGCTTTCCCCCAAACCTAGGTGGGTCCGGTACCTTGCCTTATCACACGCCTAAGTGCCACCCAAGCTAAAGCCCCCTGCAAGTGCAGTCTTGCACAACACAGTGTCAGCCTTCAAGTTGTTAAGCTCCTCCCTGAGCCCAAAAACTGCAGATGTCAGCTTGTCGAGCTGGTCCTCCACCATAGGCTTGACAACGTTGACAACTTCGAGGATCTTGTCCTCTAACCCCTCAACGTTCTCCTCTAATGTCTCGAGAGTATCCAGCTACTCATGGACCTCCCCCATGGCTAATGCCAATCTCGTAACCCTTGCATCTAGGCTGGCATGGGCCTACAGTGGAATGGATGGGTCCTTAGCCTTGTTGGATTTTGAGTCTCCCCTTTGTTGGCTCCTTTGTAACTTGTGAGGTACTCACGTTTCCTTCTCTAGCACAACGCTACGAGTCATACACGAAACTCGCTCTGATACCATGTTGTCATGGGATGACACTTGAACCTAATCACAGCCCGCGATGCCACTTAACTTCACCCAGAAAGTCCCTCGTTAAGTCCGGCCCCGAAACCTCAAAGTGACTCGATACAAAGTCAAGACAACAAAAGCGTTTTAAGTATTGGAAGAACAGATAAAAGCACAAGTATTCAAAGTTAGAGCAAGAGAGAATCAGAGAGAGTATTTTGTGGATGATTGAGCAAATGCCCATCCAACTCTATTTATAAGTAGAGCATAGGTACATGAGCCGTGTGACTCTTCACATCAAGAAGCTTCTAGAACTACAATTAATTACACTCTTCCCGCTACTCCTACTTCCAACTGTGCATTTACTTGCCCATGCAAAAGGTCACTGCTTCTACACTATTCTAGGCTATTCTAGATCCTTCTAGATTGTTCTAGTCTACTCTACATTACCCTAGTACATTGAAAATAAGCGAAATAAAAATACAAGGTAAAGAAAATTAAAGTAAAGTACTACTAGAATAAGCGGCTGGTGACATTATGCTCTTAACGAACCCAAGTATATTTTATTGAATGTCGTTCATAAGGACATTATTAATGGGGTCCACCGTAGTGAGTGTGAAGTTCGGCCACTCCAAGGAGTGATTTTTGACAAAGGCTTTGGCTCTAAAACACTCACGAAGGGTATAGGACACAAGGCCATAAATGTGTCAATTTGGGAGTTGTAGGATGTGTATGGGGAATAAGCCTTCTGTGTGGAGATGTATTCGATTAGTCAAATGGGATGTATGGTTCAGAGCATGGTCTACCATTTTCATTCCAAGTAACTATAACGTGTCTTCACTAGCTAGAGGTTTAGTTGAAAGACACCCTCATTGATGCACAATAGGGCTTCTTGTTATTTGTAAGATGTTGTATTATAAGAATGATTGTATTTTGAAAATGGTAGGGGAATGTCAATGTATTTTCAAAATAGAGTAATAAATGAACTGTTTGAAGTTTGTCCCATACTTGCTTTCAAAGTATTTTTGCATGAATATGGTGCGTGTCGACACTCAGTGGCTGTATGTCGACACACAATCCTACAAAACCAAGAAAAGGTTTCTGTGTGTTGACACATAGGCCCCGTGTGGCGACACATAGATCTTGCAGAACCACAAAATTGGGTATTTGTGTCGACACACAGGTCTTACAGAAAGGTGTGTATCAAAGCGGCACTCACTTTGACACATAGATTTATGGCAACATGAGTGTCCATTTGTGTGTCAACACATAAGGTCTATGTGTCAACACACAGCCTTGTGTGTCAACACAGAGCTTCGACACATAGGGTGGTTTCGACCGTTACTCTGAGCTATTTTTTCCGGTTTTTAGCGGTTGGGATTTCGTAAGCATGGGACGTCTTTGACATGTTATGAATGCATATATTCCCCTGGTTGTTTGATAAAAAAACACTTCGAAAGAGTGAAAAGAATCAAAAAGAGAAAAGACAAGAGTTTTTGAGAGAATTGTGAAAGTGTCCTTGACAAACTTCATTCTCATTCATATATCCTATTCCTCCTCTTACACATCTTCACTTGATACCTGAGATCTTCTGGTTACCTGTTTGCAAGGAGTTTGCACCAACACTCAAAAACATATTATAAAATACTCATTGCTTCCACTTGCTTGAACTTCTAGCAATCCATAAACTTTTTATGAACAAGTCCTAGTAGCTTAATGGTTCTATTACCTTCATTGTTAATGACACTTTCAATCACAATTAATTCGAACATGATTATCAAACCAATTATCATTTTTGTACTAATGGTCCATAAAACATATCAAACCAATTTTGAATCATATTGATTAATGTGACCTAAGATTAAGTACCACTAAAAAGCTATATGTTTTTTGGAATTTCTTCTTTTATATGGTTAACAGTTTGGCTTGTATTGAACTAATAAATCACCATTAACTTAGTTTCAATCAAAGTAAGTCAACTATAATGAAAAGGCCATTTCAAAAAGAGTGAATAGAAATCAAATTTTAAAATACATTAAGATAGTTACTCAAATATAAAACTATTCCCAGACTAAAACTACTATCTCTTGATGTCCTTACTAAAACTCATTCACCAGTATACTAGTGAACTACCTAGTAATCATAACAAGAGGAGACATGATATCAAATATCTTATCATGTTGGCTTTTGGTCTTAGCAACAATAGTACCCAAGTCCCGATGCAATTCCGTTTAAAATCTAGTATTTTTGTAAAAAAGGGAAAACTATTTTCACTCACGTAGTGAGGTTCTTAATTCTTGAAGTAGATGCTTACTCTAAGTAGACTCTTCCCTTAGATTTCATGACACCTTTCTCATAAACTGTTCTGATGCTACTGGTTCTCTGACCAAACACTTCTCTCAAGTATCTGATCATCTCTATTATAATTGGCAATTTAAGTATCTAATGCGAGAATAAATTTAACATCTATATCTGAAACTTGCATCCGACTAACTCTTTAGTCTAGTCCAATGTTCTAAACGTTCTTTTCAACTTTGTTGATTTATTAGTAGCAATCCAGAGAACCCTGAGCATCTGCTCAAGCGTAACATAGTTTGTTGGATGTAAGAATTTGAGGAGCTTCTATGGCATGAGATTCCATTCACGTTCAATTGTGCGCTTAAATAGCTTGAGTAGTTTCTGTTAGTTGATACACTGCTAATGAAATTGTATGATGAAATTTGAAGTATAATCATCAAAATTCAAGGAATTGGAGAATCCTCTAAATGACTTAGTCTTGTCTTAAATTGTAACGTATGTGTTAATCTAGAAAGACTTGGGGAAGGTTGTGGTAGTTGGCTGCTTAAGTTTTGTGTCAATACTACGCTTTTCTCGTGGACTAGCAAAGGTTAAGTGTGGGGGTGTTAATGCGTCTCATATTTACACATCTTTTAATTACTATTTTAATTATTTTGCACCTGACTAATTATAGCTTTATACTCACTTTGGCAATTTTTATGTTTTTTAGGTTCGAAATAAAAGTTCCAAAAATTGTCAAATTTCGATGCAAACAAGACAAAATTCAATGTGTAAGCAATTAAATCAAGTCAATCGGAGATGAGGCAGACGAGGTGGTACATGCCAACCATTAGGCCCGCACCCGACCCACACACCCATTGTCATCACACGCAGGCCCATCATGCCTTAGGCCCAACGTCACCAAACAAATCAAGCCGACACCAGCACTGTCATCGTCACCAAGCCACACAACCCATCACCTGCGTCACCCAGACGCAAAGCCTCTACCCATCATCACCCACCACAACACATCATCAACACAAGCCCAACCTCAGCCCATAGGCAGGTCCGTCATCTCACCAAGCTCAACAGCCCAAGCAACCAATCGTCACCGACAGGCTCATCTCAGCCCAGCTCTTCTCAATTCGAACTTCATCGGCCCAGCCACCAGTGCATGTAGGGATTTGCTTTCACCACCTCATTCTCAATTTCTCTCTCTTTGTTTTGTTTTTAATTTTTTTTTCCGTTAAATATGAACGAGATCAAAATTAGCGTGAAAACCGACATGAGTTCATTCATCTCCTTCTTCATCGGTTCATCCTTAATGGAGAGCTAACTTGCTCTCTAGGGTTAGATGAAGTCTGAACCTTTACTTTTAATTGGGGTTAATTTAATTGTTTACATGAATTGCACGGTTGAGATAAATACTTTGAAGTATTATGTTTCTATATCATTTATTCAATTGATATGATTATTGAGTTTTTAAACTTTGATCGTTGATATTGATATTTATAATAGCCTTAGGATTAATTAATCAAGCAATAGTATTTACCAAATGGTTAATTTAAGCCTATCTTCCTTATATTTTAGTTAGATAAGATCAATACATGATAATCAATAATAAGTTAGGTTAAGATTATTTTCCTTATGCTTTAGTTAGATAGGGTCAATACACGATACTAGCAACATCACTTTAGTAGGTTGAAGCTTGCAGCCTAAATCACTACCTATGTAACCATCGATAATCCCAATTTAAGAGTTAATGCAAGAGCAATTGGCTATTGATGGATTCAAAACCCTAAGTTCAATTTTTAATACACTTTTCCTCATTAGAATTAGAACACTTAGTTTGATTTTCATTTCTTTAGATTAATCAACACAAAATCCAATAATTTTCGTCAAATCAATTTAGGCCATAAATTAAATTTATGACTCTTGGTACCTGTGGCTCGACATCCTTTCGCCCTAGACTTCAATTTAGATGTGTTTAGTGGATAGGGTTTAATATTTAATTTTGATAGACGTAGAAAAACACATCACCCTAATGCTTTGTCTTTTAAAATAATTGCCCCGACATCCAAATCGCTAGATGATACGCTTTACACAATCAAGATGATGTTTGATGGGCCTAATACTGGCAATAAACACATCAAGCCCCTATACATGAAGGCCAGATTTGATGGCATTCTGATGAGAGGGTCTTAGTGGATAATGGCGTAGCCATCAGTGTCTGACCATCATATATGTTAGGGGTCATTGATAAATCTTGATATAATCTGATTACATCAGATGTTGTGATCTTTTCCCTTTTTGGAGCTACTACTAAATCTGAAAGGGTCATCCCGATTGAGTTAACTGTTGGTAGCTTAAGCAAGATAATAGCTTTCTTTATAGTGCATACTTCCTCAAGCTACAATGCATTGCTTGGGAGGGATTAGTAACATGCCAATTATTGTATCCTGTCCTTACTGTTCCAGTTGTTAATCTTTTGGAACCATGACAAGCATGAGGTTGCTATGGTAGATAACATACCATTTATGGCTTGCTCCAACTATGTTGAGGCAAAATTCTGCCAATACAGTGTGGGACCACTCCATGGTCTGCCCAAAAGCAAGACATGACATCCATCCTTAACAGCACCCTAACTGAAGCTGAGGCTGGTCAAGTTGATGCGGAGTTAGAACACTCTTAGCTATACGGATGCATGAGTGCCCTTCTTGATGACCGAGATCTCCTAGACAAGCTAGAAGCCATATGCAAAGGGCCCAAGACCTCCCATTAATGATCCAAGAGGCCATTTCCTCGGCACTAGCAAGACTCACGGCTTGGCATGCTGAGGATTAACTTTGGGCTCAATAATGCAAGAAAAAGAGCTGGAGCTATCTAACTTAAGAGCAGCACCAGCCAAGATGGAGGATTTGTGGGCTAAAGTTCAAAACCCCCTCCTCAAGTTTAACTTATGCTCAACAATGGACCCAAGACCTACCTATCTAAGCATTCTGGTATTTAAGGAGTAGAGGGAGCAGTATTTGACCTTCCTTCGTGAGTTCAAGGACTGCTTTGCTTGGGACCATCAAGAGATGCCTGGACTAGACCAAAAGGTTGTTGACTATAGGCTTCCGATCAAGCCAGGCTCGAGGCCCATCATTCAGGTCTAGAGGAGAATATCCCAACAAGTAATTGATCTAGTTGAAGAGGAAACCGAAAGACGCTTGAAGGCTAAATTTGTCAGGACTGCAAGGTATGTTGAATGGTTGGCAAACATTGTTCTTGTCATTAAGATGAATGGTAAATTTAGAGTCTATATTGATTTCAGGGATCTTACTGCAACCACTCCAAAGGATGAATACAACGGCAATTGTTGATTTGCTCATTGATTTAGCCTTGAGGCATGAGGTCTTATGCCTCATGAATTGTTATTGTGGGTATTACAAAGTCATGATTGCTTCGGAGGATATCCACAAAACATCATTTAGGAGTCTTCTGTCAATAGGTACCTTTGAATGGGTGGCTATGCCATTCAGTTTGAAGAAACGCCAGCGTCACCTACTAGAAGGCCATGAACATGATCTTTGATGTCCTCATTGCCAAGATTGTGGAAGTCTACATAGATGATATCATTGCCAAATGAAATTCGTAAGCCAAACACTTGGAAGACTTGAGGGGCGCGTTCCTTAGACTGAAGACCCATGACCTCAAGATGAATCCATTAAAGTGTTCCTTTAGCGTACATTTTAAAAACTTTCTCAGTTTTCTAGTACACCAAAGGGACATCAGAGTGGAATCAATAAGACTAAGACCATTCGATTGGCTAAACCGCCTTCAAGCAAAAAGGATCTTCAACACTTCTTGGGGCAGGATTACTTCTTGAGGCACTTCATTTCAAATGTCGTTATGAAAACTAAAGTCTTCTACCCACTATTGAGTCTTATGTCTGAAAAGGACTTCAAGTGGAGAAGCCACATCAATCAATTTTTGAGGCCATCAAGGATTACTTGATTAAGATGCCAGTGCTGATTCCACCAAAGTAGGGCAAACCTTTGAAGATTTATGTATTTACTTCTAATGAATCTATTGGTTGTTTATTAGTACAAGAAAATGAGCAATGATTTGAAAAAGCTGTGTTCAACCTTCGCTGTTGCTTAAATGAATGTGAAATAAAATACCCCTTAATTACGAGATTGTGTCTATCTTTGTTCTATGCATCGGTGAAATTGAGACATTACTTCTTGGCATTTGCCATATACGTGGTTGCTCAGACAGATATCTCAAGTGCATGCTAGATAAACCATTGGTGACGGAAGATTAAACAAGTGGAGTATTGTTCTACTTCAGTTTGAGTTGGTCTATGTGTCACAAAAGTCAGTTAAGGGTCAAGCTATTGCAAACATTTTAACTGACCATCCAAACATTCATACTTGCTTGGACTTCAAGCAAAAACAGCTCCTAGTGGAGGAAATGGTTTCTTGGAAGTTAGACTTTGATGGATCAAGGACCAATATGAGCATCGGATTTGGGATCGTGATAGAGTCCCTTGTTGGGATCATCGCCAAATTAGCTATTACCTTGGTGTGAAAATGCTCTAAAAACATGGTAGAGTATAAGGCATTAATCATAGGCCTGCAAAGTCTCTTGGAGATGCAAGTCCCTGATGTCATCGTTAAAGGAGATTCACAGTTGGTCATTTGCCAAGTAATAGGGAAATTTTAGTGCTTAAGCGATACCTTGAACAAATACATTTCAGTAATACAAAAACTATTGAATAGATTTTACGGAGTACAGTTTGAACATATCCCTAGAGAACAAAACAAAGCAGCTAATGACTTAGCTCAGTTAGCTTTGGGGTACAAGTTACCTAGGACTTGGTCTAATGAAACCATGGTCATCAAGACTAAGTTTTAGACCATGACATTGAATTCACTGAGTCCTTTAGTGTTGAGAGTGAAGTCATACCAAGTGAATGCTTTAACCCATCATACTGTCACAAGTCAACGAGAGGACTTGAGGAAACCTTTAATGGACTACTTTTAGAGCCCTTAAGAGTATGTTAAAGATAGAAAGACGAAAATGAGAGTTTATAGATTTCCTCTAGATGACAAATATAGAGAGTTGTACAAGAGGAACGCTAGTGGAGTGCTTCTCAAGTGCTTTGACTTGGACGAAGCAATGCTAGTAATGGTAGGAGCCGATGAGGTGTCTGTGGATCTAATGTAGTTGGGAACAAAATGCATTGGCTCATCGGACATTATATCTACTATTAGCCAACAATGATGGATGATAGCATAAAGTGCACCAAAGGGTACAGGGCATGCCAAAGACATGGTCATGTGCTATCTGCAGCTAAGATGCACGCTATTGTCAGACCATTGCCCTTTAGAGGTTAGGCAATGGGCATCATAAGGTAAATTAATCCCTCATCTAACGAGAAACACTCTTTCATCCTTGTGGCCATAGACTATTTCAAAAAATGGGTGGAGCCTAAAGCATATAGAAACATCAAACAACAAGATGTGATTAATTTCATCGAATACCATATCCTACGTAGGTTTGGGATCCCGAAAACCATTACAGTGGACCAAGCTAAGGTGTTCAACGAAGCTAAGATTAAGGAGTTCACCAAGAGTTTCAACATAGAAATCTTTAACTTAGCCCCCTACTAAGCTCAAGCTGATGGCCACGTAGAGTCAACAAAAAATATTATGAAGGCCAACATTGAGAAAATGTTTGAGGATAATCCCAGAAAGTGGCATGAATTGCTACTCGATGCTCTTTGGGCTTACAGATCATCCAAACATGATGCAACTCTGGCAACTCCCTTCCATTTAAAGTATGGCCATGATATCATGCTTACAATGGAAGTCACCATTCAGTCTATTAAGCTGGCTCACCAAGGGATGTTTTTTGAACTTGAAGCAAGGTATGGTGGACGAGCTAACTAATTTGGACCAAGTTAGGCTTGATACCCTTCACAAGTAAGAAAATCAAAAAAAGAGGGTGACAAAAGCCTACTACAAAAAGGTCAAGCCCAAGTCTCTTGACTTAGGAAATTTAGTCTGGAAAGTGGTTTTATCCGTTGGCTAGAAAGATCGTGTCTTTGGTAAATACTTGCCAAACTAGGAAGGCCCACTTAGAGTCATAGAGGTATTTGGAGGCAATGTCTACTTACTTAAAGAATTATGTTCCATCAATTTGGGATTCCAACAAGGAAGTCCTTAGACTTAGATTCCCTGAATTATAGGCTCATTTTCAATATTAATGTCTTGAGGATCAATCCCATGATCCTTAAGTTAGAAAAATAATAGAAAAGGAATTGCCAAACTAAGAGATGTATTTGACAAAATTAGTATTGCATTAATATTGTTGAGGAGTACATTGATTACATACAAAATAATACAATCAAGTACCCTGTACTACCAAAAGTTCTTTATGAAAGAAAATCAAAAGTGTCGGGACCTAATTCTCGTTTAGGCTTCCTCTATGGCAGGCAGCTGGCTGGTTACTTCTTTCAGCTCCTGATCCAAGCATAGTGCTTCTTCATGAAAATCTTGATTATTCCTTTTGGCCTCTATGGTAGCTTGCTTGAGCTCCTCCACCATTGAGCCTTCAGAGGTATGCTGTTGCTTGAGGGAAAGTAGTTCTCCCTTGAGATGACTTAGTCTCTTCCAAGTAATGAATCTCATCTTCAAGGCCTTTGATCTTTAGATCCTATTGACTTTTGATATTTTGGGCTACTTGGAGTTCTTCAAACAAAAGCTGTAGACCACCTAGGCTAACTGACCGTCCCAGGTCATTAGTGGCATCTTAATAGCACTCTTTCTTCTGGAAAAGTAATGGAACCTCATGATTCACTCTCACAAACACTTCTGCCAGAACCAGGAGCTCTTTGGCAATGACTAGAGCCACCTTAGGATCTTCCTTCAAAGCCTTCACTAGAGAAATGGCCTCCTGGAATGTAGCCCTTGCAACTAGGGTTAAAATAGGGAAGTATACAATTTCTCTCAGTCTTTGGAGCCTTGGGTATACTTGGTCCAATTGTTGAAATGCCAGTCTTCCACTTGCTCCTAGCTTCTCCAAAGGGCATAACATTCCTCATAAGATTGGAGAAGGAGCATCTCTTGCCTGGGTAGCATGAAAAAGGCTAGAATAAAAAAAAGTCAAACTAAGTCCCAACTTTAAAGGACAACCAAAGTTAAAGGGACTATTTTTACCTCTAAAACCTTAGATGGCGAACAAGGGGGAACCATATTGGCATTTCTGCCACTAAAGCTGTTAGGAACAGTGTCCTGAAATCTAGATTTATTCTGGAGATATTATTTTAATTAATAAATAAAATTAAAGTCCCATTCGTTTCCTTGTTAAATTTGTGTAAGTGAGCATTTATATTGCATGTGATTTTCTTTTGGGAGACATCCATGAGATGGGTGTTTATGAGACTAAGCCACAGATAGACTTGGAGCAAATGGTATGAATTTTTGTTTAAAAGGCTTGTAGTCGAAGACAAGTTTGGACCACTTATATGCTAAGACTATAACGTGACACTTTAGATGACTTGTCTTGGCCATATGGATGGAGATCCAAAAGTGTTGGGTTGGTGTGTTTAATAAGATTGACACACTGAGTTGGACCATGTGGGTTACTTATTTCTAGGCTACTATCAGAGATGAGTGATCCACGTTGAACTGTTTGAACGACTCTAAATTCTAAGCATATTCTGGACTTGTGCATGGAGCGTTAGTTACTTTGGTGTACTATAAGTAAGGTCTAAATGCATGACTGAATTCCCACGTACACAGGGTAGTGGCATGAAGTATGACAATGATCAAGTATTCTATAAGGAATCTACAGTCTCTTATGAGATACAGATGGCCCCTTAGTTTATTCGCAAATATTTGAATAGTTCGGGAACTTTGGCTAAAGTATTCCAATTGTTTGACATTTGAAATTTATACTATGAATATGTTCAAGTATGAATGAATTATTCAGTGAAGGGCGAGACGGTAACTAATGGAGACGCTGTAAGAAGGATAATGGTAGTAGTTATACTTATTTTTCATCATGGACATCTAGGGAAGAGGTTGTTATCATTAATAAAGTCTGTTAGGAAGAGATATCGAATAAATGGTATAAGTCTATAGTGCACTCATATTTATTTAGTCGAATTAAGTCTCATTAGATGGTAATTAAATTATTTCATGAGATGATTAATTTAGTCCATTTGGAGCTAGATTTAAATTGTCCCTGAGGTCCCTATGCATGCCTCTGTATTTATTTCGATCGTAAAAATATAAAAGAATTCATGAGATGAATTCTTTATCCACAAGTTGAGTAAATTTAATTTTGCTAAACATTATTCATGAGATGACTAAAAATTGAAAATTATAAAGTAAAATAAGTTTTTGAAAATTAAAATTTATAACATAAATTTTTACATGTGGGAAACAAAGCAAAAAAAAAAAAAAAAAAAAAAAAAAAAAAAACAAAACAAAAAATCACGGTAACGGCTAGCGATCCATGTCATTTTAATTGGACGAACCAGCGTGCGACACACGTCCCTATAGCTATCCGTGCGCCCTGTGGTGTGCCGCCATGTTGCACATAGTTACAGGGCTATTTAGCTCAAGCTGAAAAGCCGCATTTTGATGAGTTTTGAAGTCAAACGCTGCGTTTTGTTTGTTATGACCGGGTTATTTTAGCACATCCCACATCCACCTTTTTATATATTTTCGTTTAGGTATCCTATTATAAATAGAGGTACCTATTCTAAGGGTTTGACATTCAATTAAAACAAGTTATTTTGGGCTTCTGAAATTGTTTCGGAGACCCAATTGGAGAGAAATATTTTCGTTAAAATTTTTCTTTCCACAGTTTAATATTTTTCAGCTCGAGGTCATTACATAGAAGATTGCAGGGTCTCGGTTTTGAAGATTATTATTATTTTCTTGTTTTTCTCTTTGTTTTAGCAAATTCGGGTATGTTCTTCTTTCCTTTCTTTCAGTTTCACTTTTCTATTTATTTATAGTATTCATTACTATGCCAGTTTGAGTTTATGTATTGTTATAAATGTGTTACAGTAAAAGGCCTGTAGATCAAAATTAAGAATTTAGATCTGTAGATCTAAATTATGAATTTAAATCTGTAGATTTAAAATTAGGAATTTTAAATCGACCCTAGGTTTAGAATTATGAATTCTAAAGCCCTTCCACTACGTAAAATTTATAAAATTAGGGAGAATTTTTGAAACTCGTCCAACAACTGGCATTAGGGCAAAGGGTTTATAGAGATAAACCTATTCCCGGGAACTCTCGCACGTGAGGTGTCACAAAGCGTGACTCTCCGACCAGGGGCTTAGATAGAGGGAAGAGTCTCCTACTCCAAGTGCTCTAGTAGGTGCCTATTGTTGTGACCATAGTTGAGATCTATGAACCTAATAGTCAGCATCAGAGTTTTAATTTCCAACAAAATTTATGTCTTTTCCCAATAATTGGTATTAGAGCCAGCCTCTGATTACATTCATAATGTACATAAATAGGTATAATAAGATTGAAATAAATAGATCTGCGATTTAATAAAATAGAGATTTTATTAAGAAGGAAAACCTTGTTTGAATTAGCGATTTAAATTGTTTAAATCATTAAAGGAGTTAGTAGTTAACTTGATTATTTAAAGGATCAATTTAAATTGTTTAAATTGGTTAAAATAGTTAATAGTTAACCAGGTTATTTAAAGTAACAATTTAAATTGTTTAAAATGTTATGAATTAGTAGTTAATCAGATTGCTTAAAGTAACGATTTAAATTATTTAAGTAGTTAATAAATTAATTGTTAATTAAAATTATATAAGGTAACGATTTGAATTTTTTAAATCGTTAATTAATTAAAAGTTAATTTGATCATTTGAAGGTAACGATTTAAATTGTTTAAATCGTTAATGAATTAATCGTTAATTCAGAACAATCTATAAATTAGAGATTGTTTTGTTCGTATAATGAGATTGTACGTTCTCAGTCATAATTTAAGAAATCAGATAAAATCGATCTAATGAGATTAGATTCAAATATATATATATATATATATATATATATATATATATATATATATATATATATATATATTTATATAAGATTACATACAATTATTTTATACAAAATCGGACAAAATTGATCTAATGAGATTAGATTCAATTTATTTTAAAATTAAATATTTTGATTTAAAAAAATAAAAAATTCTGATGCGTCAGCTGCTGTCGTCAGTGCTGACATCATGTTAATGTGTCATGACCTTGCTGTTGTTATGCTAGTCAGTGCATTAGCTCTAGTCAAGTGTTGCATTGTAATAGCTAAATTGTAATGTTTGAATTGGTGTGTTTGTGCCAATGGTCTTAGGATTTAGTTAAGTTGGTTGCAAAGGGTCAAGTGAGGTCAATTGTGGAGGCTAAAGATCTAGTAAGTCAGTTTTAGCTTGTCCATTTACATTGTATCTAGATCTAGTGGGCTTAAGTGTAATCTTCATTCATTAAATGAAAATTTACAAACAACTCAATGGGACATTTTCTCTCAATCTCATTTAACCTTTTCTAATCTCTCATCTTTTTCTCATCTTGATTCTCTACAATCCTATTCTTCCACAAGGTTAACTTTAAATTGATCTTGAAGCTTAACATTTGGTATCAGAGCCAAATTTGCTGTAAGGTGCTCGTTTGTTGATTGATTTGAGCTGGCAAAGCCTTAGAAATAAAATTCTACAATGTCTGGTAGTGTAACAACTCGATAAGGAGCAAGAGCTGGAACTCCAGCTACCTTGTTGATCCTAATGTCTCTTATGCTGCGGCAGTAGGTGCTAGTGCAGCAAGAGGTGTTCAGTATGTCAGTAGTGATCAGTTGAAATAAAAAATGGATGAAATGTTCAATCTGTTGGAATAAATATAGCAGGAGAACGATCAAAAAGAGGCATGAACGAATGCTTCAGATGATGAGGCAAGTGTAGCTTGAGAACAATTAGAATTTTGAAGGTCAAATGTCTCAGCAATTGCAGCAGTTGGAGGAGAGGTTCACTAGTTTTTAAGATCAGGTTAATAGACAAGGTGTTCCATTCGGAGTTGGAATCTTGTTGCCAGCAAGTCAGCAGATGCAACCTCTTAATGTGATTCAATCTAAAGTTTCGAATGTTGGTTATGAGTCTCAAGATAAACCTCGAATGGCTAATATGACTGCTAGTCCCCAAATTCATCCTCAGGTAGCTAATGTCAGACCTCAAGATCGAATGGCAGAGGCTGAAGTAACTGCCAGACCTCATGTTCATCCACTTGATCAAGAGCAATCTCGATCTTCCACTACGAATCCCAAGCAGAATGATCGCCTCCCAATCATCCAGAACACCTCATATCTGCTAGTTTGAATGCAGAATAGTTGCATCGTCCTCCTGATATGAGGTATTAGCAGCAATCAGGAAATAATAACACTTCATCCAATAATAGAAGCAACGGATTCAAACAGCCAAGAATACAGATTGAACCTTTTGATGGAAAGCAGCCACAGTCTTGGATTAGAAGATGTGAACGGTACTTTCATTTTTATCACATTATAGATGAAGAAATGGCAGAATTGGCTGTTGTGTATCTTCCAGGAGATCATAAAGTATGGCTTTACAGCGTATTGAAGACTAATCCAACTCTTTCTTGGGTTGAGTTTGTGGAAGAACTTTGCAAAAGATATGGTGATGAAGATTCAAGTGACATTATTGATAGTTTCAACAAAGTGATTTAAGTAACATCCGTGAGGGAGTATATGACAAGGTTTGAAAACCTTAGAGCGAGCATGATAGCTGCATATCCTAAAGCCACTAAGGCTTATTATGTTTCGAGTTTCATTAGTGGCTTAATGCCTAAAATCAAGAACCTTGTGAGGGCAATTGGTCCTAAGACACTGTCTAAAGCTTATGCTAAAGCTAAGCACTTTGAGGCCACCGTTTGTGCCTCTACTGATGGACCTAGGTACAAGGGAGGAAGCTCTAAGTAGCATAAAGGAGTTGATAAGGCTAAAGTTACTCGTTCTGTTGAGAAGAAAGCTCAAAAGCTTTGTTAACAATGCAATCAGCCTTATTAGTTTGGCCACAAATGCAATCCTAAGTTTCTCATGACAGTTAGAGGAGTCAGTGTTGATGAGCAATCTGGTAGTGATGGATCTGAGATTGAAGAGGATAATTATAATTCAAGTTGCTACTAAACCACCTATAGTTACTTACCATAAAAAACCACTTATACTTTACTCCGATAGTCAGTCAGAAATTGCCTTAAGTACGAATCCCATTTTCCATGACCGGGCCAAAGATGTTTCTATAAGAAGAAACTTTATAAGGGACCTAATTGATGAAGAGCATATTGATCGATGAAAAATTGGCATGGATGCCAATCCAGCCAATATGGGCACGAAAGTAGTTAGCATGACCAAATGGATAAATTGTACCAACTTGGCCCAAGTTGACTAGAATCCTAGCTAATCATGGATTCAAATTACCTCCTCTTACCAGAGATAAAATACATATTAATATATATGTAAACCAATGTGGAGAATTGTTGATTATTGGTATGTATATGTACGTGTGTGTGTGTGTTTCTTTTTAAATAAAGATGTATTTAATTTGGGATAAATCCATTATTGAAAATAAATACAAGTAATAATAACTAAATATGTTAAGATAACCTTTGGTTCAAATATTAGATACGAGTCAATTATTTAATTAATTTAAATCAATTTTGGCCTTGTACTTGGGTTTGTATCCCGAGGATTATGATAGGATTTGAGATGGGATCCTATCCAAATCAACCAAATCTACCACAAATTGAAGCAAAATAACACAATCCCAACACACAATCTCAATACCAATGGCTATAGGACAGCTAGATTGCTATTCCGTTTGTATATTTGTATGTATATAAGTATTAATTACAAGTATTTGGGAGAAAAGGGGGAGCGACTGAAGACGAAAAAGGGGGGAGAATAGAGAGAGAGTCTGAGAGAGATAGAGAAAATATCTTGCAACACATAACATAAGAAACCCAAGCACACTCTCTACTTATTTATGCAAGCAATGAAAAAGTTAGTTATGCTGAGGTGGCACTCAAGCTGATGTGGCGGGTGAGGATGTTGGGTGTGAGAACTCGGGTTGGCATGGAGCAATTAGGCTGGGCCCGGGTTGGTGCAAAGCAGTTACGCTAGGTCCATTTGTAACAATACCCCCCCCCCCCCCCCCCCCCCCCCCCCCCCCCCCCCCCCCCCCACCCCCAAAAAGTCAAACTGTGAGAAGCAGAGCTGGAGATTGTAAAGGAATTCCCAGGAGATTTTCCTTCCCACTAAATCAGGACTTGAGTGGCAGCAAGGTGCCTACGACGAACATCCCTGCGATCCAAAATGTGCAAAGGTTGAAGTGGAGTGGGAGTTGGCGGCCACTCAGTTGGAAGTGCAGTAGGGCAGGTAGGAACATTATTGCAATGTTTGAGGAGGGAAACATGTACCGTATGATGGATCGCAGCATGGGCAAGAAGATCGAGTTTGTAGGTAACTGGTACCCCATGATCAATGATACAGAAAGGCCCATAGAACACTGGCGAGAGCTTGTGGCATTGGTGGCTGGCAACACTGTGTTGCTGGTAAGATTGGAGCTTTAACCACACATAATCGCCAACTTGGAATTCAAGATAAGAGCGGTGACAATCAGGTTGCTGTTTCATGCGATTTTGGGCATAATGAAGGTTGTGCTTGAGCTGATTAATGGTCTCTTCCCGAGTAGTGAGGGTATGATCAACTGTGTCAATAGCATATTCACCCGGAAGGTAAGGAAGATTGATTGGTGGAGGTTGCCCATACAGAATCTCAGAAGGGCATGCTTAGGCGGTGGAATGAAAAGTGGTGTTATACCACCATTCAGCTAGGGAAGCAATTGCCACCAATCATGGGGGCATTCGCCTGCCATACAATGTAAGTACATTTCAAGGCACCTATTAAGCACTTCTATCTAACCATCGGATTGGGGATGGTAAGAGGAAGAGAGATTAAGCAGAGTGTTGAGGCGTGAGAAGAGCTCCTGCGAAAATGTGCTCATGAAGATCGAATCACAATCACTGATGATGGAATCCAGTAAGCCATGTAGCCGATAAATCTGGTCCAAGAATAGCTGGACGATGTAAGCAGCTGAATATGGATGGCAGAGTGCATGACAATGGGTGTACTTACTTAAGCGATCGATGACCACCAAGATTACCATTTATCCAGAAGAAGGCGAAAGAACTCATGAGAGATGCTGCTCCACACAATACTCAGAATCAATAAAGGTTGCAGCAATCCTGGTGCGGCTACAGCCTTTTATTTTTTCTGTTGGCAAGCGGCACAATTACGGACATATTCTTGGACGTCCTGTTTAAGACCGGGCCAACAAAATAGCATCCGAGCTCGTATGTATGTCGCCTCCATACCAGAATGTCCCCCTTGCAAAGAATCATGCATCCAAAGCAAGATGGTCTTGTGAAGGGAACGATTGGCGCCAACAACAAGTCGCCCATGATGGCGGAGTTGGTCTTGGTGCCAAGTGATGTAGAGGTACGATAGCGGTTCCGCCAACTTGTCAGCAATAATTTGGCATAGTGCCAGGTCTTCGTGCCAAGAAGCCTGTAAAGTCTTGTAAAAGTCGGATGATAAATTATGAGCTCAACAGGCAGGATAAAGCATCAACAACCTTGTTTTCGGTCCCTTTTTTTTTATAAATGATGTCATAATCGAAGCCAATCAGACTTACAAGCTGCAAGAAATGGAGAGAAGTTGAAAGACGTTCCTCTAAGAGGAACTTAAGACTTTGCTGATCTGTTCGAATGATGAAGTGGTGGCCTGTGAGGTATAGTTGCCACTTTTCCACTGTGAAGACCATGGCGAGAAGCTCTCGCATGTATAAGGACAAAAATTGATGCCGTTGGGATAACGTTCTATTAATGAAGAAAATAAGACGTTCGTCTTGCATAAGCAAGGTGCCAATTCCTACCCCTGAGGCATCTGTTTCAATCACACATGTCTTGCCAAAGTTGAGAAGTACAAAAACCGGAGCAGAAGTGAGAGCCTGTTTGAGGTGTTCAAAGGCGGCTTTAGCTTCGGGATTTCGTCTGAAATATTCTTTCTTGAACAACTCAATCAAAGGCCGAGCAATGATCCCATATTGTGCTATAAATCACCTATTGCAGCCAGAGAGGCCTAAGAAGCCTCGGAGTTTCTTTATTGTCGTTGGGCGAGGCCACTTAGTGAATGCAGCCAAGTTTTTCGGATCAACCAAGATCCCATCGCCTGATATAAAGTGACTAAGGTACTCAATTCTTTTGGAACCAAAAGTGCACTTCGCCTTGTTTGCTATGAGGCAATGTTGGCGAAGTATACTCAAAATGGAACAAATATGCTCCAAGTGTGGAGACCACGTAGTACTGTAGATGAGTATATCGCCGAAGAAGAAAAGTATACAGTGACGAAGGAAATGGCGAAAGATGTCATTCATAAATGCTCTAAAACATTGATGGTGCATTGGATAGGCCGAAAGGCATGACGATAAACTCATATGGTCTGAATGAGTCCATAATGATGTCTTTTAAATGTCATCTGGCGCCATACAAATATGCCAATAACAAAACTTAAGGTCCAGCTTAGTGAAATATGAAGCCGCTCCAAGTTCATTAAGTAACTCTTTGACAATCGGAATCGGGAACTTGTCTTTGATTGTCATTTTATTCTGAGTGCGGTAATCATTACATAACCGCCAAGATCCATCCTTCTTTTTCACCAGTACATGTAGCGAAGAAAAATGTGAAATACTATTTTGAATGATGCCTGCCGTCCACATTTCTTGAATTAAGGGGTCAATGATATCCTTTTGGAATACCGGGTATGGATATGGTTGGATGTGAACAGGATTGCTGCCTTCTTTGAGCCAGGTCGAGATGACGAAGCTTCTGGACTTAGTAAAAACACATCTGCATACTCGTCTAACTGTAAGGCCAGGGGATCCTTAACAGAGTAAGGATTGGCAATATGTAGGCTAAGGAGAGAGGGTTGACCCGGTTGGACCACTGTCAAGGGGAAGAACAAAGCTGGCTAAGAGAGAAGCGATGAGATCACCTTAGGAGCCATGTCATGAATGCGGTGAAGAGTATACTTCGGACCCGCCAAGCAGAATCTCATAATCAAAGCATCGAAGTTCAAGCGAACATCCCCCAAAGTACAAAGCCATTGAATCCCTAAGACCATGTCCCAACCCGATAGAGGAATCAACAACATATCCGGAAAAAAAAAGAGCATTCTAAAGAGACCAATGGAATCCACGACACACTCCAACAAATGAAATTTGTTTATTGTCAGTTATGTAACGGACGGTTGGTGAGCACTTTCAATCAGGCAACCCAAACTATGACCCAGATCAATGTCAAAAAATTGTGGGCACTTCCACAATTAACGAGGATACTCAAGGGCCTCTTACCATAGTAGCATTGTACCTGCATGGTCTGATGCTAGCCCATCCCATGGAGTGCATGTATGGATATTATGGATCCGGGGTGGGTTCTGGGTTGGGCTCCAATGGTTCCAGATCTAGTTCATAATCTATCGCCTCAATCTGGAACATTTGTACTCGAAGCCGCATGGGAGAAACATGACCTGGCAAGAAAGATTCCAAGCAATAGAAATAGAGATTGCGGGCCCAACGATCATCGAGATCAGCAAGTGACAAACCTCGCAGATGAACAGTTGGTGGGTTTCTAGTTGGCGGTGCTGGCAACGCTAATGGCCTATTCAGTGACATTCTTGTTGGCGGATTAGTGGCCACTCTAGCGGTATTACTTGAAAGCCGTAATAGAGGCACTATTTTGGCGGGATTTTGTTATGACTCTTACTGGTTGAAGTATCAGAATTTCTTAGTGTTGTTTGAATGGCTTAAGTGCAAGAAAGTCTGTTGTTGGTAGTTGGCTAGCTGTTTGCTCAAGTAGGTGGTCAAGTCCATTTTGGCATCTGTAGTTGTTGAGTCGGTTAATTAGTTAGTCTCAATGCATTGTATTTCTTGTTTCTTGCTTTAGTATAAATAAGTGAATATCTTGTATGTGGCGGGCATCTATGAAAATATCTTGAGTGTTCTTCTCTCTCATCTACCTTTTCTCTCTAATTCTCAACTCTTTCAATTCTTACTCTCATCTAACCTCTTTTCTCCGAGGTTATGAATCAAGATTGATCTCGATTCATAACAAGTGGTATCAGGGCCCTTGATCAGGTCATTGTTCTCGATCGGATTGACATTGTTCCTTTGCAACTAGATTTGCTTATGTCAACCCTAACTGATTCGATAATTGTTGAACTAATCACAATCTGGCCAGGCGAAGAAAGACAGCTGTAATGGCAAGAGGTGTCACTACGCCAGCTGGAGCTGCCTCTAATGCTGCTAATACCACCAATAATCTAGCTACCTACGCTGCTGCTATTGCTATATCATATTTAGGTGGAAATTAGGAACATCGAGCAGAGCAGAGGTGGATACAGATGCAAGAACTCCTATTGTCAATGAAGCTAGACATGGATTAGAGATTTAATGCACAATATCAGAAATTTGATACACAGGCGCAGCAATTGATTGGCTTGTAACAATAGGTACAAAGGCAGAACACACATGCTGGAGAGAGCATCCTTCTCCCTGCTAATCAGCAGTTTAGGACTAACCAAACGATTAAACCTCCTAATCCTGCTCCTCCTATTGTACCGCTTGCTCCTACTCATACAGGACCTGATGACAGTGGAGATAGTTCATCAACTGCGAGGAATAATGATGTTAGACATCCTAGAGTGGAGCTTGAACCTTTTGATGGCACCATGCCTCAGTCCTGGTTGAGAAAATGTGATAGGTACTTTCGATTGTACAACATCACTGAGGTGGAAAAAGTGGAGCTGGCTTCTGTATATTTGCACGATGATTGAAACTATGGTATTATAATTTGATACGCAGTAATCCTTTGATTACTTGGACTAAATTTGGGAAAGACCTTTGTGAGAGGTTTGGAGACAAACATGTAAGTGATGTGGTTGATAACCTCAACAAGGTCACACAAGTGACAACTGTGAAAGAGTATATGTTCTAGATTCGGAAGCTTGTGAGCTAGAATGCTGACCATTTATCCAGAAGCTCCCAAAGACTCAAGTTTTGTGAGTGGACTTAACCCAAAGATCAAGAATTTGGTTAAGGCTTTTGATCCGACAACACTGTCCAGTGCTTATTCAAAAGCAAGGAAGGTGAAAAGCACAGTTTTGGCAAGTTCTGATGTCCCAATAGTAAAATTGGAATCACTACTTCCAAATCCTCTCAGTCAGGGAATAAGGCTTTGAGTATTGAAGAGAAGGATCGTCGTTACTTCTTTGGTCATAAATGTGATCCAAAGTATTTGATGTGTGCTTCTGGTTCTGATCCAGTGGAATTTGAAGAAGTTGAAGGACTTCCTGAAGCTGGAGGAGTGCAGGAAGTTGGAGAACAAAGCAGTGGTGAAAAAGAGGAATTGGATGATGATGAGGTTGAAATTTTTGTGCATGCCTTAACTGGCAATGGTTCACATAATACCATTCGCATCATAGGAGAGATTAGACATAGATCCTTGCTAATTCTCATTGACAATGGAAGCACACACAGCTTCATAGATCCTAAGGTGGTGAGAATGGTGGGGCATGAGTTGATTAGAACCACTCTTTTAATTGTCACCGTTGCAGATGGCAATTCAATCTTAACACAAACTAAGTGCAAAAATTTCAAGTGGACGATGCAGGGCCATGGTTTTGAACATGATTTCAGAGTGCTTAAGTTAGGTGGTTGTGACATGGTTTTAGGTGTTGCTTCGATGAAAACAATCAGCCCTTGACTCTTTGATTTTGCTCAACTGACTATGTCCTTTGAGATGGAAGGGCAGCAGATTTGAGTGCAAGGAATAAAGGAGCAAGCTCAATTGCAAAGGATGTGTGGGAAGAAATTACAAGGTGTGATTAAGAAGGGGAGTTATCATTGGATCGGTTAGCTCCATTATATCAGTGCTCTTGAAGATGGACAACAGGAGGTAGTTAACCCTCTTCTGACTTCATTGCTTCTGAAATATCAGGAATTATTTGAGCAGCGTAAGAAATTGCCTCCGAAGAGAGCTTTGAATCATGCAATTCAGTTAAAAGATGGATCTAATCCAGTGAAGTTGCACCCTTACAAGTACCCTTACTCACAAAAGAGTGAGATAGAGAGGCGAGTGGATGAACTACTGAAATCGAACTTCATCAGCCACAGTCATAGCCCCTTTGCGTTGCCTATTATACTAGTCAGAAAGAAGAATGGCACCTCACGAATGTGTATTGATTGTCGCCAATTGAAAGATCTAACTGTCAAAGATAAATTTCAAATAACGATCATTGATGATTTGTTGGAGGAACTGTTTGGCTCCAAGTACTTTTCTAAGTTGGATCTTCTACAAGGCTATCATCAGATCAGGGTGCAAGAGTTTAATGTTCACAAGACCGCTTTCAGAACACATAATGGGCATTATGAGTTTGTGGTAATGCCTTTTGGTCTATCAAATGCTCCAGCTACCTTCCAGACTTTGTTGAATTTGGTGTTCAAGCCCTTCTTGAGGAGGTTTGTTCCTGTGTTCTTCGATGATATCTTAGTGTATAGTCCATCCTTGGAAAGCTATCTAGAACATTTGGAGCTGGAATTCAGACAATAAGACAAGATGAGCTTTATGCCAAGCTTTCCAAATGTACTTTTGTGAAGACTTAAGTGGAGTATTTGGGGCATTTGATATCAGTGGAAGGGGTTTCTACTAATCCTAGTAAGATCCAAGCAATAACAGAATGGTCAGTGCCCAAAACTCTCAAACAATTGAGGGGATTTCTTAATTTGACAGGTTAATATCGCAAGTTCATTGCTGGATATGGAATCATTGCCAAGCCTTTGACTGAATTTCTGAAGAAAGATGCATTTCATAATAAGGACGCAGAAGAAGCATTTGAACAATTGAAGACAGCAATGACAACTGCTCAAGTGTTGGTCATGCCAAATTTCACCTTGCCTTTTGTCTTGGAGACTGATGCTTCCAAGACAGGGATTGGAGCAGTGCTATCATAGAACAACAGACCCTTAGCCTTCCTAAGTCAGGCTTTGAGCCCAAAGAATCAAGCCTTTTCTACTTATGAGAAAGAATACATTGCAATATTGATGGCAGTTCAAAGATGGAGGCATTATTTAGAGGGGCATCGCTTCATAATCAGGACTGATCATCAATGTCTAAAGTATAATTTGGAGCAAAAGATCACTACTAGAGTTCAGAGAAAGGGACTCATGAAGATACTATGTCTGCAATACACAATTAACTACAAAAAGGGAAGGGACAATCAGGTAGCTGATGCTCTTTCGAGAAGATTTGAAGATTCAGAAGTGGCTGGATGTGCTACAATCTCTAAAGTAGTTCCAACATGGATGAATGAAGCTATCATGTCTTATGAAGGAGATAAATTTGCTGAAAATTGTATTGCTACACTTTGTATTCAGGGTAATCCGAACTTGGATCCAGAAATTGCTGTCATAGATGGTGTAATTAAGATCAGGGGTAAGATTTGTGTGGGAAGTGGCACTTAATTGAGGAAAAAAATTGTTGAAGCCTCTCATAGCTCAGCCTGGGGAGGGCACTCTGGAATAGAAGGCACTTACTAGAGGTTGAAGCAGTATTTCCAATGGACTGGGATGAAGAAGGAAGTTACGGTTCTGGTGCAGCAATGTGTGGTTGTCAAAGAACCAAGAGCGATCACAGGACTTATCAAGGGTTGTTGCAACCCTTATCCATTCTTGAGAGAGTATGACAGCACATCAGCATAGATTTTATTGAGGGCCTTCCAAGGTCTAAAGGAAAGGAAGTGATTTAGGTTGTGGTTGATAGAATCACCAAGTTTGCCCACTTTGTAGCTCTTAATCATCCTATATCTGCTAAGAGGTTGGCTCGACTCCTCATGGATCAGATTTACAAACTCCATGGGCTGCCACAAACCACAGTGTCTGATCGAGATAGATTGTTCGTTAGTAACTTATGGTGGGAACTTTTTGCTTTGCTTGGATCTATATTGGTTTTAAGCTCAGCATATCATCCTCAAACGGATGGTCAGACTGAAAGAGTTAATCTGTGCCTTGAACAATACTTGAGGAGCATGACTTTTATGCATACAAAAGATTGGAATAGATGGTTATCCCTTGCGGAATTTTGGCATAACACTCCTTTTCACTCAGCTTTAAAAGTTCCTCCATTTAAAGCTTTAAATGGGTTTGAACCTCCAGGACCATTTATGATACAAGGAGCCATATCATATGTCATTGAGGTGAATGATTTGCTGGAGCATAGAAGACACTTGGAACAGCAGCTTAGGGAATATCTCTAGGTTGCTCAGTCTCGGATGAAGTTTTTTGCTAACAGGAAGAGGACTGACAAGAATTTTGCAGTTGGTGATTTTGTGTTCCTGAAATTACAACCTTACAAGCAGACATCAGTTGCTGTGCACAAGAATATCAAGCTCAGTGCTTGGTTTTTTGGCCCATACAAGGTAATAAAGAAGATTGGGAAGGTAGCTTACAAGCTGGAATTGCCCCCTTAAATAGCAATTCATCCAATTTTCCATATATCCGTGCACAAGAAGTGTGTGGCTCCCATCTCAAATGCTTCTACAGAATTACCTGAAGTTTCATCTCAAGGTAGCTTGATTCAACAGCCTCAAGCAATCTTAGAATCCAGAAGTGTGCGGAAGCCAGGGAAGCAGGAAGAAGAGGTTTTGATTCAGTGGAGTAATTTAGGCATTGAAAAGATTACTTGGGAGGATCTACACTTCTTGAAGTCTCAGTTTCCCTCTTTTCATTCTTGAGGCAAGAATAAACTTAACAAGGGGGCATTGTTATGATTCTTACTTGTTAAAGTATCAAAATTGCTGAGTGTTGGTTTGAATGGCTTAAGCGCGGGAATGTCTGTTGTTGGTACTTAGCTAGCTGTTTGCTCAAGTAGGTGGTCATGTCCATTTTGGCGGCTGTGGTTGTTGAGTCGGTTAATTAGTTATTCTCAATGCATAATATTTCTTTTTTCTTGCTTTAGTATAAATAAGTGAATATCTTGTATGTGGTGGGCATCTATGAAAGTATCTTGGGTGTTCTTCTCTCTCATCTACCTTTTCTCTCTAATTCTCAACTCTTTCAATTCTTACTCTCATCTAACCTCTTTTCTCCTAGGTTATGAATCAAGATTTATATTGATTCAAAACAAATTGGTATTGTACCAATGTTCAGCTAGCGGCGACCGCTGATACCGGAGCTTCGGCTAATGTAATGCCATCATGCGCAGATAGTTCTCAAGACACTAGTTAACAAGCTCTGTCTGCCCATCTGATTGCGGATGGTGGGCACTACTTATATTCAATTCCATCCCAGCCAAGCGCAGCAACTCTTTCCAAAACAAACTTTGAAATATCCCATCACGATCAAAAATCATGCTTTTTAGCAACCCTTGTAGCTTGTATACATTGTCTAGGAACACTTGTTCCACCTTAGTGGCAGTATAAGGATGCATCAGTGCCATAAAATGAGAGTATTTCGTAAACCTATCAACAACCACTAGGATTGTGTCCTTACCCAAGGATCTGGGTAAGCCCTCGATTACACTTTCCAAGGCCTGACTAGGAATTAGCAACGGTTGCAGCAGCTCAGGGTAAGAAACATTCTCCCCTTTAACACGTTGGCAAGTGTCACAATTTTCAACCCATTCATGTACACTGCACCGCATTTTTTGCCAATAGAACAACCGTTTCACATGCATAAGGGTGCCATGTACACCTAAATGCCCTCCCACTGGAAAGTCATGTAGTGCCTGCGATATCCTTCCTCTAAGCTCAACAACACTTCCCAAATAGATTCTCCCCTTATAACGTAACAACCCTTCCTTGTATGCATAGGGACTCTTGCCTTCAAGGTCAATAACTAGCAGCGCCAGTAACTTATAGGTTTGCACATCACCCTCGTAGCTCTCCGTAATCTCAAGCATCCACTGGGGCACCACTGAGGTCATCAACGCACATGCACCAACACTGTCATGTACACTAGGCTCATGCACTGCGCCTTCCCTTTTAGCATACTCCCGATCCTGGTTAAGTCGGGACAAGGAATCCGTTGCCTTATTCTCTACCCCCTTACGGTATAGAATAATGTAGCTCATGCCCATGGGCCTTGTCAGCCTTTTCTGCTACAGCTACGTAGTCACACGTTTCTCTAAGCCTGTATGGTCTGTCTTAATGACAAAGTGATTGTCTAACAAGTAATGCCTCCATTTTTTTCATAGCTGTAAGCATTGCCATAAGTTCCTTCTTGTAAACCGACAATCCCAAGTGGTGTGGACACATTACCTTGCTCAGGTAGGCCAGGGGTCTTCCCTCTTGCATCAAAACTACACCAATCTCTATTTCACACGCATTAATTTCCAGCACAAAAGGCTTGCCAAAGTCAGGCAATGCCAATACCAGCATTATCGACATGGTATGTTTCAATGCCTCAAACGCCTACTGCGCTTCATAATTCTAGATAAATCCCCCCTTCGTAAGGAGGTCTATCAAGGGCTTGCTCAAAGAACAATACCCTTTCATGAACTTTTTGTAATAACCCATTAGTCTTAGGAAACCGCTATGACTCTTTAAAATCTTAAGCATAGGCCAATTGTGCATGGCCTCAACCATTCCTTAGTTAGTTGCCACTCCTTCCTAGGATATTACATGTCCCAAGTATTCCACATGGCTTTAGCCAAATGCGCATTTGTTGCGCTTGGCATATAATTAGTGCGCACGCATGATCTCTTGGAGTTTGCGCTAGGTGCGCTGACATGGTACAACTATAAACTAATATGTCATCAAAGAAAATTAAGATGAACTTGCACATACACTAAGCAAATACCTCATTCAACAATGCTTGAAATGTAGCAAGTGCGTTTGTCAACCCAAACGCCATGACTTTGAACTTGTAACACCCCTTGTATGTCTTGAACGCTGCCTTATACATTTCCTCCTTGCGAACCCTTATTTGATTGTACTCAGCTCTCAAGTCAATCTTTAAAAAAACACTAGTGCCCCTCAATTCATCCAATAAATTATCTATCACGGGGATTGGAAATTTGTCCTTTACCATTATGTTATTCAACTGCCGGTAATCAACACAGAACCGATATGTTCCATCCTTTTTGCACACAAGTAGGACAGTGGATCTGAAGGGACTCCTGCTAGGATGAATAATTAAAGAGGCTAACATCTCCTTGACTTGCCTTTCTATTTCATTTTTGTTGCCATGCGGGTACCGGTTGGGCCTGATATTGGCAGGCTTGGCCCCAGGAAGTGTGGGCATTCAATGATCATGCGCACGCAAAGGAGGAAGTGCACTTGGGGTCTTGAACATGTCTTGGTACTTGTGAAATAGATGCACAATGTTGGAATGAACCTGTGCTTCCTCTGCTTCAACTACGGTGGCCATGAACAAATGGCCTATAACTACTCCCATCTTTTTCCTTAGGAATTTCTTAATTTTCTTTTCAAAAATGGACTGTAGTGCATCCTGTTTTGATGTGCCTTGGAGATGCACTGCCTTGCCTTCCTTATAACATAAAAACTAGAGGTTCGTGAAGTCTATGGTGATTGGCCCATAGCGCTATAACCAATTCCACCCCAGCACCACATCAGTGTCTAACAACTTAAGGACTCATAAGTCATCAGCGAATACCATGCCTTGGACCTTCCACTTCAACTTGAAGCACTTTTGATAGCTAACCGAACTTTCACCGTTAGATATGACAAAAGTCATGACAACTATTGGGACTGTCTCTAACTTGAGTTCTTGGACCACATGTGCATCCAAGAAGCTGTTGGTGCTACCACATCGATTAGAATCATCACTGCCCTCTTTTTGATTTATCCTTTCAAGCGCAACGTGTTATAGGTAATTTTCCCACACGCATTTAGGGAAATCTGCATCACGCCATCTCCCTCCTCTTGAGGCATCTCGTCCTCTACATCATCAAATTCTTCCTTTATTTCCTCATGTGCCTCCATGGTTTTTGCAACTACTTACTCCTGCAAACATGGCCCGGAAAGTACCTCTCGTGGCACGTGTAACATTGCCCAGGCTCACGCTTGGGTGGGTAGGACCCGGTAGACATAGGGGATCCATTTTTTGATGTCACAGGCTTGGATACTAATGGCTGGGAGTGCGCACTACTTTGCATCGACGCGGAGATGGCTGATCTAAAGGTAGAACCAGTCCTGGCCCTAGAAAGTTGCTTATAACGAGTCTACTTGAACCGGTAGCAACCTGGATTTCCGCAATGGCAATCTCTTGAAGTCTAGCTTATTCATAAGCCATACTCACATCTTGTGGGTGGGTGGCTTTCACCGAAGACCATATTGCAAGCTTCAACCCACTAATGAAGCTAGAAACCAAGAATGCTTCACTCAAGGTTGGATGGTGCACTAAAATCCAGCCATTAAATTCTTCAAACCAGATAAGATAATCCTTCACTGTCCCAGTTTGGGACATCTTACTGAATTCCTTTACCAAATCTTGGAGGGAACGATCTCCAAATCTCTTAGGCAGTTCTTCCACAAAAAAAGGCCTAGTAACATATGGGTATTGTAACTCCAACCCTTGGAACTGCACATCTTCATTGTCATGCATGTGACTGGAAGCTATCTCCACCAATTCCTCCCCAGGTACTTGATACCAACGAAAAAAACTTGAGATATTTCCTTACCCATACCCATGGGTTCATACCGTCGACTCTCTTAAAGTAAAGATTCGAGGTGTAGTTAGGAGTCCAGGCTCGTGCACAAACCACATGATGGTTATGGTCCCCGTCCTCCATGGGATGTGACTGGACCCCGGGTCCACTTCTATGCTCTTGCACACGGTTGGGAGGTGGAAGGACACCTTGCCCTCAAATTCTGACATAATTCCCAGCCCTAACTGTTTCTCCATTGGCTAGTCCCTCCGGTACAACTTTGGGTCTTTTGATTCCGCAACATTTAGTTAATGGATTTAGCCAAGGAATCAATGGAGCACTTGAGCCCTTCATTGAATTTGCTTTGATCTCGTTCATGGCATTTAGCCATTTCTCAATGGTTGTGATTTGTTCAAGTGACTCAGTCATATCCTTCAATGAAGACATGGTTGCAGTGGCTCATGTGTTCCTCATTATAGCCAACTTCTTGATCAAAAGATGGCTCTGATACCAATTTTCATGAACCTAGGCTCGTACGCAAGGAAGAGATAGAGGTTGGATGAGAGAGAGAAGAGAGAGATTAAGATGTGAGCAAGAATTGCGAGAAATTGAGCGTAGAAAGAGATATTTTGTATTATTTGATTGGATAAATCGGATATTCCTTTACAATCACTATTTATATTCTAAGATACAAGGTAATTGATTTAATATCAAAAATATCTAAAGAATATAGCTGTAACGGTTCCAAGTGCTTCTGGATGCTTCAGAAATCATCTGGGATCTTCTGCTAGTGTTACTAACCCAAGGGACTGCTACAGTGCCCTATCGATGACCGGTTCGGAAGCTGATAGTGTGGCGAGATGCTTGAATCTATCAGCACTTCCTGTGATCCTGACACTGTCATAGATGCTAGCCAGACGCTACAAACTGTGACAATGGCAACTGACAAACACGGCACTTGGACACGAACCCTGACACTCGATACTAGGTCAGCAACCCAGCTCATGGCATGAACATGACACTGTCCCTTCCCATTTGGCCCTCATAGAACTGCAGGAAAAGGATGACCCAAAGAGCGTTGAGCTCATAGACGGGTTTAAAGACATAAAAATCAACTTACTTTTGATCGATGCCACTAAGCACATTCCTATGTACCCCAAGATCCTCAAGGACCTTTGCAAGAAAAAGAAGTGCATCCAAGCGCACACTCCAAAGAATGTCCGACTCACCGAGAAGGTGAGTACTATATTGGCGGCGGGCACCCCACCCATCTTTTTAGATCCCGAGTCCTTTACGGTCCCATGTGTCATTGGGGAGCGGCACACTAGAAGGACCTTTCTTGACCTAGGAGTGAGTGTCGACCTCATCCCTTGCTTGGTTTTTCAGGAATTGTGTATAGGAAACCTTAACTCAACCAGTGTTACACTTCAGTTGGCAGATAGGATAGGGCGTGTACCTCATGGGGTAGTGGAGGATGTACTTGTCAAGGTTAAAAATTTCGTCTTCCTTCTTGATTTTATTATCTCGGATATGGACCTTGTTCCTAGGCCGAAGAACAACACTCCTATTATTTAAGCCGACCATTCCTAGCAACGGTTGACGCTGTGATTCACTGTTGGATAGGAGTGCTGGAGGTTTCTTTTGGAAACCTTAAGGGAAAATTGAAGGTCTCAAACATTGTTCGACACTCTGAGATAGAGGACGAGCTAGAGTGCTAAAGGGTTGATGCTACTGATGTTGGAATTGGTCTCCTAGAAACCCAATTAGTTAGTTTAAAATATTATATATATATATATATATATATATATTGTCTAAATATTTTTTACGCGTCAAATATGCATGCGATTGTTTCTCTAAAAATGTTCCATGAGATGGACATTGTCTAAGATGTCGTGTCAAATTTGGTTTAAGTGGTCAATGAGATTGAACAACATATGGACTTAGATCAAACTAATGATATGTTGTCGAAGTATATGTTTGTAGTTGGTGATAAGTTTGGACAACTTGCTTAATAAGATTATACTATGATACTTTAGATGACATGTCTTGGTCATGTAGATAGAGATATGTTATGATTGTAATGTAGTGTTGGTCCTTAGCTGCGTTAGAGTAATAAGCTTTAGTTGCAGTGCTGCATTTTGTATTGGATTAGAGCAGCTGTTGGCTGCTTTTGGCGCCAAAGGCTGTAGTTGTTGGTTAAGTTGGTTAATAGGTCTAGATCAAGTCAATTGTGGCAGCTTGATGGTAGTTAAGTCGGTTGATTGTTTGTCTAGGTTCAATGTGCCTAGTTTGCCTATAAGTAGCTTGTTCATCTTGTAAGAGATTCATTCAATTAAAATTCTATCATCTCTTTGAGATCAATACTCTCTCTCTCATCTACCTTCCTCTAATTCTCATCTCTTTCACTTCTCTTCTCATCTTAACTCTATTTCTATTCTATCTTTCCACAAGGTTAAGCTCAAGTAGATCTTGAAGCTTAACATTTGGTATCAGAGCTCGAGTTGGTTATTAATTGCTTGTTTGTTGATTGATTAGAGCTGGCAAAGCGCAAGAAAGAGAATTCAACAATGTCTGGTGGTGTAACAACTCGATCAGGAGCAGGAGCTAGAAATCGAGCTACTTTTGTTGATCCTAATGTCTCTTATGCTGCGGATGTTAGTACTAGTGCAGCAAGAGATGTTTAGTTCGTTACGAATGATCAGTTGAAATTAGAGATGAATGAAATTTTCTATCGATTTAAGCAAATACAGCAGGAGAACAATCAATAGAGGGATGAAATGTTCGATTGATTTAAGCAAATGCAACACGAGAACGATCAAAAGAGGGATGAACGAATGCTTCAGCTGATGAGGCAAGTTCAGCTGGAGAGCAATCAGAGGATTGAAGGTCGAATGTCTTAGCAATTGCAACAATTGATGGAAAGGTTTACTGGTCTGCGAGATTAGTTTAATAGAAAGGTGTTTCATCCAGAGTTGGAATCTTATTGCCTGTAAGTCAACAGATGCAACCTCTTAATGTGGTTCAATCTCAAGTTCCGAATGCTGCTGCTAAATCTCAACATAGACCTCAAGTGGCTAATATGACTGATAGTCCCCAAATTTGTCCTGAGGTAGCTGATTTTAGACCTCAAGATCGAATTCCAAAGGCTGAAGTAACTGCCAGACCTCATGGTCATCCACTTGATCAAGTGCAATCTTGATCTTCTAGTATGAATCTTGGATATAATGATCACCCTCCCGATCATCCAGAATACCCCAGATCTACCAATATGAATGCTGAACAGTTGGATCGCCCACCTGATTAGAGGCATCAGCAGCAATCAGGAAGTAATGATGCTTCATCCAATAATAGAAGCAGTGGATTTAGGCAGACAAGAATACAGATTGTACCTTTTGACGACAAGCAGCCACAATCTTGGATTAGAAGATGTGATCGGTATTTTCACTTTTATCACATTCTAGATGAGCAAAAGGTGGAATTGGCTGCTGTGCATCTTTAAGGAGATCACGAAGTTTGGCTTTATAGCATATTGAAGACTAATCCTACTCTTTCTTGGGCTAAGTTTGTGGAAGAACTTTGCGAGAGATATGGTGATGAAGACTCAAGTGACATTGTTGATAATTTCAAGAAAGTGATTCAAGTAACATCTGTGAAGGAGTATATGACAAGGTTTGAGAACCTTAGAGCAAGCACGATCACTGCATATCCTCAAGCCGCTGAGGCATATTATGTCTCGAGTTTCATTAGTGGCTTAAAGCCAAAAATCAAGAACCTTGTGAATGCATTTGGTCCTAAAACACTGTCCAAAGCTTATGCTAAAGCTAAGCTCTTTGGGGCCACAGTTCTTGTTTGTACTGATGGACCAAGGTACAAGGGAGGAAGCTCCAAGTAGCAGAAGGAAATTGATAGGCCCAAGGTGACTTGTTCTGTTGAGAAGAAAGCTCAAAGGCTTTGTTACAAATGCAATCAACCTTGTTAGTTTGGCCACAAATGCAATCCTAAATTTCTCATGACAACTAGAGGAGTCAATGCTGATGAGTAATCTGGCAGTGATGAATATGAGATTGAAGAGGATAACTCGGGCCAGAAATCACAAGATGAGCTGATTGAAGATGTAGTTGAGATCTCCATGAAAGCATTGACAGGGAATGAAACTCACAATACTATAAGGATCAAACGAAAAGCAGGAAAGAGATCAATCATTATCTTGATTGATAGCGGTAGCACTCATAGCTTCATTGATCCAAAGGTGGTGAAGAAAGTAGGGCATGAAGTTATCAAGACTCATCCCCTAGCAATGATTCTTGCTGATGGGAATTCAATCCCAACTCAGAACAAGTGTCAAGGGTTTCAGCGGTCTACGCAAGATCACAAATTTGTTTATGACTTCAGAATCTTTCCCTTGGGAGGATGCGACATGGTTTTGGGTGTAGATTGGATGAGAACCTTCAGCCCTGTGATTTTTTATTTTGCTAAGCTAACAGTTTCATTTGAGGTGCAAGGATCCAAGGTGATTCTGCAAGGTCTTGCTGATCAAGCTCAATTGCAAGTGATTAAAGGCAAGAAGATGAAAGGTGGATTCAAGAAGAATGCATATCAGTGGGTAGGACAGCTGTTTGCAATATCTGCTATGGAGATGGGAGACATTCCTCAACCTGACATATGAGCATTGATAGAATAGTTTGAGGATTTGTTTGAGCAGCCTAAAGCATTACCTCCTAAGAGGAATCTAGATCATGCAATTCCTCTCAAGCCAAATTCTAAGCCGGTGAAGTTGAGACCCCACAAGTATCCTCATGCATAGAAGACAAAAATTGAGAGGCAGGTTGATGAATTGCTAAGAAATGCTTTGTGAGGCAGAGCCATAGCCCCTTTGCTTCTCTAGTCATACTTTTCAAGAAGAAGGATGGCATGGCAAAGATGTGTATAGATTACAGGCATCTTAACTCATTGACGGTGTAGGATAAGTTCCCAATTTCTGTCATAGATGATTTTTTCGATGAGCTACATGAAGCTCATATCTTTTCCAAACTTGATCTGAGGCAAGGATATCACCAAATCAGAGTATTGGAGCAAGATGTGTACAAGACTGCTTTTAGAACACATCATGGGCACTTTGAGTTTGTGGTTATGCCCTTTGGCTTAACCAATGCTCCAGCAACGTTTTAAGCAGTAATGAACGATGTCTTCAAGCGGTTCTTAAGGAGATTTGTATTGGTATTCTTTCATGACATCCTACTTTACAGTTCTTCATTGGAAGATCATTTGGTGCATCTAAGGGAAGTGTTCTTGATCATGCGCAATCACAAGTTATATGCAAAATTGGCTAAGTGTTCCTTTGCATGGACCCAATTGGAATATTTGGGCCATGTTTTTTCTCATGGAGGATTCTCTACTGATCCTTCGAAAGTCCAAGCAATGAAGGAGTGGCCTGTGCCGGTGACCTTGAAGCAGTTAAGAGGGTTTTTGGGTTTGACTGGCTATTATCAAAATTTTGTTGTTGGTTATGGAGCCATAGCCAAACATTTAACTGATCTATTGAAGAAAGATGCATTTAAGTGGTCAGATAAAGCTCATGAAGCATTTGAAGCTTTAAAGTCTGCAATGTGTAAGGCACTAGTTTTACCAATGCCAGATTTTGCTGTGGGATTCATCCTAGAGACAGATGCTTGTGGAAATGGTATTGGAGCTATTTTATCTCAAAAGGGGAAGCCAATAGCCTACCTCAGCCGAGATTTGAGTCCTGAGCATCAAGCACTGTCCACCTATGAGAAGGAGTACTTGGCAATCTTGCTTGCTGTTGATAAGTGGAGGCATTATTTGGTTGGGCATCACTTTACGATCAAAACTGATCACCAAAGTGTGAAACACCTTCTTGAATATAGAATTGTCATAAGGATCTAGAAGAGGGGTTAATGAAGATGTTGGGGCTTGATTATGACATTGAGTATAAGAAAGGGAAAAAAAATGTGGAGCTGATACATTGTCTCGCAGGTTTGAAGATTATGAGCAAGGATTATGTGGAGGAGTGTCTATTATACTTCCAGCTTGGGTTGAAGAGGTGTATAAGTCCTACGAGGATGATTCTTTTGCACAAGAGTGCATAATAGCTTTGAATGTGAGCAGAACAAGTAGTACTGCCACTGATGCAAAGGTGTCTGTTGTGAAGGGAGTTATTTGATTGAAGAGCAAGTTGTACATTTCTTCTTCCACTAATTTGAGACAACAAATCATTAGCGCCTCTCATGATTCAGCTTGGGAAGGAAATTCAGGAGTTGAAGGCACCTATCAAAGGCTTAAGGCCTCTTTCAGTTGGACAGGAATGAAGAGAGCATTGGCTGATTTTGTGCAGGCTTGCAAGGTTTGTTAGCAAACCAAGTTGGGTGATCATAGATATCAAGGTCTTCTCCAACCTTTACCAGTCCCTGTAGGAGCTTGGCAGAATATTAGTATGGACTTTGTTAAGGATTTGCCAAAATGAGAAGGGAAGGAGATTATTTGGGTTATGGTTGATCGGTTCACCAAATTCAGTCACTTCATTAGTTTGGCTAGACTTGTGACAGCTGAAAAATTGGCAAGGAGCTTCTTGGACAACATCTACAAGCTTAATGGCTTGCCATAACCTATTATATCAGATCGAGATAGGATCTTCACCAGTCACTTCTGGAAGGAGTTGTTCAACCTTTTGGGAACAACATTGGCTCTTAGTTCATAATACCATCCTCAAACCGATGGACAAACAGAAAGAGTCAATCAGTGCCTTGAGCAATACCTTAGGAGCATCGTGTTCAGTCATCCAAAAGTGTGGGGCAAGTGGTTATTCCTCGCAGAGCATGCTCATGCTTCTATTGGAACTACTTCATTCAAAGCTCTTTATGGTTATGATCCTCCAACACCAATGACGTCGCAAGGGATTGTGTCATCAATTCTTGAAGTTACTGATCTAGTACAGCATAGGAGACAATTGATGTGGATTTTGAAAGACAATCTTCATCAAGCACAAGCTAGAATGAATTTGTACGCAAACAGGAAATGTGTGGACATAAATTTTGAAGTTAGGGACATGGTTTATATGAAATTGCAACCTTACAGACAAGCAACCATGGCTGTGAGGAAGAATGTGAAGTTGTGTGCAAGGTTCTTTGGGCCTTATGAGATCCTTGAGAAGATTGGCAAAGTACCCTTCAACCTTGAGTTACCTCTTAACTCTTATTTTCATCATGTTTTTCCTGTTTCCTTTCTGAAGAAATAGGTGAAAAAAGGGGTGTGGATGTTCACTTCATGCTCCGGACATTGGGTCAAATGGAGCCTTACTTCTGCAACCTGCTGCTATGCTTAATTCATGTGAGGTCAAGGCTGATGACAGAACAATTCAGGATGTTTTGGTGCAATGGACCAATTTGGACGAGGAGAATGCAACTTGGGTAGAGCTTCAATTCTTGAGGAGTCAATTTCCTACCTTCCATTCTTGAGGACAAGAACGTTTTCAAGAGGAGGGGAATGTTATGATTGTGATGTAAAGATTGATGTAGTGTTGGTCCTTAGCTGCGTTGGTGTAATAAGCTTTAGTTGCAGTGCTGTGTTTTGTATTGGATTAGAGTAGTTGTTAGTTGTTTTTGGCGCCAAAGGTTGTAGTTGTCGGTTAAGTCGATTAATAGGTTAAGATCAAGTCAATTGTGGTGGCTTGATGGCAAGGAAGTCGGTTTATTGTTTGCCTAGGTTCAATGTGCCTAGCTTGCCTATAAGTAGCTTCTTCATCTTATAAGAGATTCATTCAATGAAAATTCAATCATCTCTTTGAGATTAATACTCTCCCTCTCATCTAACTTTCTCTAATTCTCCTCTCTTTCACTTCTCTTCTCATCTTAACTCTCTTTCTATCCTATCTTTCCACAAGATTAAGCTTAAGTAGATCTTGAAGCTCCACAAGATCCAAAAGTCTTATATTGGTGTTGTCTATATGATTAAAACACTGACCAGGACTACCTGAATTGGTTATTTCTCTGCTGTTATCAGAAATAATTAATTCCGTAAGATAATAACTCTAAATCTTGAAAATAGTCTAAACTTATGCATAGATTGTTCGTTGCTTTGATGCATCAAAAGGATTGGTCAAAGTTGGTTGGCTTAAATCATATGTGCGTTGGGTAGCGGCATGAAGTATAGCGAAAATAGTTGTTTTACATGAAATCTATAGTATCTAATGAGATAAAAATATCCCCTGGTTAATTCGTAAACAAACGAACAGATTCGAGAAAATTTGGCCAAAGTATTCCATATGTTTGATCTTTGCAATTAAAATAGAAATTGTTTCTATGTTAATGAATTGTTCGAGAAGGGCGAATCGAGAATTATGGTGAAAGTTGTGAGAAAATTGGCGATAGTAGTTAAAACTATTTTCTCTTATGGATATCTAATAGAGGGGTTGATTGTCATAATGAAAGTCATTTGAAAATTATTAAATAAGTATATTTAATTCTAGAGTACGGTAATATTTATTTTTTAAAATTAAATATTACTAAATGGTAATCAATGTTATCAAGAGTTGATAGTTAGATTTGACCCATTTGGAGCTTGAATCAAGTAATCCCTGAGGTCCATCTGCCAGCCTCTGGAAGTACACTGATTGAAAATAGTTAAAAAATAAATTCATGAGATGATTTATTTATTTATGAGATAAATAAATTTTTATGCTAAATAAATAATAATGAGATGAATATAAAATGCAATAAATTACATCGTGATTTAAACAAAACAAAAAAAAAACAAAAACAAAATTGCCCAGCACAACAACAAAGTATAAAGTGGGCCCCGCATGCTTTTTCTGCCCTTTCTATAAAAGGTTGTGTTAAGCAATGAGTTTAATTGACGAATGTATTTTAAGTTTTGGAATTTAGTTTTTTTTGGGGATAAAAATATTTAAATTATTTTAGGAGTTTTTTAAATTTGTTTAGCATAAATTTTTTTTGAAAAGCTTTTTTCGGAAAAATTAATAGTAAAATTATTGGTTCGAAATTTTTTCTAAACTAAATATTTTGGGTGCCCATAATTCGGGTGTCAAGGGGTCGTTGTCGAGAAGGCCTCGTGGTCTCGATGATTTCTCCTGAGTGACGATTGCGGTCTACAATTTAGGTATTTCTTCTTACTATTCTTTTACAGGTTTCCCTTAATTTTCCAATTTTATTTATACTTTTGGCTTAATGTTTATTATGCTTTAATATTATATGTCCATTATGCTTATATTAGCATAGAGGTTCTTTAAACTTAAAATTTAAGAATTTTAAAATTGTTTCCGCTGTGCTTGATTGAAGTAATTTAAGAAAAAATTAGCTTCCAAAATTAAAAATTTCCAAACAATTGATATTAGAGCCACATCTAATTACATTCATATTAGGCATTAGATTAATATTAAGCATAATAAATGTCATGAATAGAGTTGTGAATGAGAGAAATTGAGAATTTCGTTAAAGGAAAAGCATACATGATTGGGTTTTTAAAAAGTTTAATAGCTACATTGTTGGTTCAACAAATTTAAATTGTTTAAGTTTTAATGAATTTAATTAAATTATGTGGGGCATTATTCTACATAATCTAATGAGATAAGATATTCAATTAGTTGTATAATTTAGATATATAAAAGATCGCATCGAATATTTAATGAGATTAATTATTCGGTTAAGTTAAAATATTTATTGGTAATATCTTATTTGATTAGATATTCGGCTATGATCTAATGTGATTAAGATCAGATTTATTTATTCATTTAATATTGCATTAAATAAAATAAAAAAAAAAAAAATATATATATATATATAGGTGGGATGAGCCCCGCAGCGAGCTGGCCACGCCCAACCCTTACATATATAAAAAAGAAAAAGTTTTTTTTTTAATTTTGTTATTTTCTTTTATTTTATTTTATTATTTAAATAATTTGATTAAATAAATAAAAGTTAGGATGAGATCCCAATTATTTTTATGCGATAATGTACAAGTGTTTGGAAAAATATTTAATTATCATGAATATCCAATGAGATTAGATAGACAGTTAATTAAAGTATTTCGATCTAATGAGATTAAGATCGGATTTAATTATTGAATTATTTATTTATTTAAAAATATAAAATAAAAAATTCATTTGGAAGATGATGCAACTGTCATTTTTTGTAATTAAAATAAATAAATAAATTAATTAATTAGTTGGAATGAGATTATAATCAGGATTATGTGATAATTATTTCTAAAAGAGTTTAGAAAAGTAATTAATTAATCCAACCATGTTAGACCTTAAATAAGGTTATTTAAAACTGTATGTTACTTGTTAAATTTTCTTCCCATATCTAACATTATTTAAAGAGTTTAAAATTATGTAATGTGAACCAAATTAAACGGCCATGTAATTTCATGAAATATTTGATTTCATAGTAGTGGGAGAATTTTTTTTTTTTTTTAGTAGGTCTAGTTAGATTAGAAAATTCAATAGTTGAATTATTTGAAACCAAAATTCTCATAAAGTATATAATAAGATTAGATTATATAGGTTGGATAATTAAATTAACCTAATGTGATTAGGGTCTTTTTATTTAATAGTTAAATAAAATTTAGAATATAATTCTAATAATTGATTAGGAGATATTGAAATTTAAAAGAAAGATCCACTATTTAAAATTTCAAGTAGGAGTGAGGTTCAGCAGTTGATCCACATGGTCTCCATTACAAGCTACTCCCTAAGGAGGGCGTTTGTTCACGGAATACAAGGTTGGACTTCTTTAGGATAAATAAAGATACGAGAAAGCAGATGCAGCCACGTTGCCATGGAGTATCTTGTCGACTTGTACAAATGTCTAAGTAATGGTATACACTTGATTAGGATAGTATGTTAGTCTCCTTGGGAGCATTGAGATATTGTCTTAGAGGCCAAGGAATAGACGGTGAATTAATTATGTTTAGGAAACATTATTAATTGAGAATAGTTCCCACCATACTAATAACCCAGTGCAGCCTCACTGCCGGGGAGTATCGGGTAAAATAGTTTCGTCATCGTAGCACACAGAAGGAATGGCTAGGTGGATTCCATGGTTTGTTGGTTTACTAAAATTAATTAAAAGGTTCACATGACTCAAAATATCAAGTGGAAGCGAGCTTCTATGTGAATGCTCATGGCCTTCGTTACCGGTCTAGCAATATTGTAGGTGGTGCGACTCCCCATGGAGAGCGTTCATTTGCAGCTTACAGGGTTAGATCTCTTTTGACAGACTGAAGTGCAAAATAAGCGGGTGCGACCATGCCACCATGGAGTACTTTGTGGACTTGTATGACTGTCGAGGTAATGATGTACACTTCACTAGGGTCTACATTAGCTTCCCTGAGGAGATCTGTTGTATGGCCTAGAAGCTGAGAGTAGAGTGGTGTTTTAAATGTGTTAAGTCAAGAATTTACAAGAAAACATATTTATTAAGAAATGTCCTCGCCCTTCTGATATGTCAATTCAACCTTGCTACCGGGGAGTTTTGGGTAGTTCGGTTCGGCCACCAAGGTCAACATGTAAGTGTCGGACTATGAATTCCGATCTTTGATTGTTTGCTAAAATTAAGAAAAGCAATCCTGTATGTTATATGACTTGTTTGCGTTCTTCAGTCTAAGATGGTTGTTAAATTATGCATTGGAGTCAATGCTGATATGTATGTTACATGTCTATTGAGTTATTTTAATATATTTCAGAACACGTGGAGCACTAGTAGATGCTCATAGTTCTCTAGTTTGCTGTTAGTATATCTACTAAGTTGAAAAGAATGTTAGGAACGTTAAACTAGACTAATAAGATAGTCAGTTGCAACATTTGGACATTAGATGTAGAATGTGTTCTAGTATTAGATACTTGACTTGTCAACTATGTAGTAGAGACGGTCATATATTTGAAGGAAGTGTTTGATTAGAGAAATGATAGCATAAGAACAATCATGCGAAAATGTGTTATGAAGAATAGGGAGGACTCTAGTTAGTGTAAATATCTATCTCGGGAATTATGAACTTCTAGAGGGTAAAATAAAAATGATTGAAAATAGTTTTGTCTCTTTTATTAAAGCACTGGACATTAGTGTTAAAATGAGATTTCCTAGGTACTTAGATACTATTGTTGCCAAGACTAAAAAGCCAATATGACAAGGTATATGATATCATGTCTACTCTAGTTATGACTTGAAGGTAGCTCACTAATGTTTTGGCGAATGGGTTTTCAGAGTGGGCACCAAGCGATGGTAGTTTAATTTAAGGAATATAATTTCGATCTTGAGTAACTATCTTAATATACCAGTTTATTTAGAAATTTGATTTCTATGCTATTTATTTTAAAATAATTTTTAGTTATTTTTCAGAAATAAAAAATATTTATTTAAAAGGTACATTAGTAGGTAGTTGACTTCTTTTAACAAACAACTACATTAATGGCAATTTATTAGTCCAATACAAGCTAGGCTATTTGACCATATAAGAAAAGAATATCCTGAAATCCAGATAGCTTTTGAGTGACACTTGATCTCAAGTCACGTTAATTTAATATGACAAAAAACTGGTTTGATTTTCTTATGGATTATTAAGTACTAAAATGATAACTGATATGTGAATCATGTTCGAATTAATGGTGACTGTAAGAACCTTTAAGTGTAAAGGTAATAGAGCTACTAAGTTGCTAGAACTTATTCATAAAATGTTTACGGATTGCTAAATGTTTGATGCTTACTCTGCGTATGCGTTAGCAATTGCACTAGTCATTTCAAGTAATATAGAAATGAATAGAGTATCGTTCCCACGAGGATTGTTATTGAGTGAGTACCAAAATTAGTAGCTTTGATGCTATTTGAAAAATCAAAAAATTGAGATATTGATATAAAATAAAATAAAAAACAAACAAAATTTGTTTACTGAATTTTATCTAAAGTTTACTAATTTTTTATGTTTTTTATGATTTAATAAAATTCAAGGCATCCGATTTCACCTAGTTACATTAATACGCCTTTCTATTCTCGTTATCCAAGTTGTTATTATGTGTCGATGGTCGAAAATCCTAATTTACTAAATATTCTCCCTCGAGCAACATTTGGCATGCTCTTTTACGTATTAACCCATCACTCTTGTGCATGAATTTAAATAAGAAAAGAGTTTTTAAAGCTCGATGATTTTCACTTAAAAACTACACAAATCGCGTTAATCTTTCTCGAGCATTCGCTCATTTTGTGGTGCTTATCACCTTACCAATCATCATAAATCTCCTCTCAGACTCATTATGAATCATTATAGGCCTTAAATGGTGATCAAGCATTTAAAACTCATGAAAAACAATGATAAACACTTCAACAATGCAATAATAAAACATTGAATACGTTGAATTGGAAATGAGCGTATATAACAACTTAGGCTACATCGTAGCCTAAAAATAACAAAATTAGTTCATGATAAAATTAATATAAGACATATTTAACATAAAATTCGTGAAATTAACAACGAGAATGATAGAAAAGAACTTGAAAATGTAAAATTTCATACCAAACTTTTTCTTTTCTTTTCCTTCTTTATTCCTACGATTTTCTACCTTATTTCTCTACCTTGTATTTGATTTTTCTGGATTGAATGATACTAAAACACCTTCTATCCCTATTTATAGTACATAAGGTTGGAATTAAAAAAAAATACAAATAATTGCAAGCTTAAAGCTCATTGCACCACACATTTGCAGCTGCTGCCAATTCTGCAAGTTTGCCACTTGCTGCTGATTTCTTCATTTTTCTTCAACTATTGCCGCCCAAAATCAGTCTTAACATCAACTTGAACATGTTTTTGAAGTGTACAAGAGGTTATTTCACTTGATTCGTCAATTTTGCCACCCAAAATTGCAAGTTGAAGTGAATTGTGCAAGCTGGTTTTCAGTTTCTGCAACTTGCTATCCTTTGTTGTTTTTCTTCATTTTTTTTTCAGCTTATTTGTCCATTTTGCCACACAAAATTGCAAGTTGAAGTGAATTGTGAAGGCTTATTGTTCATTCTTCGCATTGTTTGTTGTTCTTGCTGTTTTTCTTCAGATTTTTGAGCTTAACACCACCTAAATTCATAGTTTACATCAACTTGGACATGTTAATGTATTGTTTAATCAATCCTTGCTCTTTATTTGTGCATTTTGTTACCATTTTTACAAGTTGAATTGAATTGTGCATGACTGGTGATTTCTTGCTAAAACTAGTATTTTGTTTGATTTAGCTCATTTTTATGCTTTTTGTTTGATGTATCTTGCATTCAAATATTGATGTTGGTGATAAAACCTAGAAAAATTTAGCATAAAATGAGTGTTTTTGCACAAAAATGGCAATAGAAGCAAAAAAGAGCAAAAGCGAGCAATAGCGATAAAATTTTGAGGTAAAATGGTTAGAAAATGAACCAAAATAATATGAATAATTATATACTAAATTAGACTTATCAAAATACCCCCAAACATAAATCTTGCTCGACCTTGAGCAAGGCTAAACATTAAAGTGCATGATTTCATGCTTTTTAAGAATTCTACCACAATTCAAAGCAAGTATACTCTTATTAGAAAAGAATGACCGAGGCTCAAAGTTTGAGGTCCTAAGGGCAAAACCATAATTTCTAAGGAAAAACCTGTCAATTACCTAGGTAACGAAACTAAAAAGTTAGCTAAGCAAATTAAATTTGTTCGTTCTTTCTAATCTCAAGCCATTCAAACCAAATAGAAGCCAAAAATCATACCACTCATAACAGAACTTATTAAGTATGCGTAAAACAAAATTATTCACAAAAAGTGTTTTTTTCTTTTTCTTTTTTTTCTGAGGAATTTATTTGCTCAAGTCAATCTCGGCTTATGAGTATATCTTCAGCGAGAATCAAGCTCTGACTTCTGGGCGATGACCCATAAGTAAGAGAAGCCACCACTAAGACGTCCCCAATATTACCGTGTGAGTATATCTTCAACGAGAATCAAGCTCTGACTCCTGGGCGATGACCCATAAGTAAGAGAAGCCACCACTGAGACGCCCTCTTAACGGGTAGCACATATCTTTAAAATTATTTATGTGCGATAGCGATGCTAGAGATGATTTCCTCTCCTTTTTTTTTTTTCCTTTTTTTCTTTTTTTTTTTCCTCCTTTCTTTCTTTTTTTGAGTGCTTGGTCCCTTGTTAGCTTTCAATGCGGCAACTCCCGTTCAAGTTGGCCCAGGGTACCAGGTGTTGAAACGCCCCTACGGATCTACTTGCTCGAGGTACCAAGGCACGAAACCATCACACCATAGCACATATCCAAATTATAGATGTTTTTAACAAGATAGCGGTGCTTAGTGATTCTCTCTCTCAATTTTTATTATATTTTTCTTTTATTTATACTTGGGCATAACTCTTCAAAATCTATTATGTAAATGACAATCTTAATGCAATCTATTCAAATTTGAGCATCTTTTAATCAGAAAGAAAAGTAAAACAGCCATGCTTGCTAGTGAAGTCAAATACCGTAGTTTTATCAACTTACATTAGATCGTGTTTTGCAATTAGAACACAAAAACAACTGATTATCAGGTTATTCAAATCTAATTAAAGTAAATGAGCTAAAAAACATTAGAAAAATTGCCTCAAAAGCATGATGATAAGTTCTCTCTTTTTTTATTGAAATTTTTAAAAGACTAAAGGTTAAAACTATAGAAAATAGACAATTTTTTTGTTGGCCGATACTATTTAAATCCCCATACAAAGGCTCCAAACTCTGGGAGGCACTGAAACCAACTCTAAAACATAAAACAGGAAAACTTTTCAAATAAACTTTGTGAAAAAGATTTTTTTTTAATTTATTATTATTAACATTACTTTTTTCACCCCCAAACTTTATTTTTAAAAAGAACTAAAAAGAGAAATTGGGTGAGAGATACTTCCCAGGTTTGAGGATTGCTTTTTGATGGTGCATGTTGACATTGTGCTACCCCCAGACTTGTTGCAAAATACCTGTTTAATCAAAAATAAACATGAGAAAAATAAAAATAATGAAAGGAAAATAAAATTAGATAATTAAAGATATAAACACTTGGGTTGCCTTCCAAGAAGTGCTTAGTTTATAGTCGTTAGCTCGACTTTCTGGGTGGATCTATCCCGTGTCCTGAAGGACAATAGAGTTTCCACCGTCCATCCATAATGACCATTTTCTTCCGTGACTCTTCCTTTTTCTCTTCTTTACACCACCTCCTCCACCTTCTCTAATCTTTGGATCTTTGAGCCTGATTTGCCACAGCTTGAATTTCCTTTTTCGATTTCTTCTGCTATTTTTCTCTGAGGCATCCATGGTTCCAAAAATTTCTGACCATGTTATATAGGCTTGACATTCTATTTCAATGACTGGTGGTGATGGGTCAGTAAAGATAGGGTTGGTCCTTGGTGGCTCTAAGTTGACTAAGGGGATTATGTCATACTAAGGTGATTTTTCCAGTGTGTCTCCATCCCTCAATGCTATGGCATTAGTTTGCTCCCCTAGGTCTATGATGGTATTGCTAGGCAAAGAATCTTTATACCTCTTAGAAAATTCCTCTATTGTAGTTCCTACTTTAGGTTATGGATTTTGGATGGAGGCTTTGGGCACGGCTTCCGTGAACTCCCTAAATGTCTTTTCTAAGTCATATTTCTTTTCTTGAAATGGATAAGTGGGTGACCAAGGTGCTTCGTAATGGTTCCAAGAAAAGTTAGAAGGGTTCATCCATTCTTGACTATAGCACGAGCAACAATCATCTCATTTAATGTTTCTCGAATTTGTGAAAGTTGTGCAGATAATTCACTATATTCATGAATGTTGAGTTTCTTTTCGGTATAGCTTGATATTGAGGTCTCATAAAGTTATATTGCTAAAAACCTGATGACGAAAAGCTATTACCTTTTTGGAATTCCATACTAGTATGGTTACCTGCACAAAATTCACATCTAGGAGTACTAGCAGTAATCATGTCTTTAATTAGTGAAAGTTGAGCAGATAATGCATTAAATATTGCTTGCTATTGAGGTCTCATAAAATTGTGGCAAGCCATCACTTTTAGCTCTCTCTCTCTCTCTCTCTCTCTCTCTTCTGTTAATACGAAAAAAATGAATAAATAAATAAATAATTAAACTTAAATGTGTTTTTTCTTCTCCGTTTTTTTTAAAGGGGGAGGGGTTAATACTAAAGGTTTTGAAAAACGTAAAAATAACAACATTAACTTTAAAAAATTATCTAAATGGATTAAAAAGTCAAAATAAGGTTAAAATTAATTAGAACACTTAAAAAAAACAATAGGCTAAAACAAAAGTTAAGAAAACACAAATTTAAAAAAAAGGGGCAGTAACCCTAACGTTTTGGAAAACTTAAAATTTCTAAAAAAATGAACTTATAATCAAAATAAAAATAAAAGTAAAGAAAAAATATTAAAAAAATAACAAAATAATACAAAACTAAACAAAAAAAAATTTAGGGGTGTATATACGAATTTATTATTTATTTTTAAGAATTTTATTTACAAATAAAATAAATGAATGAAAAGAGATGTATATTTCAAATTGAAACAAAATTTACAAATTATTAGCAATTTCAAATTAGCACCAAAATTAGTTGGTATCGATATCACTCAAATAGAGACAATCCCTGGCAACGGCACCAAAAACTTGATGCTTACTTTGCGTATGCGTTAGCAAGTGCACTAGTCGTTTCAAATAATATAGATCTGAGTAGAGTATTATTCCCACAAGGATTGTTATTGAGTGAGTACCAAAATTAGTAGCTTTGATGCTATTTGAAAAATCAAAAAATTGAGATATTGATATAAAATAAAATAAAAGAAAAGCAAACAAAATTTGTTTACTGAATTTTATCAAAATTTTACTGTTTTTTTGTGTTTTTTATGATTTAATAAAATCCAAGACATCCGATTTCACCTAGTTGCATTAATACGCCTTTCTATTCTCGCTATTCAAGTTATTATTACGTGTCGATGGTTGAAAATCCTAATTTACTAAATATTCTCGCTTGAGCAACATTTAGCATGCTCTTTTACGTATTAACCCATCACTCTCGTGCATGAATTTAAATAATAAAAGAGTTTTTAAAGCTATATGATTTTCACTTAAGAACCACACAAATCGCATTAATCTCTCTCGAGCATTCGCTCAATTTGTGGTGCTTATCACCTTAGCAGTCATCATAAATCTTCTGTCAGACTCATTATGAATTATTATAGTCCTTAAATGGTGATCAAGCATTTAAAACTCATGAAGAACAATGATAAACACTTCAACAATGCAATAACAAAACATTGAATACGTTGAATTAGAAATGAGCTTATATTACAACTTAGGCTACATCGCAGACTTGGAATAACAAAACTAGTTCATAATAAAATTAATATAAGACATATTTAACACAAAATTCATGAACTTAATTAACAGAAGGATAGAAAAGAACTTGAAAATGCAAAATTTCGGACCAAACTTCTTCTTTTCTCCTCCTTCTTTCTTCCTACGATTTTTTACCTTCTTTCTCTACTTTGTATTTGATTATTCTGGATTGAATGATACTAAAACACCTTCTAAGAATCTCCATTTATAGTACATAAGGTTGGAATTAAAAAAATACAAAAAATTGCAAGCTTAAAGCTCATTGCACCACACATCTGCAGTTGCCGCCAATTCTGCAAGTTTGCAACTTGTTGTTGATTTCTTCATTTTTCTTCAACTATTGCCACCCAAAATCAGTCTTAAAATCAACTTGAACATGTTATTGAAGTGTACAAGAGGTTCTTTCACTTGATTCATCAATTTTTCCACCCAAAATTGCAAGTTGAAATGAATTGTGCAAGCTGGTTTTCAGGTTCTGCAACTTGCTATCCTTTGTTGTTTTTCTTCATTTTTTTTCAGCTTATTTGTCTATTTTGCCACACAAATTTGCAAGTTGAAGTGAACTGTGCAGGCTTATTGTTCATTCTCCGCATTGTTTGTTGTTCTTGCTGTTTTTCTTCAGATTTTGGAGCTTAACACCACCTAAATTCTGAGTTTACATCAACTTGGACATGTTAATGTATTGTTTAATCAATCCTTGCTCTTTATTTGTGCATTTTGCTACCCGTTTTTGCAAGTTGAATTGAATTGTGCATGAACTTGGTGATTTCTTGCTAAATCTAGTATTTTGATTGATTTAGCTTGTTTTTATGCTTTTGTTTGGTGTATCTTGCTGTCAAATATTGATGTTGATGATAAAACCTAGCAAACTTTAGCATAAAATAAGTGTTTTTGCGCAAAAATGACAATAGAAGCAAAAAAGAGCAATAGCGATAAAATTTTGAGGTAAAATTGTTAGAAAATGAACCAAAATGATATGAATAATTATATACTAAATTAGACTTATCAATGTTCAAGCAAATGGAAGCGATGAGTATTCTATAAAATGTTTATGAATGCCTACTCGATATGTTGACATATGGATATACTTAAGAAGGCTGAAGTCCTGAGTCCTTTGAAAGGTTCACAGAATTTAAGTCTAAGGTTTGGATAAGCTAGGTAATTATGTCAAGACACTTTGATTAGATCAAGGTGGTATTTTCAGGAGAATTCTAATTAACTTACTACAAATTATTGTAGAAAGAATTAATAATATGTTATTGTATGTGATAGGTCGCGTCTATAAGACGGAAAGTTTGTTATATAAGTTGTTTTAGAAAGTGTTCTAGAAGTACAACAGATAACTTGTGTCAGATAAATTGACCGTATCAGATACTGTGTCTCAGCAACTTGATACAACTTATAGAATATATGATGTGTTAGATATATCTTCAACTAGGTCATTGTCACATTAACTAAACTAGAGCTTTAGTGTAGTGGGAGGATGATTAGGGTCACCTGACATATTCATGTCTTCAAGATTAATATTTAACCATGAAGGTGAATTTGATCCGTACGTATGACTTCAATGAAACTCTTAAGTAAATGATGCAGACCAACCGGTCAGGGTAGTGAAAGTTAGAATAATTGTATTTCAACTAAGTCTATGAACTTATAAAGGTGTCAAAAGAATTTAAGTCCATTGGATTAGATCTGAACGGATCTACAAATATAAAGAGTTGAGTAGACGAGAAGGTTGAAACCTTCGATGCTAGTTTGATGGCAGTAGGTTAATACTCTAAAGGAATGAATTGTCTTTGATGAAACCTTCTAGCCAAATGTTATGCTTTAGTCTATAAGGATACTCTCATCCATTGTCTTTCATATGATGAGCTACAAGAAAATGGAAATTAAGATGATGTTCCCTAAATATTCATCTATAGACTGTAGTAAGCATCTTGTTCATTGAATAGTAGATTTAATGACGGCTATCAAGTTCAATGGATTTGAATCAATGGTTAGTGAGCCATGAGTGTACGTGTGACATGACTTGAAAGTGATGACTTTCAAGATGTTGTATAAGGTGGCATTCTGCTCATTGAGAATGGTGTAGAGTTGTCATGAAGTGTTGAGTTTTAACTGTCCAAATTAATTTAAAATGAAAGAACCAAGATAAGCACAGTTTGTTCTTAGGGTCAAGCTTTAGCAAGATTCTAAGAAAGAATGTTGAGTTTATCACGGTTTGTTTTAAAAAGGAATTTAGATGTTAGATGTCTGAAATCCATATTTGTCCTTGTAGTGGGAATCATTAGATGAAGAAGAGTGAAGCAGTGTTGTATTTCTTAGTTCACTATGGTAGTTGGGTAACTAAAGCTGTTGAGTAGACTAGTATACTCGGAAGGTTCCTAATAGACCAAAGTTTGTGAGCAAAAGAATAAGACAGTGACGTATCAAAATTGGTTAAAGTTTATAGTCAAAGATTTGACAGATCCCTAGGGGATAGTTATGTAGTGCAAAGCTAATTGGATTTAGGACAAGTAGAAGATTGTTGGAATTGGTGTCCTAGAAACCCAATTAATTAGTTTTAAATATTAAATAAATAAATTTGTTTTATTTATTTATTGTTTAAATATGTTTTACGAGTCAAATATGCATGCGATTGTTTTTCTAAAAATGTTCCATGAGATGGACGTGTCCAAGATGTGTTAGGTTTAGTTTAAGTGGTCAATGAGATTGAATCATAGATGGACTTAGATCAAACTAATGATATGTCGTCCAAGTATATGTTCGTAGTCGGTGATGAGTTTGGACAACTTATCTGATAAGATTATGATATGATACTTTAGATGACTTGTCTTGGTCATATGGATAGAGATCCAAAAGTATTGTATTGGCGTTGTCTATATGATTAGAACATTGGCTAGGACGACCAGAGTTAGTTATTTCTCTACTGCTATTGGAAACAATTAATTCCATAAGACGATAACTCTAAATCCAGGAAATAGTCTAAACTCGTGTATGAATTGTTCGTTGCTTTGATGCACCAAAGGGATTGGTCAAAGTTGGTTGCCTTAAATCTTACGTGCGTTGGGTAACGGCATAAAGTGTAGTGGGAATAGTTGTTTTATGGGGAATCTATAGTCTCTAATAAGATAAAGATGTACCCTAGTTGATTTGCAAACATATGAACAGATTTGGACAAAGTATTCCATATGTTTGACATTTGCAATTAGTATAAAAATTGTTTTCTATGTTAATGAATTGTTCAAGAAGGGAAAATCGGAAACTATGGTGAAGGCTGTGAGGAAATTAGTGATAGTAGTTAAAGTTATTTTCTCTCACGGATATCTAACAGACGGGTTAATTGTCACAATGAAAGTCATTTGGGAATTATTCAATAAGTATATTTATTTCTAGAGTGCAGTAATATTTATTTTGTGGAATTAAATAGTACTGAATGGTAATCAATATTATCAAGAGTTGATAATTAGATTTGACCCATTTAGAGCTAGAATTAAGTGGTCCCTGAGGTCCCTCTCCAAGCTTCTAAAAGCACAACGGTTGAAAATATTTAAAAAATAAAATTCCTAAGATGAATTATTTATTTATGAGATAAATAAATTTTTATGCTAAACAATATTAATGAGATGAATATATAATGCGATAAATTATATTGTAATTTAAAAAAAAAAATCCAGTGTATAAAGAAAGTATAGAGTGGGCTCCATGCGGGGCCCACATGCATTTTTTTTTCCCTATAAAAGGCTGTGTTAAGTAGTGAGTTTAATTGACTAATATGTTTTAGGTTTTGGAATCTAGTTTTCTTCTGCGATAAACCCTAAAATTGTTTTAAGCGTTTTCAAAATTCATGTTGAGCATAAATTTTTCTGAAAATTTTTATTTTTGGAAAGATTAAAAGGAAAATTTTTGTTCCAAAATTTTTCCTAAATCAAATATTTTGGGTGCGCATAATCCGGGTGTTAAGGGGTCATTGCCAAGAAGACCTCGCAGTCTCGATGATTCCTCCCGGGTGACAATTGCGGTCTATAATCTTGGTATTTCTTATTACTATTCTTCTACAGCTTTCCTTTAATTTTCCCAATTTTAGTTATGCTTTTGGCTTAATGTTTTTTATGCTTTAATATTATATGTTCATTATGCTTGTATTAGCATAGAGATCTTTTAGATTTAAAGTTTAAAAATTTTAAAGTTGTTTTTGCTGCTCCTGATTGAACTAATTTAAGAAAAATTTAGTTTCCAAAATTAAAATTTTCTAAACAGCCATTTTTAAGAAAGTTTTCCTAACCAATAACTCTGTTACCACTTGTTAGATTTTAGATAGTTAAAAACTTATTCTTGTTAACAGCTTTAGCCTAAATTTGATCTTGAAATTACAAACGACAATAGAAGAAGAATCAACAAAAAAGAACAAATAGCACCGAATCTAAGTGGTTCAGCCCTATCAGTAAAGAGGCCTACTTATATTATTATAGACCAAAATCGATTACAAATTACAAATTACCAACTACATACCATTTCACAACCTAGGCTATAAATACAGACTTTTTCCCTCTTAAAGCTTCTATAAATGAAACCTAAAGAGAAAAGTCAGAAAGTTATACCCGAGTCCTACTAAGAACCGCCATTGTTGATCATCGAAAGGGAGTTTTGTTTCATCATCATTTGGTTCACACCACATAGAAGCTCAGGGGCGGAGGAAAGGACGAACAAGGAACCTTATGGGGAAAAAAAACCTAAAAAACGCTTTGAAGAAACGGATTTGAGAAAATGAAAAACGGTGTATAGTACCAATGCAAATTGCCCCTATTTATAGCCAAAGCTAAATCCGTATGCAACCAAATGTGGAGAAATCCCAGCCCACCCTTTCATTTAGATCAACGAATAGGTCTGCTCTAAACAGACATAAATCAGGCACACAATATGCAGATGCAAGGAAAGATGAGGGCCACAGGATTTAAAATGGAGGAGTGTACTAAGAAGCTTGCCTAAGAAGTTTCAAGCTGCAAAATGGAATCAGGTAGAGCAAAGCCCGGAGGGGCAGCAGGCAGGGCAGGGACAGAGCGGGAAATGTAGGTTAAAGATATAAAACCCATTTTTACTATACATTGACCCTACATTTCATTTTAATTATGAAGTTGCCGCTGAAAATTCTAGGTTTTGGACAATAGTTAAAATGCTGCGTTTTGGGCCAACATGAGCCTAGGTTTCACATTGTGGTCTATAATTGTCTTCACATTTAGCGTATATAGGAGCCATATGTCGACATGCTTCAATCAATTATTTTGGTATATTTACCCGATCTTATCAATTAGTTTACTTTTCATTATAAGTTTATTTATTACTGTCATGACCATGAAGGATTCTAATGCATTTTAGTTGATTTTTGATGTTAAACTCTCATTTGAATTTAAATTTAGTTTTTTGCGGGAAAGGTGTTATGATCGAGACTAAACTCGAACCATAACCGCACTTCGATGATGGATTCTCAGTATTCCCTCGAGCACCAACCTATGAAATAGGTCATTTTCCACCCTTGCGTTTTGAATATCGTTCAATACCATTGTCCTCCTGAAAAGGTGAAAATGATTAGTTTGAACAATAGATTTATCATTACTAGCAAACATATTAATGACATTAACTTGAAGTGGACTAGGAAAGGGCCCTTATCGACACCCATCTGTTCTTCTCCGGGGAAAATTAAGTATCGTGCCTCAATGGCATCTTAGACCACATTTCTAAGAATCTTGCAGTTATCTGTTAAGTGAGCCAGCTAATCAAACCATTTATAGTATACTGTCCCCTTGAGGGAATTGGGGTTACGTTTTTTCTGCTGTTGCCCCTAATCTTGGGCTTACTATCAAATGAGTATTGTCTCAAGTTGTTATGATTCCTCTAATTTTGGTTGTAATTGGTCTTGAATTGCGTGCAATTGCTATTGAGTGGTATTGGTGTTGTATTCAATTGTTAGTTGGCAGGCCAATTAGGGACCAAAGTTGGTTAGGAGTCAAAATAAGTCAAATGTGGTGGCTAGCTTGAGTTTGGCGGCAAATTCTGGTTTAGTCGGTTAGGTGGATGAGTCTTAGTGCAATGTATCAAGATCTATTATAAATAGTTTTAAATCATGGAGCCTCATCCTTCAATCAATAAAATTCAGATTTTCTTTCGGTTAATCACTCTTTAATTCTCATCTCCTTCTCTATTTCTCATCCCTTTCTCTTCTTTTCTCATCTTAGGATTGGAAGTTAACACAAGTCTTGGGATTGTATGTGTTTGCTTTATTTTGTTTATAATTAAGTGTGATGTGGTCGCCGTAAAAGTGAAATCAAAACAAAGGTGTAAAAGGGACTCAACGTGACTAGGGAGTGAGCATAAATTCGAACATCAAGTCTTTGACCTCAACCACTCACTATTTTCAGAAAAAAGGTTGTGATATTTTAGTGTATCTGACATTGGTTATACCTTGAGTTCAGCTTATGCATCAATTAAGAAGACTTGGTTAAATTTTTTGTATAAATATTGACAGAAAACTAAAGGGATATGGACATAACACAAATGGCAATTACAGTGATGGAGTAGGCCCACAGACACCTTTCCTCGTATACTTAAAAGTCAGGAACTGAGGTAGAGGGAAATCCAAAAGCTCAGCAGTCCACTTATAAGGCTAAGTCAAACACGTTTTTTAATCTTGGCACCCTTGACTTACAATAACTCAAATAAGTTTAGGTTAGACAAGATTAGGGTGAACCAAACCATATTCAGGTCACTGGACTAGGACCTACAGAATCAAGGTCAAGCCTTGGCTATGAAAGCCCTAATGAATGGCGTGAACCTAAGTTCACCTGACTTATCAAGGAGTGGCAGCAGTGTTAAAACCTATCCAATCAAGGTCAAGCCTTAGCCCTCAATACCTTAAACTAGAGCCTCAATTCTCAACTTGTCAAAATTCAGGAACAGATTAAAACAGGAAGGTCATACCTAAAGCTCGAAAGAATGTATTACAGAAGAAGCAAGTACAACAAGTTCTATTCAAAGCAAAGCTAGGGTAAGTTACAGTACTCCTAAGAAAAGAGCACAAGTGTGCTGCAATGAAAAATTTGAAGAAATTTTGTATTGAGTGTGTTCACTTATTGGAACTGTAGTAGAGTCCCTTATTTATGGAAAAACTAAATAACGACTGTCACGTGAATGATCGATGAACTTAAGGTTCATTTACCAGACACTAATGCACCGAATCTCATTATAACTCTGAAGTTAAGCTTGCTTGGTCGAGAGTAGTACTAGGATGAGTGACCTCCTAGGAAGTCCTTGCGTTGCCAACACTATAAGGTTGGCTGCCTCTCGGCAAGATTACATCGTAAGGGGTAAGGCTGTGTACACCCCCCCCCCCCCCCCCCCCCCCCCCCGAAACCCGCTTAGGTGGGAGCCATTGAGGCACTGTGTCTGTTGTTGTTGTTGGATGCTTGATGAACTTTACCATGATTTAGTTTCGAGGGGAATTCCTTAGACCCCACACCTGAATTTCTAGCTGAAATCCCTTCTAGAAGCCCTATGTTTTCTTATATTAAGTTTAGTGCCCAAGTGTCTGAGATTGCACTCCAAGTAACTGTCTCAAGCTTAGAAACCACTTATCTTGCGGCCTTCTTGGCAGTTGTTAAGTTTCAATTGAAAGACTGAAGTTAACTTGTGAAAGAGAGAGTTTAGGTGAGAAGAGAAATGAAAATTAGATGAGAGACTAGTGAAGTAAGTGAGAATTAGAGAGTAAATATCTCAAAGGATATGTTGCATTTTCATTGAATGAATGAATCTTACAATTAAACAAGCTATTTATAGAAATCTAGATACATTGCTTCAAGATAAAGCTTAACTGACTTAGAATAGCCCAGCCACCACAATTGACCTAATCTTGACCACAAACTGACTTAACTAACATTTAAAAAGCTTTGGCCAAGCTACCGGCAATACAATTTACTTAACAAAACCCAGCACTTTACTAAACCTTATGACAGACGCTCCAAGTAGGATATTACTGCAACAATGTAGCAACAACGAGCTTCACATAGCCAGATCATAACATTCCCCTCCTCTTGAGAAACATTCTTGTCCTCAAGAACGAAGCGTGGGAAATTGACTCTTCAAAAATGGAAATTCTTCCCATGTTGTAAATTGCTTGTCGAAATTAGCCCATTGCACCAATACTTCTTGAATTGTCCTGCCACTGACCTTCAGCTCTCGAGTAGCCAACAAAACAGAAGGTTGCAGCAACATTGCACCGTTTGAACTAGCTTCTGGTGGTTCCTTTGCCCTTTTATAGCCTTTCTTTACCTGTTTCTTAAGCATTAACACATGGAAACCTAGGTGAATGTATGAGTTAGGAGGTAAATCGAGCTTATATGCTAGTTTGCAGATCCTTTCCACAATCTTGTATGGCACAAAGAATTGAGCACTTAGGTTGACATTCTTCCTCACAGCTATGGTGGATTGTCTATAGGGTTGGAGTTTGAGATAACCATATCTCCAACTTCAAAACTCTTGTCCACGCGTTTCTTGTCAGCATACATCTTCATTCTTGCTTGGGCTTAATGATGATTGTTTTTTAATAATTACATCAATTGCCTTCTTTGCTGCATTAAATCAGTTACTTCTAGTACTGGAGACATCACTTTTTGCAGCATAAATGGATTGGGAGGATCATAGCCATAAAGTGCCTTGAAAGGAATAGTCCCAATCGAAGCATGAGCATGTGTATTGTACCAATGCTCCGCTAAAGATAGCCATTTATTCCACTCCATTGGAGAAGTGAACACCATGCTTCTGAGGTAATGTTCGATGCACTGATCGACTCTTTCAGTCTGACCATCTGTCTGGGGATGCTAGGATGAGCTAAGAGCCAAAGTTGTCCTCAACAAGTTAAATAACTCCTTCCAAAAGTGACTAGTGAAGATCCTATCACGATCGGATATAATGGATTGAGGTAATCTATGCAATTTGTAAATGTTGTTCAAGAAGCATTTGGCCAACTTCTCAAATGTAACAGGCCAAACCAAAGCGATGAAGTGACTGAACTTATTGAAACAATCAAACACTACCCAAATCACCTTCTTGTCTTCTTACTTTGGCAATCCCTCAATGAAATCCATACTTATGTTCACCCCGGCTCCTTCAGGAACAGGGAGAGGTTGTAAAAAACCATGATACCTATGATCTCCAAGCTTGGTTTGTTGACAAACAACGTAAGTTTGAACAAATTCTGCCATTGCCTTTTTCAATCCAGGCTAAGTGAAATGTGCTTTTGATTCTTTGATAAGTGCCTTCAACCCATGAGTGACCTCCCCACGCAGAATCATGAGAAGTACTAATAATCTGATCTCTCAACCCAGTGGAGGAGCCTATGTACATCTTGCCTTTCAATCTGATTATTCCTTTTGTTGCCGAGATCTTAGCATCTATAACAACATTGCTAAATCCCTTCATGCCGAAGGTTGTAATACACTCTTGTGCAAAAGAGTCATCTTCGTAGGATTAGTACACCTCTTCTATCCAAGATGGAAGAAAAATAGATATGGCTCCATAAAATCCTTGTTCACAGTCCTCCAATCTGTGTGATAATGCATCTACAGCTATGGTTTCCCTTTTCTGTACTCATGACATAGTCAAGGCCCAACATCTTCATCGACCCCTTCTGTTGAATTCTTGTAAGAAATTTTTGCTCGAGAAGATGCTTTAAACTCCGATGATCCGTCTTGATAACAAGTCTGTGCCCATCTAAGTAGTGTCTCCATTTGTTTGCAGGTAGAAATATTGCCAGATATTCTTTCTCATAGGTAGACATTGCTTGGTGCTTGAAACTTAAGGCCTAACTAAGGTAGGCAATTGGTCTTCTTGTCTGTGGTAGAACTGCTCCAATGCCAGTTCCACTTGCATCTGTTTCAAGAATGAACTCCTCAGCAAAATTTGGCATTGCTAAAGCTGGAGCCTCACACATGGCTGACTTCAGAGCCTCAAATGCTCCCTGAGCCTAATCTGACCATCTAAATGCATCTTTCTTAAGTAATTCTATTAAGGGCTTTGCAATAGAACCAAATCCAGCTGTAAACTTTCGGTTATAGCCTGTCAAACCCAGGAACCCTCGCAGCTGCTTTATTGATACTAGAATGGGCCATTCCTTCATGGCTTGAATCTTGGAAGGATTAGTGCAAACTCTTTTATGCGATATCACGTGGCCTAAATACTCTTATTATGTCTGCACAAATGAGCACTTAGTTAATTTTGCATAGAACTTGTGATTGCGCATTGCCAGAAATGCCTCCCTCAAATGCTTGAGATGATCTTCAAAAGAGGGACTGTAAATAAGGATATCATCAAAAAAGACCAACACAAATCTTCTCAAGAATGGCTTGTAGACATCATTTGTGGTAGCTTGGAAAGTAGCCGGAGCACTGGTTAAGCCAAATGGCATTACCACAATCTCATAATGCCCATGATGAGTTTGAAAGGTAGTCTTGAATAGATCGTGCTCAAGAACTCTAATTTGATGATAACCCTGCCTCAAATCAAGTTTAGTGAAGAAGTGTGCTCCATATAACTCATTTAACAAATCATCTATGATAGGAATAGGGAACTTGTCTTTCACTTTCAACGAATTTAGCTGCCTACAATTGATGCACGTCCTAGTTGATGCATCCTTCTTTTTGACCAATATAACAAGAGAAGCGAAAGGGCTGTGGCTTGGTCTGATGAAGCATGTCTTGAGCAACTCCTCTACTTTCTTCTCAATCTCAGTCTTCTGAGCATAAGGATATTTGTAAGGCCTTAGCTTTACTGGCTCAGCATTAGACTTAAGAGGAATGGCATGATCAAGGTTCCACTTTGGAGGCAAGGTCTTAGGCTGCTCAAATATATCTTCAAACTCCTCAATCAATGATTGCACCTTAGGCTGAGGAATGAATCCCAATTCAGTTGGAGAGATTACAAACAGTTGGCCAATCCACTGATAGGCACTCTTTTTGAATCAACCCTGTAGGCTCAGCCTTTAATTAGTTGTAGCTGAGCTTGATCTTACATGCTGTGCAAGGTAACCTTAGATCCATGAATCTCAAAGGACACTGTTAGCTTTACAAAATCAAATATTACTAGATTAAAAGACCTCATCCAGTCAACTCCTAACACCATGTCGCATCCACCTCAAGGAAGAATCCTGAAATCATAAGTAAACTGGTGCTCCTGCATTAACCGCTGAAATGCTTTGCATTTGTTCTGAGTAAGAAGGGAATTCTCATCTGCAACTGTCACTGCCAAGGGATGAGTCTTGATCACCTCATGTCCCGCTTTCTTTACCACTTTAGGATCAACAAAGCTATGAGTGCTCCCATTATCAATTCAGACAACAAATGGTCTCTTGCCAGCTTTCCCTTTTATTCTTATGGTGTTATGAGCTCCATTTCCAGTTAAAGACTTCATGGAGATTTCAATTTCATCATCAATAATTTCCTCTGGTGACTTTGGGTCAGAACTATCTTCATCAGCCTCAGATTCATCACTATCAGAATGCACACCAGTGATAACACCTCTAGTAGACATTAAGAACTTAGAACTGCACTCGTGTCCAAGCTGATAAGGCTCATTACACTTATAACACGGTCTTGAGAACTTCTTCTCAACAGAATGAGATGCCTTAGATCCAACTGGATCCTTCTGATAAGGTTTGGAACTTCCTCCTTTGAACTTGGTTCTGTCACTTGAAGTGAGGACAGTAGCTTCAATAAGCTTTGCTTTCACATAAGCCTGGGATAGAGTTCTAGGCCCAATTGCTTTCACAAGATTTTTAATTCTTGGCTTCAAACCACTTATAAAACTTGAGACATTATATGCCTCTGTTGCTTGAGGACGAGTGGCTATCATACTTGCTCTGAGATTCTCAAATCTCGTCATATACTCCTTTACTGTTGTTGTTTGAAACACCTTGCTGAAGTTATCAACAACATCACTGGAATCCTTATCACCATAATGCTCGCATAACTCTTCCACAAATTCATCCCAAGAAAGGATAGGATTGCTCTTCAACAAGCTATAGAACCACACCTCATGATCTCCATGGAGGTGTACTACTCAATTCCACTTTTTACGCTTCTCTTATGTTGTAGAAATGAAAATACTAATCTGTTATGAATGTGACAATCCAAGGCATGAGCTGGTGGAGCCTGTGAGCTGTGTTCGGTTGCTGCTACTATGCTGCTGCTGTTAGTTACTTTCAATTAGCAATGTTAATAATAAGTTGGTATTGGTTAGTCAGTTGTCTTGGTGCCAATAAGCTTTAGAAGTTAGTTAGTAGATATTTTTCATATGCTTAGACATTTTGGTAAGTTGGTTGGTTGTGATGTCTGGATCCAATTTATTAGATCATATCTTGTAAGTAGTATAAAAAGGACGTTCTAGTTTGTAATCCTCATAACTTTGATGAATGATAAATTGATATCTTTTGATATCTCTCTCTACTTCTCATCCCCTTTCACTTCTTTCTCACATCTGACTCTCTCTATTTTCTCATCTTCTTCACTTCTTTCCTATCTCATACTCTCTTTATCTTTGGTCAGGATCAAGATTTAATCTCGATTTTAACAATTGGTATCAGAGCCTCGTTTGGCTTCCAAATCAAAAGTGATTTGTTATCAAATATCCTTTGATTGCATTGCAATTTGCTTAAGAATTCAGTTCTGAATTTTATTGTAAATTGCAGAGAAAAGTTGCTTGAAAATCACATTAAAAGAGGTTCAATTGTGGATCGGTTGTGAGTCTTTGAATTCAAGCTTCTGTTGATCACATTGATGACAGTTAAATAGAAGAATTCAGTGATTGAAAAGCAAAGTCAGTTTGATCGTATATGTGATCAGAATTGAGAGTTAATTGCAATACTTTGATCACATTCAGTTGAGCATATCAATTTCTGTTTGCTGCATTATTCTTGTTGAATTCAGTAAGCTGAAGTGAGTGTTGGATCAATCTTGTACTTGATCAAAATCAGAAAGATCAGCTTTAGCAAAACTGAATTGAGGTAAATTCAGATTCTACAATTCAGTAACTGAGGTTGAGGTAACGGTTTCTGAACTTCAAGCTGCATTTCGATGAGAATTTGTGTTTGTTGCTGGTTTGTGATGAAATTGTGTTGATAAGCATAGAAGTGGTGAGACTTCATCAGAATCTGCGTTTGATTCTAAAGAATTATATGCTATAGAGTTGAGATTTGTTTAGACGAAATCTGACAGTGGACTGAGAAACGAAAGTGTTGAAAATCCGATTTCGTCCGGGAAGTTAGCTTTGAGTATTGTGTTCAGGACTTAATTGCGATCTAGAGTCGAGCTTAATTCAGAAGTGTAAGTCAAATTACTCAACTAACATTGCGGTTAGGGTTTGCTCGAGTTTCCTCTGTTCGAAGTTCATCAGTTAGGGTTTGGAATCTGTGGTGATTCTTAAAATTGATCTTGAAATTTCAGAAAATTGTTGATCATAACTAGTGATTGTGCTACTGTTGAGTCGAAAATCAATTAGGTCAATTCACAGTGTGAAGTTTAAGAGCGAATTATGGATGGTAGAGATGCAACAGGTCGGGATTTGCTTATGAATGCATATTTGGACAGTAAGTTGAAGACAATGCTTGATCAAATCAAGCAATTTAACGCTGAATTATTATAGCAAATGAATCAGCAAATCAATGGTAAGGCTGATCAGCAAGCTCAGCCGATTGAAGTCAAGAGGTCTGATCAGGTTGTTCTTCAATCACAAGAATTGGAGGAAAGGTTTAACATGCATTTTGATCAGCATATGCAGCAACTTGAAGTGAAATTAGCTGAGACTCGAGAACAATTTAAAAGGCTAAATTCTCCTGCTGTGCAACCGGTGAGGTCTTTTGAAGAATTGAATCATCAGGTGCATTGTGAGGCTGTTAGACCCACAGTAGCTGAGGTACACAATGTGGAGCCCCTTAATGTAGTTGAAGATGAATTGGACTAAGAGTATTTTGAAGATGATGAGCCACAACATGACATGCTTTCGGAATGGGAATACGATTTGCATGTCAAGGGAATGTTAAAGAAAGCAAGGAGTAAAGCTAAGAGAAGCCAACTCAATGACGCATTGAACGAATTTTGGGAAGCAAAGAAGATTACGAAGAAGAAATTGAAGCGAGAGGTTGTGTGTCAGCCTAAGGAGCTTCTGAATTTGCAAGAACAGAACTGTAGACAACCTGTGGTTGCCTTAATCGAGTCCAATTCAGTTATAGGACATCGGGATGATTCACCTATAGAAGTTCGGATGCTCGTTAATCAACAAGAACTAACTCAAGAAACGGATTTCACCGATGTATATGTTGGTATATCACCAAATCGATTAAGCATGACTCCGTGGCAAGCTTCTATGCAGAACCGAAGTGCTTTCACTGCTGAGCAATGTCATTCTTTGGGGAAATCTATTGTTGCTGCAGCAGTGTCATCAAATACAAATCAGGGTATGCTTAAGTTCACTTTTGGGCATGTTGTAGTGTTAACTTAGGACCATAACAACATTATCTTGGATGCTTTGCAAGGTCTCTTGTGTTGGGAGAATGTTTACGAATTTAGAGCAGCTGAATTGCACTGTCGGCGTGCCGATCGGCAAGATCGGGATGATCTACTTCCTTTTTTGAGTAGAGGAAAAGTGTATTCCAATACACACTCTTATGATGAGTTGCCTCCTGATCCGGGAGAAGATTCTCAAGACTATATGAAGCTGAGAGGAGTCAAATTTTTGCTGAAAAGAAGCACTCGAGCTGCGAGAGTGCGTTTCAAGATTCACAACAAGCAAAGCTTGGTTTCTTTGCAAGCAATTGAGTTGATGGAGTTGTTCAAAGGGTGTAATGTGGGAAGACAGATCTTTGATCAGATCCACATTAGTACAATAGGTACTTTAAATGATGAAATTGATGATGGTAGGCCTTTTGAACATGGAAGGGATGAATTACAAGTGATAGGAAAAGCTGGACATATGGTGCTGTTGTTTGAGGATGAACAATTCAGTGTTAGTGCAAGAAATGGTGGACAAATGGTAGTGGCTGTGAGTAATGATGAAGATAACATCGAAGCAAGCATTGCGGGAAAGGCTTTTACATGTTGCAGGTTACAAAATTCAAAATTGGTGTCATTGAAGTCTCAATTGAAGATAGCTGATCAGAGACAGATTCTGCATGTATGTGGGGTGATCTATTATGGTGGTTCTGAATAGAAAAATTATATGCACAAGCTTTAATATTCTCTTAATGTTTGGAAGGAAGAGATCAGTGCAACATTGAGGATAATTCTAGCTGAAATTAGAGTGAAAATCAGCAAGGGAGAGTGGAACAGATCAGCTCTAGATTGGGAAGAGTTTACAGCTGATCAAGAGTTCTTTGGGTGTCTTCACTTGTTATATTTGTTACTCATGCTTGTGATGGTTGACAAGGAAGCAAAGCTTGAACATTTGAGGCATGTTTGGTGGTTGGATGAGCATGGGATCCAAGGAAGTTTTGAGATTAGGCTGAAAGTTGGGAGCTGCAGAACACAATCTGTCAATGGGGTTGCTTTGGGTATTCTAGTGATGATCTTGTGTTCTTGGAATTCAAGTGTGATCTGTGAGTACTTAATGTGGGGGAGAAAAAGTTCAGAAATGCAAGCCCAAGTCACAAGTGTTTAATGGATCCAGTGGGGGCAGTAAGCTTGCAAGGAGGCTGCTGAAAATTCTTGGGGAATTCCAATACTTTCACTGTCAGCAGTAAAAGAGTTGTTTAGATTGAGTGTGGTTAGTGCTATTAAGGCTTTGGGAAGATATATTAACTTGTTAGCAGCAGGAAACTTCCTTAATCGAGCTGAAATCTATGATATCCGCAGCAATGATTTGTCTTGGTTGTACTCTGCTGTAATCTTGAACTCTACAGCACAACTGGTGGAATGGGTGAAGTATCAGGCTGTTTTATTGTTACATTGGTCTCTTGGGCTGGTGTGTTTTATAATCATACTTATTCCTGTCAAAGAAGGATTAGAGTTTGTTAGTTTCAATCACTTTGGCTGCAGCATGTTAATTGAAGGCGAGAAGCTGAAAGTGGCCCAAATAGGAGCTAAAACCAGGTTGAACAACCTGGAAAATGAAAGCGGCAAACATTGGTCAGTCAAATGTGATAATTTGGAAGTCGAAGTGGTGACATTGTGTCCTTGGAGTTCATTGGGAAGCTCAGCTTCTTCACTGTCAGAAGCATTTTATAGCATGAAAGAGACAGCTGAGTGTGGAAATTTGGCCTTGACAAGTCTTATGAACCTGATAACAGCACTTCAGCTTTGATAAAAAGAAACTCAAGAAAAGTAGATGTTGGGTGGAATCCGAGACTGTTTGGTTGCAGCTGCAGCATCCTGGGTCTTTTACCCGTTTCAGCAACAAGATTGTGCTGTTGAGCTGCATTAACTGCAACAAGGTGTGCCATGGGTTGGTTGTTGACGTATGGCTGCCTTGGTTTGATCTGTGTAGACCACCAGAAGAAGTGAGTTGTTTCAAGTTGTCCACCAGCTGCAGAATTTCAGCAAGAATTCATCAATTCAGCTATCTTTTCGTATGCAATAAGTGTTCTTCGTGGTTACAACTCTTCCATTCTTGAGGACAAGAATGTTTTCAAGGAAAAGGGAATGTTATGAGTGTGGCAATCCAAGGCATGAGCTGGTGGAGCCTATGAGCTATGTTTGGTTACTGCTGCTATGCTGCTGCTGTTAATTACTTTCAATTAGCAGTGTTAATAATAAGTTGGTATTGATTGGTCAGTTGTCTTGGCGCCAATAAGCTTTAGAAGTTAGTTAGTAGATATTTTTCATATGCTTAGATATTTTGGTAAGTTGGTTGGTTGTGATGTCTAGATCCAATGTATTAGATCATATCTTGTAAGTAGTATAAAAAGGAGGTTCTAGTTTGTAATCCTCATAACTTTGATGAATGATAAATTGATATCTTTGATATCTCTCTCTACTTCTCATCCCCTTTCACTTCTTTCTCTCATCTAACTCTCTCTATTTTCTCATCTCCTTCACTTCTTTCTCATCTCATACTCTCTTTATCTTAGGTTAGGATCAAGATTTAATCTCAATTTTAACATAATCACACCTTCTCGACCACGATTGAGGATGTTTGCCATCAAATGGATCAATCTGAACTTGAGGTTGTCGAGATGCATTACTTCTTCCATTCGATATTACATCATTGCTTTCTAATCGTGCTGATGATGCTGGTGGATGATCTTGATGTCCAATGTCCTCAGAAGAAGTTCTGAACTTCACATAAGAATCAAGAGGACGATCATTCTACTCTGAATTCATGCCTGATGACCGTGATTGCACTTGCTCAATTGCATGATCTCATGATCTTGCAGCTGCTTCAACCATTTGAGGTCTAATTTCAGCTGATTGCATCGATTTTGAGGCTTAGCAATCACTTGAACCAGAGAAGGTATATCGAGTGATCGGTCTCCAGGTCCATTAACTACATTATGAGCTTGTGATTGCACCATATTAGATGGAGGTATCAACTGACTTGTAGGTTGAAGTACTTCAATTACAGATGACTCTCCTTATCTATTAACCTAATTTTGCAATTGAATAAGCGTGTCCTTGAAGCTTTGGAACTTTTGCGACATTAGATCTTCATGCTTCTTATCATTTTCTAATTGCACTTGTCTAAATTGATTAATGCCATTCTGCTGCAAATTCTGAAACCGATTGAACATATCATTTATTTGTAGCTTCAATTGGTCATTTGTAACAAAATGCACCTCACTTGATGCATTAGCACCCACAACTGTAGTACAGGACACATTTGGATCCACAATTGCAGCTAGATTTCCAGTTCCAACTTCCGATCTGGTAGTTACTCCACCAGACATGTTTGAATTGTGCTTTTTATGCCTCGCCAGCTCAAATCAAGCAGCAATTGATCAACTTACAGCAAGGAACCAGCTCTGATACCAAAATGTTAAGGTTCAATTGAATGATTGAAGTTAACTTGTGAAAGAAAGAGTTTAGGTGAGAAGAGAAATGAAAATTAGATGAGAGATTAGAGAAGTAGGTGAGAATTAGAGAGAAAATATCTCAAAGGGTATGTTGCATTTTCATTGAATGAATGAATCTTACACTTGAACAAGCTATTTATAGAAATCTAGATACATTGCTTTAAGACATGGCTTAACCGACTTAGAATAGCCTAGCCGCCACAGTTGACCCAATCTTGACCACAAACTGACTTAACTAACATTCAACAAGCTTTGGCACCGAGCTACCGGCAATACAATTTACTTAACAAAACTCAACACTTTACTAAACCTTATGAGAGGCGCTCCAATGAAAATATTACAGCAGTAATGCAGCAAAAACGAGCTTCACATAGCCAGGTCATAACAGCAGTCACTTGAGCTTAAGCTCCCTTGACCCATCAACCATCTCGAGCCTCGAGTGGTGTATTCCCTTGTTAGGGTGATAATCTTCCCAGGACACTAGGCTTAAGACACCAATATTTCAGCACCTAAAGGCATAATTCTCCTTGAGGAGGACCTCACATGTTAAGCATGTGCCACTTTCCTCAAAACGGCGTCATCCAAGCTCCCACAATTTTATAGTGTAAACAAATTCCATGTGCTTTCCGTTTTTCTTGAATTTTCAATTCTCAATTCAATCTACTTCCATTCAATTGCATCTTATTGAAACGAATATGATACTGGCCTAAATTTCTTTCGCTGTCTCTGCTCCCCTTCTTCAATTTGATAGCCCTATTGAGCAATTGAGGTGTTTTCTTCAATCAGACCTTTTAATGGTCTTTGATGTGCTTCAGAGTCTAGTTAATTAGCATTTCATCAAGGAAAACCCTCTTAGGTTGCTTGGAACCATAGAACCCGGTGCTGTTGGGTTTGTTATTCCTCTTAATACGTGAAACCCTTCTGATAGGTTTCAGTATTTGCACCAGCGGATGCTTTTCGCCGTTTGAATTGGGTGGAAAACCTCTTTTTACTCCTTGAATTGGGTGTAGTACCTCACTATTCCTTCAACACGGGTAGCACTCAAGTTCACCTATTAAGATGAACGATTTCTGAGACACCGTATTAATGCCTGGCAGGTTCGTTAGTCCACACCCTAGTGGATTTCTAGCTAGCAACTGCCTTCCCTTGGAGTCCAAAGATGTCCTCTTTACTCTTCCACATGCTCCACCCATTTCAATTTTCAGGGGAATTGCTGAAAAATCTATTTATAGGCTCAAAGTGACACAAGGTATTCCCTTAAGGGTCTATAAGTATCAAAAGTCTTACCCATACAACTTGTTTGTATCAAATGAGATAAGAAAGCCTTTTCCATATTTAATCATAATTTTAAAACCTTGAGAGAATATTATTGTTACTTTATTTCCCTTACATTTCACAGAAACCCTTTTAACTTCAAAATAGAGGATTAGATCTTGAATCATCAACAGTTTTGAGACCCTTTCCAAGAGACCAGGTTTCTTGACTACCAAATGGGAGGAAGCCAATATCCACAGCTTCGCAAGGACATCTTCAGATGAAACTCTCCAGACAAGCTTGAAGTTTTACTTTGCTTATCGTTGTAAAGAGGTTATTTGACCACATATTATATTATCTCGTGTAAGCCACGTACTCCCCAAGAATATTAATGAATATGCATTTTTGTCAAATACGTCTCTTAGTTCAGTGGTTAACCTTTTTCTTTATTTTCTTGACTTAAGGATTATGCAGTTGATCCTTAAGATATTAATATCGAAACTGAACCCATAGTTTAGGGAATCTATACTTAAGGACTTCCTTGTTAGAATCCCAAATAGATGGAACATATTCCTTTGGGAACCTTCTATTAATGGCCTAGTTATTCCATTTAGGCCTTGGAGTAAGTAAGCATTGCCTCGAAATACCACTATGACTCTAAATGGGCCCTCCCAGTTTGGAGACCATATTCATAGGAAACAGTTTTTCTGGCCAATGGGTAAAACCACTTTCAAGACTAAATCCCCTAAGTCGAAAGATCTGGGTTTGACCTTTTTGTTTTGGGCTTTGGCCGCCCACTTCTTTTGTTTTTCTAACTTGTGAATGGCGTCAAGGCTAAATTGGTTTAAGTTAGTTAGCTCGTTAATCGTAGCCTACTTATACTCAAGTTCGAAAAACCTCCCTTGATGAGTCAGCCTAATAGATTGAGCGCGACATCCTGGCCATACGTTTTCCCATTTGTGTCTTGATTGATCATTTTGTAAGCCCAAAGGGTGTCCAGTGGTAATTCATACCACCTCTTGGGATTGTCCTCAATCAACTTTTCGATATTAGCCTTTATAATCCTGTTTTTTGACTTTGCTAGGCCATTGGCTTGGGCAGAATAAGGGGTTGAGTTCAATATCTCTATGTTCGAACTATTGGTAAACTCCTTAACCTCAGCTCTATTGAACACCTTAGCTTGGTCCATAGTCATGGTTTCAAGGATACCAACCCACAAATGATGCATTCTTTGATAAAATCAATCACATCTTGATGATTGATATTCCTATATGGTTTAGCCTCCTCCCACTTTGTGAAGTAATCTATGACCTTAAGAATGTAAGTGTTACTTCCGAGAAGCGGGGTTAATTTCCCCTATGATGTCCATTACAATAGCATGCATCTCAGCTGCAGGAACTCTTGGTATATGACCATGTCTTTCGCATGCTCGACACACCTTGGCATACTTTATGCAATCATCCATCATTGATTTCCAGTAATAGCCATAACATATGATGAGCTAATGCATCTTATTGCCAGCTAGATGGGACCCATAGATACCTTCATGGGCACCTATATCACAAGCATTTCTTCATCGTTGTCAAGGCACCTAAGATGCACTCCATTAGTATCCTTTTTATATAACTCTCAAGATTCATCATCTAGATAGGAATCTGTGAGCTCCCATTTAAATAATTCTGTTCTTAATGTGTTTGAGGGTTCTTTAAGTAATAAATTAGAGGTTTCCTCTAGTCCTTGTGTTTACTTAGGATAGTTTGATGGTTTTCAAAGGCATCCAAGTGTTCACTTGGCATAAATTGGTCTAAAAACTTGAAGACTCAGTGAATTTAATGTCATGGTCTAAAACCTTCTCTGGATGACCATGGTTTCTTCGCACCGAGTCCTGGGCAACCTGTACCCAGAAGCTGACTGAGCCAAGTTATTGGCAGCTTTGTTTTGTTCTATGAGGATATGATCAACCGACACACCATTGAACTCATTCAATAGCGTTTGCACTAATTAAAATTATATGTTTGAGGTGTTGCTTTTTGGGCTATTCAAAGGAAGAAAGAATGAAAAAAAATAAACTAGTTAAGCAACTTGCAAAAAGTGGAGACAAGGTCAGCAAATGAGAATGAAGTTCTTGTAATTTTTTTTATTTTCATAATTGGTAAGTTGAACACTATAAATAGGGGTGGAAGGAAGGTATTTAGGCATCATTCAATCATTCAAAAAAGGTTCATAGTAAAAACTTAGGTAGAAACCGTGAGGTAGAGAGAAGGCGAGAAGGAAGAAAGTTTGGTTTGTAATTTTGTCATTTTCAAGTTCTTTTCTATCCTTTCCTTCTTAAAGTTCTTGGATTTTGTCTTAGTTTTTCATTGTGTTATGTCTACCATGAATTAATTTTGTCTTTTCAAGGCTACGAAGTAGCTTAAGTTGAAATATATGCTCTTTTCCAATTAAACGTATTTAAAGTTTGTTTATTGCGTTGTTTGAGTGTTTATCATTATCCTTCATGAGTTTTGAATGCCTGATCACCATTCAAAGCCTGTAATGATTCATAATGTGTCTGAGAGGAGATTCATGATGATTGCTAAAGTGATAAACACCACAAATTGAGCGAATGCTAGAGACAGATTAACGCGATTTGTGTGCTCTTAAGTGAAAACTATAGATCTTCAATAGTCTTTTCTTATTTAAATTATTGCAAGAGATTGATGAGCTAATGTGTAAAAGAGTATGCTAAATTTTGCTTGAGAGAAAATATTTAGTAAATTAGGGTTTTCGACCATCAAAATATAATAACAAATTGAATATCGAGAATAAACAGGCGTATTAATGCAACTAAGTGAAATAGGATGTCTTGGATCTTATCAAATAAGAAAAATTTCAAAAACACTCAGTAGGCATATTTAGTTCTTCTCATTTTGTTTGTCGCATATCAAGAATTATAAATTTTGGTTTTTCAAATAGCTCTGAAACTATTAATTCAGTAATCCCTCAATAATCAATCCTTATGGGAATGACAAATTTTTTTTTTTTTGATAAGTCAGTGTGTATATATCAAAAAATCACACCGATATACGTCCATACATGAGTACGAGGGTCATACACCAAGCTGGCCGAAGCCTACAAGCAATCTGAAAGAAAGCAACAAGCAAAAAAAAACAAAGAGTTAATACAAAGAAACATCAAAGGAAATTCCTAAGTACAAACTCTACACAAAGGAAAATAAAGCGAATGAATGCCAAATTAAACCTAACTGGAATCAGGATTTCTTCTTGCTCTTGTACTTCTTGTTCTTCGCTGCAGGTTGCGTATGCTTCCTTAGTTTTCAAATAACTAGTCTGAGGCGAAACCGCTGAATTCACATCGTGCAAAGCAGAAGTCGCAGTGTCCATAGAATCACGGTCACCAGAACTAAAAGGGATATGGATGGTACTTGTGGTCCATTATTATAGACAGAGCTTCCCTCAACATATCCAGCACCCACCCGAACCATTAGAACTTCATTGGACGAAACTGAATCTGCGAGGCCGAAGCAAGAAACAGGCCCCCTGGTCCAAAGCAGTTCGGCCAGGAGGAGGGGGCCAAGGGACCTGTGTGGGCCTAAAGTGCAGGCCCAACACGGGTCTCCAAGAAAAGTGACAGGCCCAGTAATGAGCTGGGCTCATTACAGTAAAGAGACCGGGCCTATGAGCCCGGTAGAATTTTTATTTTATTTTTTTATTTTATTGGAGCTCCCATTAGCAAGGGAGCAAAGGCGAGCCCTGGCTTGTGTTGGCCCAGCTATTGCGTTGCCTAGTTTTAGTCCACCACAATCCTTAGCCCAACCACCTAGGTGGGCCTTTAGTGTAGCCCAAGGGTATGAAGAGCACTTGCATCCAAAACCTAGGCCCGAAAGCCCACTCCTATCAGGCCCGGACGCCCCACAACATGTGGGCCCGTCAACAAAGCCTAATACAGCACAAACCCTAGCACCTCCAAACCCTAGTCTCCCCTAGCCGCCACCCAAGAAACAGCTCCTCACCCGTAGCCGCCGGCATGAATCCGGCCACAAAGGAAGGGAAGGGAGAGAGAACGTGACAACCAATGCCATCCACGAACAAGAAAAACAACTGGGAGACGCCGACCATCCGCATCAACGAACAACATCATGCCCGGAGAAGTTGATCGGAGAAACTCAAAAGAAGCCCACACAACCATAACGAGTTGGGACCAAATCAAACCAAATAAGGAGAGATGCATGAATTAAGGGGAGAATCCAAAAAATATGCACTTTCCAAATTAGGCATCGATTGAGGGAGATAGGGTTTCCCTATGCATCCAGCCGGGCCGCCAACCACCCCGTCGGAATCCACCAGACAAGGAGGACCACAAGTGACCTTATGGGAACGATACTCCACTCACTTTGTATTACTTGATATTATTTAGTGTACTTGCTAAGCAAACACCAAGCATCAAGTTTTTGGCACTGTTGCTAGGAATTTTTTTTATTTGAGTGATGTTGATACCACCCAGTTTTAGCAGTAATTTGAAGTTGTCTTGCTAAAACTTGTAAATTTTAGTTTGAAAAAGAACTTTTTCTTCCATTTATTTCATTCACTTGGTTTGACTTATAAAGTTATTTTTATTTGCAAAATTCGCATAGCACCCGCCTCCCTAAAAGCGAAAAAATTGGTTTTTCTTAAGTTTTTCTATTTGAGTGATGCATTTTTAAGTTTTTTTATTAGTTTTATCTTTCTTTTAACTTTTTAATTCACCTAGATAAGTTTTTGAAAGTTAAATTTATGATTTTTAAATTTTCCGGAACATTAGTATTACTAACCTCCCCCCCCCCCCCCCCCTCTTTAAAATTTGGTTTTTGTTATATTTTGTATTATATTGTCGTATTTTGGTGCTTTCTCATATTTTTTATCTTTCTTTTGCCTTGTGAGTTTGTTTTTCGGATTTTGTATGCTAAATCAACAAGAAAATGAAATAATTTCTTTGGATCCGGAAATCAAAAGAACACTCGACAAATCAGGAAAACAAAACGAATTGAAACAATGGATGATGAAATCAAGGATAACGAAAGAACTTTATAAGATTATGTGGTCCCAACTCTTAATGGATGCAACTCCAGCATCCGACGTTCTCCTATCGAAGAGAACAATTTGGAAATCAAACCTATGATCATGCAAATAATCTAACAGACTATTTAGTTTGGCGGTTTACCTACTAAAGACTCGAACTTACATATCACTAACTTTCTTGAGATATGTGATACATTTAAGCACAATGGTGCCATTGATGATGCAATTCGCTTAAGAGTGTTCCCATTTGCCAAAGCATGGTTGACGTCATTACAACCAAGTACTATCACCACATGGGAGGATTTGGCAAAAAAGTTTCTTGCTAAATATTTTGCACTAGCCAAATCCACCAAAATGAGGAATTACATTACCTCTTTCACATAATACAACAAGGAATCATTGTATGAAGCATGGGAACGCTATAAAGTGCTTTTTAGAAGGTTTCCACACCATGGTTTATCAGTTTGGATGCAAGTCCAAACTTTTTACAATGGTTTGGCACCTAACACCCAAACAATGGTAGATGTGACTACTAGAGGAGCCTTAAACAACAAAACATTTGAGGAAGCATATGAGTTGCTAGAGGTAATGGCCAGCAACAACCATGTTTGAACAACTGATCGAACAGTGCAAACGAAACCTGTGGGTATTCACAAAGTAGATGCATTCACAACGTTATCCGATCAACTTTCGATCATTCAGAATCAACTCGGTGACATAGGTGTTAATGCCATTCATTCTCATACGCTAACGTTTGAGTTCTGTGCGGGAAATCACGTGAGCATAGAATTTCACACAAGGAACTCTTTTTAAACATTAAGTCATGAGCAAGCAAATTTTGTTTCAAATTTTCAAAAATCATAACACAATCCCTACTCCAACATTTACAATCTTGGGTTGGGAAACCACCCAAATTTTTCATGGAGTAACCCAGGGATTACAAAATAGCCCATTCACTCACCACCGAAAAAGAAAAATTATCTCGAAGAAGTGTTCGTCAAGTTAATGCAAGAAACACGAACCACTGTTAGAAATCAAGAAGCTTCTATTTGAAACCTCAAGACTCAAGTCGGACAAATTTCAAAGCAACTCTCTGAGAGGTCTCAAGGTTCTCTCCCAAGTACCACAGTGACTAACCCTAGAGAGCACGTTAATGACATTACTTTTGAAAAAGCACCAAGAGAGGACATTCCAAATAAACCTGCCAAGACCACATCACACCTTGAACTTGAACGAGTAGGTGAGTCCAAAAATCAAGATGAAAGTGAATTAAAGAGGGTTGAGCCTAAGCCCAACAAACCAAAAATTCCATTTCATCAATGCTTGAAAATGCAAAATGTGGATAACTAATTTATGGAAACTTTCAAGAAATTACCGATTAATGTCCCTCTTTGCTCAAATGTTGGAGGAAACGCCCAAAAATGAAAAATTCTTGAAAGAAATCTTGTCCAATATGAGGAAACTGGAAGAATTCGAGACGGTGGCTCTGAATGAAGAAAGTAGTTCCATACTGCAAAAGAAGCTTCCACCTAAACTCAAAAATCTAGGGAGTTGTTTAATACCATGCACCATTAGCACCTGTACTTTTGACAACGTCCTATGTGATTTAGGTGCAAGTATTAATTTGATACCACTCTCTATTTTCAGGGAACTTGGTCTACTATAGGTAAAGCCCACCACAGCTCACTGAAATTGGCATATAGGTCCATCAAGTATCCATGAGGATTTGTAGAGAATACCTCAATGAAAATGGACAAGTCCATCTTTCCAGCTGATTTTGTAGTGGTTGACATAAAGGAGGATAAAGAAATACCTCTTATTTGTGGCCGACCCTTCCTCGCTACGGGAAGGGCCTTAATAGAATTTCAATGAGGAAAACTGATCTTAAGGGCAGAAGATGAGCAATTGACCTTCAATATTTTTAAACCCATAAAACTTTCATCAGAGAAGGACACTTGATTTCAAATTTTAGATCAAGTTTCTCCAACTAAGTCGAAGGCTTTGAGAGCTGAGGATGATTTAGCAAAGAAAGGTGCCCAAATTATAAGAAGAAAACTCAAGGAGTAGCGCATTAAAATTAAGGATCTCATACTGAAGAGTGTGGAAGTGATTGTGCAAAGAAGGGCACGAAAAAGGTCCAGGGAAGAAAATTGTCACTAAAAGTGGAGGAGGGAAGTTCCATTCTCTTAAAGGATCTGGGATAAAACATCATTGAAAGTCGAACTAACGACTATAACTTAATCGCTTCTTGAGAGGAAACCCAAGTTTCATTTCCCTACTTCTTCTCGTTTAATTTTCTTTTATTTTATCATTTTCTTATGTTTCTATGCATTTCGTCCAAACATGGCTTTTTGGAAACAAGTTTGGGTTTAACATGATGTTAACATTCACCATCACAAAGTAATCCTCAAACCTAGGATGTATCTCTCATCAATTGTTTCATTCTTTGTATTTCCTTAACATTAAGGACAATGTTAACCTTACGTTTGGGAGTGGGAGAGACAAAATTTTAAATTTTGAACAAAAATTTTCTAAAAGTTTTCTTGTTTAGTCCTATTGTATTTTTTGGAGTCGATTTCAGTTCCTCTCAGGGTTCGGAGCCTTTGTATGGGGATGAAGATAGTGTTAGCCAACAAAAATATTTTATATTTTCTATAGTATAGATCATTAGTCTTTATAAATTTTATTACACATTTTGAACCACTTTAAAGATCATAGAATAATTTTGAGATCTTATCACCATACTTTTTAGGTAATTTTTCTACTATTCTTAGCATGTTCACTTTGACTGGACTTGAATAACCTGAGAATCAATTATTTTCTGTGTTCTAATTGCAAAGCATGATCTGTTTTGAGGGACTATCCTAATAAAGCCATTGTGTTTGAGTTCACTAGTTAGCATGGTTATTTTACCTTTCTTTCTAATTAAAAGATGCCCAAATTCAAACGGATTGCATTAAGATTATCATTTGCATAATAGATTTTGAAGAGGTATGCCTAAGTATAAGTAAAAGCAAAATATGAAGGCGTCTTAGTTGGTGGTGTCTCCTACCCATGCGATCATCACCCAGGGGTCAGGAGTTCGATTTTCGCTAAAGATATACTCATTATTAATCACTACAAATCCTGAGCTCAAGCCCATCATGAGGGCGTCTTAGTTGACTGCATCTCCTACCCATGCAGTCATCACCTAGGGGTCAGGAGTTCGATTTTTGTTGAAGAAATAGTCATGCGGTCATCATGAAGGCGTCTTAGTAGGTTGCGTCTCCTACCCATGCAGTCATCGCCAAGGGGTAAGGAGTTCGATTCTCGCTGAAGATATACTCATGACTTACCTCCTCATGTGCCGGCATTGGTTGGGGGCAACCCAATCCCTCGTTAAATAAATAAATATATATGAAAAAAAGGAAGAGAAAATTTTGTGAATAATCTTTAGACATTGGGCATACTTGAGAAATCTTGTTTTAAGTGACAAGATGTTTGTCATCTATTCGGTTTGAATGTCTTGAGATTGGAAAGAAGGGATAAACTTAATTTTCTTAGCCAACTTTTGAATTCATTTACCTATGTGATTGATGGGTTTTTCCTTAGAGAAAATGTTTTGCCATTAGAACCTTAAGCTTTGATACTTGATTATTCTTTTCTAATAGAAATGTAATTGCTTTCAATTGCGCTAAAATTCTTAAAAAGAATGAGATCCTGTGGTTTCATTTTTAGCCTTAGTCAAACGCGAGCAACATTTAAGTTTGGAGGAATTTTGATAAGTCCAATTCAGTATACAATTATTCGTACCTTTTCGGCCCATTGACTAACCATTTTACATCTAATTTTTATGGCTTTTGCATGCTTTTGTTCTTTTTCACTCCTTGATGCATCTCATATTTACACATCTTTTAATTGCTATTTTAATTATTTTGCACCTTATTAATTATTGCTCACTTTGACAATTTTCATGTTTATAGGTTCGAAGATTAAAATCTCGAAAGTTGTCAAATTTTGGTGCAAACAAGACAAAATTCAACGCGTAATCAATTAAATCAAGTCAATTGGAAATTGGGACGAGATTGTACGAGCGAAGCCCAAACTGCACCTGCACCGTCATCTTCAACCCACTGGCGTCCAACCATCTTCATCAATAACCCATTACCACCATCCTCATCACCCCAACTTCACAGGCCGATCGTCACTCACATACCAGGCCCATCACCTCACACCAGCCTCCTACCCTACGCCATCAAGCAAAGTTCAACCCGAACCCGTTCTGACCCAAGCCCGACACCAGCATCACAGCACACCATCTCGTGACCCGCACACCTTAGGCCCGACATTGCAGCACCATAGCCTAGCCTCACCCCTGTCTTGCTCAAGCCCACACACAGGCCTGTCATCTCCAGTCCCATGTAGCCCACATCCATCGACCCACATGCACAGTCGTAAGCCCATCATCACTGAGCTTAGCCTAGCAGCACCTGCAGCCCAGCTGGCAGCAGGTCACTGTTATGATTGGCTTGAAATAAGAGTGTAATAAAGTTGCAGTTTTTGAATCAATGTAATGCCGTGTAATATGTTGAATGGCTTAAGTAGATATTTTGGTTTGATTAGATATTTATGGTGACAAGGTCCATTAAGGCGGTTGCTAGCTTGTCTTGGTTCAATGTATTAGTTTGCTTATAAGTAGTTGATCAAGTGCAATAATTCATTCATTCAATGAAATTGCAACCTAATCTCTTTGAGATATTTCTCTCTCTCATCTAATTCTCTCAATACTTCTCATCTCCATCACTTCTCTTCTCATCTAATCTCTTCTTTCACAAGGTTAAGCTTCAAGTATATCTATAGGTTTAACAATTGGTATTAGATCCTTGTTCAACTTCAAAATCATACGTAATTTGATATCAAATATCCTAATTGCAAACATAAAATACTGAATTGATTCAAAATTTGAAAAACAATGGCAAGCCAATCGTTACCAGGAGTAACAACAAGGTCAGGAGCTATTGGAGCAACTGCTAATCCTTCATATGCTGATGTTGTTAGTACTAGTGCTACAGCAGACCGGGATTTTTTCACAAATGCACAATTAAGCTTTAAGATGAAGGAGTTAATTGTTTAGTTTCAGCAGCCACAAAGGGAAGCCTTAAGGCAATCGTGAAGTGAATTCTTACTTCAGTTTAATCAACAATTCAAGGATCAGTTTGATCATTGAGCTCAGCAAATTGAAGAAAAGATTTCTGATCGAGTTAATCAACAATCACAAGAGTTTAAGGAAAGGTGTAACTATCGATTTAGCCAACAAATGCAACAGATTGATGAGAAATTTGTTGAACTACGAGGGCAATTTAGGAGACAAAATCTGCCTGCTACTCCGGAACCATTAATACCTGAAATTTGTTACATAAAAATCACCAGTTGAGGCCTACAGAGGAAGCGAATTCTCAAGTACCTAATGAGGCTATCAGGCATCAAGATCGAACCTCGGTAGCTGATGTTAGAACTCACAATCGAGCTCAAGAAGTAGAAGTAACTGCTAGACAGGATCGATCATTTGATCAAGCACAATCACGACCTATAAGTTTGAATGCAAGACAAGGTTTTCGTCCCCTTGATCAAGTAGATATTCATAGGACCGCTAGTTTGAATGAGGAGCAATTTGATCAACCTCCTGATCAGTGTAATCAGCAGCACTAATGCGGTAATGAATTGTCATCCAATAACAGAAGCAGTGGCTACAGACAGTTAAGAGTTCAGATCGATCCTTTTGATGGAAAGCAACCTCATTCATGGCTAAGGAGATGTTATCCTTATTTTAACTTTTATCATAAGGACGAAGCAGAAAAGGTACATATTGCTGCTGTTTATCTTCTTAGTGATCACGAGGTATGGCTTTACAGTTTATTGAACAGCAATCCTACTCTCTCTTGGACTGATTTCGTGAAAGAACTTTGTGAGCAATATGGAGATGAAGATTCTAGTGACATTGTTGATAGATTCAACAAGGTGGTACAAGAAACATCTGTGAATGAGTATATGACAAGGTTTGAGAACCTTAGAGCTAGTATGATAACTGAATATCCTTATGCCACTGAATCATAATATGTCTCAAGCTTTATAAGTGGCTTGAAGCCCAAAGACTATGTTACAAATGCAATTAGCCTTATCAATTTGCGCACAAATGAAACCCCAAATTCCTTATGTCAGTAGGGGTAAACATGCCACAGAACAAACTAAAAGTGAAGAATCTGAAGCTGAAGAAGAAGGCTCAAATCTAGAATCCAAGGAGGAGATAGTTAATGATGAGGTTGGCATTTTATTTAAGGCATTAACAGGTAGTGGATCCCATTATACAATTAGGATCAAAGGGAAGGCAGGAAAAAGATCTATAATCATCTTGATTGATAGCAGGACCACCCACAGCTTTGTGCAACTTAAAGTTGTAAAGAAAGTTGGGCATGATGTGATTAAAACTCATCCTCTAGCAGTGATAGTTGCTGACGGTAATTCTGTACTGACTCAGAACAAATGCTGGGCTTCCAGTGGTTTATGCAGGATCACAAATTCGAATATGATTTTAGAATTCTTTCCTTCGGTGGCTATGATATGGTATTGGGAGTAGATTGGATGAGGATTTACAGCCCAGTGCCATTTGATTTTGCCAAGCTTACAGTTTCCTTTTAAAGGCAAGGGTCCAAGATCACATTGCAGGGAATGGCAGATTAAGCTCAATTACAGCTCATGAAGGGCAAGAACTTGCAGAAGGGAATTCAAAATTATGCTATTCGGTGGGATGGGCAATTATTTGCAATTTCGCCTCCTGAATTGAATCATATTCATCGGCCTAAAGTCAAGGAACTGATTGAGGAGTTTGAAGACTTATTTGATCAACCAAAAGAGCTACCCCTTAAAAGGAATCTGGATCATGAAATTCCCCTCAAAACCAACTCTGAGGCAGTAAGGCTGAGGCCTTACAAGTATCCCCATGCTCAGAAGACAGAGATTGAAAATTAGATTGATGAATTACTTAAAACAAGTTTTATCAGACCAAGCCATAGTCCCTTTGCTTCCCCTGTCATCTTAGTCAAGAAGAAGGATGGCTCAGCTAGAATGTGCATAGATTTTCGACAGCTCAATGCCATGACTATGAAGGACAAGTTCATGATTCCTGTAATAGATGATTTGTTGGTCTAATGAATGGGGCACAAGTCTTCTCCAAGTTGGATCTGCGGCAAGGCTACCATCAAATAAGGGTGTTGGAGCAGGATGTATGTAAAACAACTTTCAGGACTCATCATGGACACTCCGAGTTTGTGTTTTTGCCCTTTGGTTTAACCAATGCTCCAATCACCTTTCAGGCATTAATGAATGATGTGTTCAAGCAGTTTTTGAGAAGATTTGTTCAGGTATTTTTTGATGACATTCTGATCTACAGCACTTCCTATGAGGACCATCTGAAACATTTGAGAATGGTGTTCATGGTTATGCGCAGAAATACGTTGTATGCTAAGTTGTCTAAATGTTCCTTGGCTCAGTCTTAGCTAGAGTATTTGGTAATGTAATCTCAAGCAACGGAGTTTCCACTGACCCATCCAAGGTACAAGCTATGGAAGATTGGCATGTGCCTATGACATTGAAGCAGTTAAGGGGTTTTTTGGGTTTGACAGGGTATTATCGCAAGTTTGTGGCTAGATATGGATCAATTGCTAAGCCTCTAACTGACCTTCTTAAGAAGGATGCCTTCCATTGGTCAGATAAAGCACAAGGAACATTTGAATCCCCGAAGTCTGCCATGAGTCAAGCACCTGTTCTTGCAATGCCAGATTTTGCCGAGGTATTTGTGTTTGAGACTAACGCTTGTGGTGTAGGAGTTGGAGCAGTACTTTCTCAAAATGGTAAGCCAATAGCCTATCTTAACCAAGCCTTAAGTCCAAAACATCAACCACTATCCACATACGAGAAGGAGTATCGTGCAATCCTCCTAGCAGTCGAGAAGTGGAGGCATTATCTGGATGGACATAGATTTGTCATCAAAATAGATCATCAAAGCCTCAAGTACTTGCAAGAGCATAGAATTGTTACTCGAATTCAAAAGAAAGGGCTGCTTAAGATGTTGGACCTGGATTATGTGATTGAATATAAGATGGGCAAGGAAAATGTAGCTGTAGATGCCTTATCGCGTAGGTTAAAGGGTTGTGAACAGGGCCATTGTGGTTGAATTTCGGTAGTAGTTCCAGCCTGGGTTAATGAAGTGTACAAGTATTATGAGGGTGATTTGTTTGCACAAGAACATATAGCTACATTCAGTGTTGGCGTGACCAAGAATTAGACTTCGGATACAGAGATTTCAGTGGTGAAAGGAATCATCAGACTCAAAGGAAAATTGTATGTGGGATCTACCATTGATTTGAGGCTTCAAATAATTAGAGTGTGTCATGATTCAGCTTGGGGAGGTCATTGTGGAATAAAAGGGACCTACCAAACGCTTAAAGCTTCTTTCAAGTGGCTTAGCAAGAAGAAACCTGTGATGGAATCTGTACAAGCTTATGAAGTCTGTCAGCAAACCAAGCTTGGTGATCATAGGTATCAAGGACTTCTTCAACCTCTCCCAATTCTTGATGGAGTGTGGCAAGATATAAGCATGGATTTCATTGAGGGGTTGCCAAAATCAGAGAGAAAAGAGGTCATTTGGGTGGTGGTTGATCGATTTACAAAGTACAGTCACTTCATTAGAGTGGCAAGACCAATAACAGCTGAGAAATTGGCTCAAGTTTTCCTTGATCACATCTACAAGCTACATGGGCTTCCCAAGTCCATTGTGTTTGACCGCGATAAGCTTTTCACAAGCAACTTTTGGAGGGAGTTGGTCAGCTTGTTCGGAACAACACTGGCTCTTAGTTCTTCATACCATCGTCAAAGTGATGGTCAAATAGAGATAATTAATCAGTGCATTGAACAATCTATGAGAAGTATGGTATTTTGTCACCCTAAGGTGTGGGGAAGATGGTTGTCATATCTTAGAATTTTGGTAGAATACTTATGCTCACGCTTCACTTGGTACTACACCATTTAAGGCTTTGTATGGTTATGATCCACCATCCCAGTTATTGTTACAAGGTCTTGTATCATCTTCTAGTGAGGTTTCTGACTTGCTGCAATAGAGAAGGCAGCTTATGCAACTTTTGAAAGATAATCTACACCAAGCTCAGGCCAGGATGAAACTATATGCTGACAGGAAATGTATGGACAAGCAATTTGATGTGGGTGACATGGTTTATTTGAAACTGCAACCTTATAGGAAATCTACAGTAGCAGTAAGGAGGAATGTCAAGTTGTGTTCGAGGTTCTTTGGACCTTATAAGGTCTTGGAAAGGGTTGGCAAGGTGGCCTATAAGCTTGAGTTACCTATAAATTCTTACATACATCCTGTTTTTCATGTTTCACTCCTCAAAAGATAGATTAAAAAGGGGCAAAGATCTTCAACACATCCTCCTGAAGTGGGTTCCCATGGTTCCATGCTACTACAACCTGCTGGAATCCTGGAGCAACGTGTAAAGAAGGTGGATGATAGAGAGGTGAATGAAGTTAAAGTCACTTGGAACAACTTGGACAAATATTTCACTACATGGGAAGAACTTTCCTTCTTGAAGAGCCATTTTCCACGCTATTACTCTTGAGGACCAGAATGTTCCCAAGGAGGAGGGATTGTTATGATTGGCTTGAAATAAGAGTGTAATCAAGTTGTAGTTTCTGAACCAATTTGATGCCGTGTAATATGTTAAATGGCTTAAGTAGATATTTTGGTTTGATTAGATATTTTTGGTTCCAAGGTCAGTTAAGGCGATTGCTAGCTTGTCTTGGTTCAATGTATTAGTTTGCTTATAAGTAGTTGATCAAGTGTAATAATTCATTCATTCAATGAAAATCCAACTTAATCGCTTTGAGATATTTCTCTCTCTCATCTAATTCTCTCTATATGTCTCATCTCCTTCACTTCTCTTCTCATATAATCTCTTCTTTCACAAGGTTAAGCTTCAAGTTTATCTAGAGGTTTAACAGTCACCGTTTAAATCGAGGGATTCGACATTGATTTAAAAAGTTGTGTTTTGTCTTTAACCAGGCCACTGCCTCTTTCTCCTTGCTCAATTTCTCTCTCCTCTCAGTTTTATTTTGCTTTGTTTTTTGTTAATTTGGAATGAGAGCGAATTTAGCATGAAGGCCGACATGGGCTCATTCATCTCCTCTTTCACCAGTTAATCCATGATGGAGAGCTAACTTGCTCTCTAGGGTTGGATAAAGTCATAGCCTTTTTGATTTTGTGTTACTATTAATTTTGGGATAATTTGTTTGTGACATGAATTCCTTGATGTTGAGATATATATTTTGAAGTACTATGTTTTTTATTGTTTATTCAATTGAGATGATTATTGAGTTTGTAACATTTGATTGATGATGTTGATATTTATAAATTAATTATTTGTTCTTGTAGCCTTAGGATTGATTAATCAAGCAATAATATTCACCGAATTGTTAATTTAAGCTTGTCTTACGTATGTTTTAGCTAGATACGGTCAATACATGATAATTAACAATATGTTAAGTAGAGCCTATTTTCCTTATGATTTAGTCAGATAGGGTCAATACGCGATACTAACAACATCACCTCAGTAGGTTAAAGCTTGTAGCCTAAACCACTGCCCGTGTGACAAGCAACAATCCCAATTTAAAAGTTAACGCAAGAATAATTGGCTAAGGATGAATTCAAAACCCTAGGTTCCAATTCCAAATTCTTTTCCCCTTTAGATGCATAATACTTAGTTTAATTTTCATTTCTTTAGATTAGTTAATAGAAAATCCCATAAGTTTCCTTAAATCAATTTTGGTCATACAATTAAATTCACGTATTCTTAATCCCTGTGGTTTTATACCCTCTCACCCTAGACTTCAATTTAGATGCGTTTAGTGGATAGGGTTTAATTTAAATTTTGATACACATGGGAAAACACATCAAGAATTTGGTACCATTGCCAGAGACTAGGCAATGTTCATGGCTTATTTTGTGATATTTCTTTGATTTTTAATTTTTTAAGTTTTCTTTAATTTTAATTTATTTATTTTTATTTTTAACATAGGATTTTTATTTCGAGTTCTGATTTTAATTTAATTAATTTATTTTGTGTTGCGAGTTTTCATTTATTTTTAGCTTAGGATTTAGGATTTATTCTAGCATTGTTATTTTCATAGTTTTATTAGGGTTTAATTTTTACTTTTGTTTTTGTTAGGTTCTAGCATTTACTTGTTTCTTGTTTAGTTTTCCTTAGTTTTCGTTTACATTGTTTTTAAGTGTTTTATTTTATCTTTTTTAGTTGGTTTTGTTTTGCTAGTTTTAATGTTTAGTTTTACTTGCCCCTCGTGGCTGTTTGTTTATGCACGATCATCATTCTTTATCTCTTGACCCTACTATATTCGACTTTGAAATTGAAAGAACTTTAAGGGACTTTAGAGCCCAACGCCGAGCAAAATCCACTAGCACTAACTCTGATTTCGTAATGGCAGACGAACAACAACCACGTGCACTTATAGGGTACTTTACTCCTATTGCATACACCTCACCTTCGTGCATTACGTTGCCACCTGTAGCTCATCAGTTTGTGCTTAAGCCACATACCATATAGTTGCTTCCTTCATTCCATGGCTTAGGTAATGAGAACTCGTATAATCATTTGGACAGTTTTATGGAAGTTTTCTTCTTCATTCCAGATTCCTAACGTTAGTGATGACGGCGTCCTACTTCACCTTTTTTCTTTCTCATTGAAGGATAAGGCTAAGTATTGGTTTGACATCTTACCTAATGCGACGATTAGCACTTGGACTCAAATGCAACAAGAATTTCTTAAGAAATTATATCCCATTAGTAAGACCAACACTGCCAGGAGAGCCATTTACACCTTTTCCCAACTTCCTAGTGAAGAGTTTCATGAGAGTTGGGATAGGTTTAAGGAAACTTTTATGAGCTTGTCCACATCTTGCTATCCCTAAATGGCAGCTGGTCCAAAACTTTTGTTATGGGTTGAATGAAGAGGGCCAACAAACTAATGATGCTTCATATGGTGGTCAGTTCCTTGTGAAGAATGAGGATGAGGCGTAGGAACTGTTTGAACATTAGAATGAGAATTCACAACAAAATGCCACACATGCACATTTGAATGCTTAGAGGTAAAACAGAGGAGAAGTGCATGAAATTGCTCACACTCCTATGTCAGTTAAGAAAGTAAATTCTCTTGCATCTTCTATTGAGCATCTTGCTTCCTTATTTAAGATGACATTGGCGCCTTCCACTATGCCGAATGTGTCTGGTGTTCAAAACATGCGTAGTGCTTCTTCTTCATGCTCTATTGTCTCTCATTCTACACTTGATTGCCCCTCTGCTTCACCCTTTGTTGAATTGTCGGACGAACAGGTTAATGCAGCCCAAGGATTCTCAAGGAACGATGCATACTTGAACACGTACAATCTGGGTTGTAGGAACCATCCAAAATTATCCTAGAGGCAAGGATGAGAACGTGCCATGATCGAGGATCAATTTGATTGTTTTGTTGGATATCTTAGTTCTCTTTTTCAAATATTAGTCTTGGCAGGAAGGGTGGTTGGTCCTTGTTTCGTTTTAAGTCTTTTGGCGGCTGATTCAGAAGTCGGCTTAGGCTTGGTCTCGCTGCATTGTATTTGCTTTTGTCTCTGTCTAGCATAAGTAGAGAAGTATCTTGTATTGGAGGATTCATTGAATGATAAACTTGTGATTTCTCTCTCTCATCTCTAATCTTTCTCTCTAATTCTCATCTTCCTTCACTTCTCTTCTCATCTAAACTCTCCTATTCCCTAGGTCATGATCAAGATCCTTCTTAATTCATATTAGAGCTTGAGCTTGACAATTAATTGCATTGACAATTGCTTTGTTTGATTCAGTATTGATCCAATTGTATCAGACAAAGTTTATCTGTTACAGAAGTGCTTTTGTGTTCGTTGAGTGTGAGATCGTTCAATTGCAGTTCCTATGGCAGGAGGTGTAACAATGCGAGCTGGTGCAGCTAACGCAGCTGCTAATGATGGTGCTACAAAATATGCTGCTAGAGTTACTAGCATTGAGGCAAGATCTGATCAGGAGAATCGAGATGAAATCTTGTGGAATTGAATGCAGACTTTGGTAACGACATTCAAGCCTGGCATTGATTAGAGGTTAGATGGTATGGAACTGAAATTTGACAGTATGGAACAAAAGTTTGGCACACAATCTCAACAAATTGAAGGTCTGCAGCAGCAGGTCCAGAGACAAAATTAACCTGTTGGTGAAACCATTCTCTTGGCTGCAAGCCAGAAAGCCAGACATGTTCCCGCAGCTAATGTGCCTTTTCCTTTAGGACCTATTGATAGTGGAGAAAATGTGTCAATTGCTAGAAGCCATGGGTTCTGACAACCACGAGTAGAGTTGGAGCCTTTTTAAGGAGCAATGCTGTAGTCTTGGGTGAGGAAATGTGAAAAATATTTTCATTTTTACAGTATACCTGAGGACCAGAAGGTTGAATTAGCTGCGGTATACTTAAGAGGAGATGTTGAAGTGTGGTTTTTTAGCTTACTGCGTAGTAATCTATCAATCACCTGGATAGAATTTGCGGAGGGGTTGTGTGCTAGGTACAAAGATGAAGACAAAAGTGATGTTGTGGACAATTTCAATAAATTGACACAAGTATCAACAGTAAAAGAGTATATGACAAGGTTTGAAGATTTAAGAGCCAGAATGTTGATAGCCTATCCAAATGCAACAAAAGGCTATTATGTCTCGAGCTTTGTTAGTGGACTGAAGCCTAAAATCAAGTATTTGGTGAGGGCATTTGAACCTGCAACTTTGTCCTAGGCTTATTCCAAAGCTAGAAGAGGTAAAAGCACAATTTTGTCAACGCCTGAGATTCAGAGGGTTAGGAATGTTCCTATGGGAGCTTCTCCAACGAAATCATGTACAAATAATAATTGGCCTTTGAGTTTGGAAGAGAAGAAAGCTCAAAGACTCTGCTTCAGGTGTAATCAACGATACTTCTTTGGCCATAAGCGTGATCCTAAGTGTCTTATGTCAGCCTCGGGAGTCACTACTGCTGAGTTTGATGAGGAGGAGGAGAATGGACTTGATTTGGGAGAACAAGAAAAAGAAGGGTGTGAAGAGCTAGATGAAGATGAAATTGAGATATCAGTTAAGGCATTAACTGGTATTGGTTCACATAATTCTATCTGAATTAGGGGAGAAGCTGGGTAGAGGGCCTTGTTGATACTTATTGACAGCGGATGTACTCATAGCTTTGTAGATCCTAAGGTGCTGAGATCAGTGGGACATGAAATGATCAGGACTACACCTCTAGCAGTCACTGTGGCAGATGGAAACTCAATGTTGACACAGACCAAGTGCAGAAACTTCAGGGGGAAGATGCAAGATCACTGTTTCGAGTATGATTTCAGGGTGTTAAGATTAGGAGGCTGTGGCATGGTATTGGGGGTAGATTGGATGAAGATTATTAGTCCATTGCTCTTTGACATTACTCATTTAACCGCGTCTTTCGAAAGAGGGAATTAAAAAGTTAAGCCGCAGGGTATCATGGAACAAGCTCAGTTACAGATTATACTCCATTAGCGCTACTGTTGAGGTGGATCAGGTGGACACCTTCCCTGCTATTACTTCCCTACTGCAGAAGTATAAGGATCTATTCGAGCAGCTAGTTTCCTTACCTCCTAGAAGAGTTTTAGAACACGCTATTCCATTGAAGGAAGGTTCGGATCCTGTGAGTCTTCGTCCCTATAAGTATCCTCACTCTCAAAAGAGTGAGATTGAGAAGCAAGTTGAGGAATTGTTGAATACTCATTCATCAGGCACAGTCATAGCCCATTTGCTTCTCCAGTGATTTTGGTGAAAAAAAGGATGGAAGCTCTCGAATGTGCATTGGTTATCATCAATTGAATGCCCTTACTGTTAAGGACAAGTTTCCAATACCAGTTATTGATGATCTCCTTGATGAATTGTATGGATCCAAGTACTTCTCCAAAGTGGACTTTCGACAAGGCTATTATCAAACTAGAGTACAAGATCAAGACATTCATAAGACTGCATTTAGAACACACCACGGTCATTATGAGTTTGTGGCGATGCCTTTTGGGCTATCCAAAGCCCCAGCCACCTCTTGGGCTCTAATGAATTCAGTGTTCAAACCTTACTTAAGGAAATTTATCTTGGTGTTTTTCGATGACATCTTTGTTTATAGTTCTTCCTTGTAAGAACACGAGGCACAGTTGGAATCAGTGTTCCAAACTATGAAGACAAACAAGCTTTTTGCTAAATTCTCTAAATGCTCCTTTGCAAAGACTCATGTGGAGTGCCTAGGCCATGTTATTTCGGCTGTGGGAGTTGTCACTGACCCGAGTATGATACAAGCAATGCTGCACTAGCCTGCACCGAAGACATTTTAGAAGCTAAGGGGATTTCTGGGTCTCATAGGCTACTATAGCAAATTTATAACTGGATATGAGCTGATTGCCAAACCTTTGACTGATTTGCTCAAGAAAGAAGCCTTCTATTGGAACGAAATGGCCACTGAAGCATTTGAGCGATTGGAGGCTGCTATGACTTCAGCACCTGTTTCGATCATGCCAGACTTCAACTTTCCCTTTGTGTTGGAGACTGATGCGTGTAGCAAGGAAATTGGAGTTGTGTTGTCCCAGAATGGAACACCCTTGGTTTACTTCAGCTAAGCTTTGAGTCCCAAAAATCAGAAATTGTCAATTTACGAGAAGGAGTATATCGCCATTCTGTTAGCTATGCAAAAGTGGAGACACTACTTAGTTGGACACCCTTTCACAATCAAGACTAATCACCAATGCCTGAGATATCTCCTTGAACAAAATATTACTACAAGAGTTCAAAAAAAGAGGCTTATGAAGATGTTAGGACTTGACTATGCTATTGAATATCCAAAAGGGGCAGAAAATTCAGCAGCTGATGTTCTTTCAAGAAGACAAGAAGATCAGGAAGAGGCTTCATGTTCTGCTATGTCTCAAGCTGCACCTGAATGGACGAATGAGGTAATTAAGTCCTATGAGAATGATACCTTTGCTCAAGATTGTATCATCCCTTGCTGCATACAGGGACTTTCTGAACCTAGTTCTGAACTTTCGGTTAGCAATGGAATTATTCGAATCAAGGGAAAGTGAGGCCATTTAGATGTTGAAGGAACATATCAGAGGCTTAAGCAATATTTCAATTGGACTGGGATGAAGAAGAAAGTGTAAGAGTTCGTTCAAAGGTGTGATGCTTGTCAAAGAACTGAGAGTGAGCACACACCTTATCAAGGTTTGCTTCAACTTTTACCTGTTCCGGAAAGAGCTTGGCAGCACATTAGCATGGACTTTATCGAAGGCCTACCAAAATATGAGGGAAAGGAAGTAATCTGAGTGGTGGTTGATCGCTTCACCAAGTTTAGTCATTTCATTACACTTCACTATCCTATTTTGGCTGAGAAATTAGCAAGACTCTTTTTAGATCACATCTATAAACTTCATGGACTTCCTCAATCAATTTTATTGGACAGGGATCGATTATACACTAGCAACCTCTTGAGTGAGTTGTTTCTGTTGATGGGGTCATTGTTGGCTTTAAGCTCTTCTTATCATCCGCAATCAGATGACCAAACGGAGAGGGTAAACCAATGTGTTGAACAATATTTGAGGGGAATGACCTTCTCTCATCCCAAGAATTGGCATAGGTGGTTGTCCCTTGCTGAGTTTTGGTATAACACTCACTCATATTCATCTCTTGCTACAACTCCATTCAAGGCCTTGTATGATTATGATCCACCCTCTCCCTTGATGCTACAAGGGGCAGTGTCTTTCGTGGATGGTGTTACTGATCCTATAGAGCAGAGGAGGCAGTTGATTCATTAGCTAAAAGACAATCTTCAAGTGGCTCAAACTCGAATGAAATATTTTGCAGATAGGAAAAGAGTTAACAAATCTTTTGAGATTGGTGATTGGGTCTTCTTGAAGCTACAGCCCTACAGGAAAAGTTCAATTGCTGTGTGTAAGAATATCAAGTTATGTGCTCGTTATTTTAGGCCATACAAGGTATTAGAGAAGATTGGAAAGATTGCCTATCAGTTAGAGTTGCCTGCTGATTCATTGGTTCATCCGGCGTTCCACATTTCTTTGCTGAAAAAGAAGGTTGCAGAAGGGAAAGGTACATCTGCAGTACCTCAAGAGGCTACTATGCAAGGAATCATTGTGCCGGAGCCTAAAGTGATCTTAGACTCTAGCTTATTATAGCAGAAAGGAGTAACAGTTAAAGAGGTTCTGGTGCAATGGAAGAATTTGGGCAAGGACAGTGCTATGTGGGAAGATTGGTCGTTTCTTAGATCTCAATTGCCTTCCCTACATTCTTAAGACAAGAATGTGCTTAAGAGGGCGGGGGGGGGGGGGGGGGGGGGGGGGGGGGGGGGGGGGATGTAGAGTTATTGTCATGATAGGGGATCAATTTAAGTGTTTTGTTGGATATCTTAGTTCTCTTTTTCAAATATTAGTCTTGGCAGGAAGGGCGGTTGGTCTTTATTTCGGTTTGTCTTTTGGCGGCTGATTCAGAAGTCGGCTAAGGCTTGGTCTCGAAGTATTGTATTTGCTTTTATCTCTGTCTAGCATAAGTAGAGAAGTATCTTGTATTGGCGGATTCATTGAATGATAAACTTGTGATTTCTCTCTCTCATCTCTAATCTTTCTCTCTAATTCTCATCTTCTTTCACTTCTCTTCTCATCTAAACTCTCCTATTCCCTAGGTCATGATCAAGATCCTTCTTGATTCATGATAGAATGGCAACATGTGCCACAACAACCAAATCCATGACCTTAACCATATGGTATGACACGAACTCTTGGTTTCAACCGTAACGGTATGCTTCTAACTACTCTTAACCTTCCAATTTGAGCTGTAATTCAAATTTTGAAGAGAGGGTCTTGAGTGTGCTGAAAGGTTTAGAAGTTAATTCCTAACTCCTCCACTCTCATACACAATTGATCTCAAAGCTAGAAACTCAAATAGGTTAGCTAGCTAACACTTTGAGTAACAGAGATGAGGGAAGACTCCCTAGCTAAGCCGTACAAAACCCTAGGAACTGTGTGAGGCAAGACAACTATCCTCCCCATCAAGAACAAGCAAAGTCCATTATGGAGTTGAGAAGTGGGAAGGAAGTTGATAATGGAGTAAGTGCTGAGAGTGAAGTATCTATGAGTGGTAAGGGAGAAGAGAAGAGCGATGAAAGAGAGAAGGACACCTGTGAGGTCATGCACCCTTCTTCCATTCCTAAGACCTCTGATCTTTCTTCATCATAGGAACCTAGAGTGCCCTTCCCCTAGGCTTTAGTTGCACCGCATTCAAATGAGAAGGACAAGAAATGAGAAGACATTTTGGAGACATTTGGGCAAGTAAGGATAAGCATTCCCATTTTTGATGCGATCAAAACGATCCTAGCCTATGTGAAGTTTATAAAGGACCTGTTGAACCAAAAGAGGCAATCTAGAGCACATCTACCTAAGAAAGTGTTTTTAGCTGAGCAAGTAAGTTCTATTCTGAAGTGTGACACTCTGATTAACTACAAAGACCCTGGTGTCCCCACCATCTCTTGTTCACTTGGATACTACCCGATTGATAGGGCTTTACTTGACATAGGAGCAAGTGTTAACCTTATTCCTTATTTGGTTTATGTGAAGCTAGGCTTGGGAGAGTTGCACCCTACCATGGTGACCTTGCAATTTTTGGATAGATCTACTAGGGTACCCTGTGGTGAGCTTGTTAATGTGCTAGTGAGGGTAGACAAAGCCCTATTTCCTGTTGATTTTCTTGTGCTTGATATGAAACCTTCTAGTCTTTCAAAAAACCATATTCATGTCATTCTAGGTCAGCCTTTCTTAGCAATAGCCAAAGCTACCATCAAATGTAAATCTGGGGTAATGGATGTTAGTTTTGCAAACATCACTATTAGGTTGAACATTTTTAAGGCTTCGTTCTCACCCACTCGTTAGGATGAGTCGGAATGTTTATGTGTGGATGTTATTGATGACCTGGTAGACCTGACACTTCCCTTTATCATTGTTGATGATTCCCTTGAGAGAGCGCTAGCGTATGACTGTTCTGATGATTTTGAAGTTGAGAACCACAGTCAAGAGGTGAATGATTTACTTAAGTTGTGTGCTCCCGTAGAGACTTGCCATTGGTTGTCAAGAGTGGAACCTTTACCTCCGCTTTCTGATTCCCTTACTTTGCCTTCAATAGTTTCACCACCCAAACTTTAACTTAAGTCTTTGTCATCTACTCTTAAGTATGCTCTTAGGATGCGATGAGACTTTACCTATGATTATCTCTTCTCAGTTGTCTAAGGAACATGAAGATGCATTGATGATAGTGCTTAGTGGTCATAAGAGTGCCATTGGGCGGTCAGTGGCTGATCTGAAGGGTATAGACCCTTCTATTTGTGTGTATTAGGATTTTATTTATTTTTTTAATGAGAATGGTAAGCCCACTGTAGACATGCAAATAAGGTTGAACCCTAGCATGAATGAAGTGGTAAGGAAAGAGATTGTGAAATTTCTTAATGCGTGTATCATCTTCCTAGTTTCTGATAGTAGGTGGGTCAGCTCTATTCAGGTCGTCCCAAAGAAATCAGGTGTTACTGTGGTTAGGAGTAGTGATGGAGAGTTAGCTCCCACTAGAGAGACCACGAGCTGGAGAGTTTGTATTGACTATAGGAAGCTTAACTCTACCACTAGGAAGGACCATTTTGCTCTACCGTTCATTGATTAGATTTTAGAGAGGTTAGCTGGTAAAAGTTTTTACTATTTTTTCAATGGATATTCAGGATATAACTAGGTAGAAGTCCACCCAGAGGATTAAGAGAAGATGACATTTATGTTCTTGGGCACATTTTTCTATTGTAGGATGCCATTTGGTTCATGTAATGCACCCGCTACTTTTCAAAGATGCATGATGTCTATCTTTTCTGATATGGTAGACAGCTTTCTTAAGGTTTTTATCGATGATTTCTCTGTTTTTGGACCTTGGTTTGATGAATGTTTGTAGAATTTGACACTCGTATTGAAAAGATTTGAAGAAACTGATCTTGTTTTGAGTTGGGAGAAGTGTCACTTCACGGTTCAAGTGGGAATAGTATTGGGTCATAGGGTGTCTAAGAAGGGGATTGAGATTGATAAAGCTAAGGTAGATCTAATTGCTAACTTACCCCTCCCTCAAGTGTGAAGCAAATTAGATCGTTCCTAGGTCATGCAGGTTTCTATAGGAGATTCATTAATAACCTTGGGCAGTTAGCCAGACCATTGACTAGCTTGATAGTTAAGGAAACATCATTTGAGTTTGATGAGCCTTGCTCAGAAGTTTTTCAAAAGCTTCGGTCATTACTTATTTCAGCCTCCATTATATAGCCACCTGATTACTCTCTTCCTTTTAAGGTTATGTGTGATGCTTCTGATTTTTTCATAGGTGCTTTCTTAGGTCCAAGAGTAAGAAAAGTGCCCTTCATATGCTAGTAAAACTCTTCATAGTGCCCAACACGAATACACCATCGTTGAAAAGGAGTTGCTAGCTGTCATGTTTGTTCTAGACAAGTTTCATTCTTATCTTTTGAGGTCAAAAGTCATTATTTATTCTGACCATGCTGCATTGAAATATTTGCTCTCGAAGAAAGAAACGAAACCTAGGCTCATTAGCTGGATTTTTCTACTTCAATAGTTTGACATTGAGATAATAGATAAGAAAGTTGCGGAGAATGTGGTAGCTGACCACCTTTCTAGGTTTTACTTTCAGCATCATGATTCATCTATTGCGTAACCTGACTCGTTTCCTGACGAGCACCATTTTGTTGTCTCCCATTAATGTGGCCCTTGGTTTGTAAATATTGTTAAGTTTCTCACTATAGGTATGATTCCATCTACTTTGTCCAAGAAAGAAAGGGATAGGTTTTACTCTTATGTCAAGCACTTTTAGTGGGATGACCCTGACTTGTTTAAACATTGTATGGGCCAGGTAATTCATACATGTGTTCCAGAGTGTGAGAATCATAGCATTTTATCTTTTTGCCACTCATATGCATGTGGAGGACACTTTGGAGGTCATAGGACTGCTGCAAAAGTCATACAATGTGGTTTTTATTGGCATGCTTTTTTGAAGGATGCTCACGAGCTTTGTCTTGCATGTGAACGTTGTTAGCGCACAGGTGCATTGACCTTGTGAGACATGATGCCTTTAAACCCCATTTTGATTGTGGAAACATTTGATGTTAGGGGTATAGACTTTATAGGACCATTTCCTCCTTTCTTTGGTTTTGTTTACGTACTCATAGGGGTTAACTATGTGTCTAATTAGATTGAGGCTATACCTATTAGGACAAATGACCACAACGTGGTTGTGCAATTTGTTAAGGACCACATTTTTAACCACTTCGGTACCCCTAGAGAACTCATTAGTGGCGGTGATGGTCACTTCATTCATAGGTCATTTGAGGCACTTCTTAGAAAGTACTCAATGCATCATAAGATTACTGCCCCCGTATCATCCCCAAACTAGTGGTCAAGTAGAGCTTTCAAACCGTGATATTAAGTCTATGCTCGAGAGAATGGTTTGTCCTGATAGGAAAGATTGCTCGCTTATGTTGAATGATGCTCTTTGGGCATACTGCACCGCCTACAAGACCCCACTTGGCATGCCACCCTATAGGTTGGTCTTTGGTAAGGTGTGTCATTTACCGGTTGAGTTAGAGCACTATGTTTATAGGGTTAATAAGGCTTTGAATTACGACCTAGACCAAGCCGGTTCTAACCAAAAGCTTCAACTAAGTGAACTTGAGGAGTTTAGAAATGAAGCTTATGAGAATGCAAGGGTTTATAAAGCTAAAACCAAGGCTTTCATGATAAACATATTCTAAGGAAAACATTTGTTCCTAATCGAAAGGTTTGGCTTTTTAATTCTAAATTGCATATATTTCCTGGTAAGTTGAGGTCTAGGTGGGATGGTCCATTTGTGGTTAAACAGGTGCACCCCTCGGGAGCCATTGAGATATACCACCCAAAAGATGGTCGTGCGTTCGCTGTAAATGGTCAAAGGCTTAAACCTGTAGTTGAGTTAGATGGCATTGTCAATCGACAACTTATTGGAGTTGTCTCTATGGTGGACACCTTGACTGATACTTGATCTTCACTGGACCCACTGCATCCAACTTAAGGTGTAAAGCTTATCACTACTAGGATTTAGCCTTGGTTTGCTATTTCTTGTTTATAGTTTTGCTTTTAAACTAGATAGTTGCTTGGGAGTTTATTTCTCTCTCTTTAGGCTCTTATCCCATGTTGGAGGAGTCATACATGTTCATTCACGCCCATTCATGATCATTGCCTTGTCAGGTTATACCACTCTATATCACTTCTTTCTTGTGATTTAATGCTGTTATGGTTCAAGGTAAACTTGAATCATAAAATAAGGGTAGGAGAGTTTGAGATGAGGAAACGAAGTGAAATAGGTGAAGTTTAGAGAGAATTAGATGAGACTGAGAGAGACTAGAGAAGAGAAATAGAGAGAATTGAGAGAGAAGTAGTGAAAATTAGAGTTGAGAGAAAAGTATTTAGATATTGTCATTCACCAATGCCTTATTACAAAGCAAGACCAACTACTTATACTACTACCCTCAACACAAGAGGCAGTTAAGCAAGGAAAATATCTAATCCAAATATCCAGCTATAACCGACTTAACTAACTACTCACCATGACTAATGGACCTAAACACACAGCTAAACACAACTAAAGAAGTAAAAGGGCTAACAGAATTCAAATGACTACAAGATTATTACTTGACTATTACTAAAGACTTATTACTACTTAACTCTAATATCACGGTCATGAAATTATTGTTATGATTCAAGATAAACTTGAATCATAAACTAAGGATAGGAGAGTTTTAGATGAGGAAAAGAAGTGAAATGGGTGAAGATTAGAGAGAATTTGATGAGATTGAGACAGAATAGAGAAGAGAAGTAGAGATACCACAAAGCAAGACCGACTACTTATACTACTATCCTCAACATAACAGGCGGCAAAGCTAGGGAAATATCTATTCCAAATATCCAACTATAACCGACTTAACTAACTACTCACCAAGACTAATGTACCTAGACACACAGCTAAACACAACTAAAGATGTAAAAGAGCTAATACAACTGAAATGACTGCAAGATTATTACTTTACTGCCAATAAAGACTTATTACTACTTAACTCCAATATCATGATCATGACAATACTCCCCCCTTTAGAGATTCCTATCATCAAGAATCTTATTAGAGAGCATAGTGACTTGAAGAACTCTTATTAATGTTGAAAACTTCTGAAATTGCAGCTAGGAGTGAGCCAGATGGTGAAGACTTTCTGTTATTAATGCAATATGTTGCAGCCAGATGAGCACTTTGATCCTTGACACCAAATTTGTGGTCCAGTGTGCTGCAAGAGTCTATAGTTTAACGTCCAAACCTTCCTAAACTTGATTGTCTTGCTTTAAACCTTCCCTATGATCCTCTTCAATTTTAGTTCCCATTACTGCTACTAGATGTTAAGGATAGTGACCAAAGTAGTACCATTAATTACACTTGAAGCATAGCTTTTGTGCCTTTTATCCTCCAAACTCAATGCTTTAGTTCCATCAAGAGCAACTTGCTACAGGGGAGCCTCCAACTGACTCCTTTGACTCACTGCAGAGTTGATTGATACCGTAGATTCAAGCTACCTTGCCTTTGAATAATCTTTAGACAGTGTGGGAGGATTAAGTGCCTCGACTAGATTCTTAATCTTGGGTTTGAGGCCACTAATGAAGCCAACAACGTAATAGGCCTTTGCTTCCAAATTTAAGGACATCATTCTTGCCTTCAAATTTTCAAACCGAGTCATGTATTTTTTGACACTACTCATTTAAGCTAGCTTGTTGAAATTGTCCACTACGATCTTCGTCTCCGTATCTTTCAGACAATTCATCCACAAATTCCTGCCAAGTTATAGATGGATTGCCAAGGATTAAGCTATGATACCAAACTTCTTGATCTCCTTGCAAATAAATTGCAACCAATTCAACCTTCTATACCTCTAGAATAGCATAGAACCTCAAGTATCTTTTACATCATCTTATCCAATATTGTGGTTGTGTACCATCAAAAGCATCCATTTCAGCTTTAGGCTGTCGAAAACCAGCCCTTCTCACCCCAACCATTGATTGCGCTTGCTCTTTGTTATGATCTTTAATTAGATAGCAAATTCTATTCAAGTTTAGGCGGGAAAGGAAGTTAGTGAAGTCAAGTTAGTTGTTATTTGGTCTTTTTTGGGCAGCTGTTGCTTTTGACGGTTTAATTGGTTCAATCTTGTATAAATAAGTAAGCTCTAGCTTATATTGATCATTGTTAAATGAAATCAAACTTCTATTCTTTTCTCATCTCTTAATTCTTTCTACTTTCTCATCTCGTTCACTTCTTTCCCTCATCTAAACCCTAACTCAATTCTAGTTATGATCTAAGATCGTTCTTGAATCATAATAATTGGTATCTGAGCAATTAGCTCTAAATTGCACATAATTGAGCTGAATTAGTGTATGATCTGTGATTAAGTAGCTGAAATTCGTCTAGAGTTCTTGTTTGCTGCGACTTGCTTGTTACGGATCGAGCAAATTATCAAATTGAGTTGGAATTCAAGTGATCCTGCTTGGAACAATTGATCCCCAAACTAGGATCCATAGTAGATGAGTGCATTTACATAACAATTAGCTATATTTCGACTGCAAGTTTGAATAACGGATCCTTAATCAAGGATCCTTAAAATCTGAGTGCAATAACATAACAAACAAGAACTTAATTCCAATATTGCGATCTGTCCATGGCTTGTTGCCTTTGCAGATACAACAGTACGGTTTTTGCTTCAAAATCATGCCTATAACCAAGTTTGGAGCTACTACATATGCAGCTGCAGTGGCTGGGGATGAAGCAGGAGCTATTAGAGATGTTACAGCCGCAGGACAAGCTGATACGATTGCCCATATTGCTAGACAAGTCAACACCATTGTCTTGTCTCTTTAACACAATCGTGAGGCTACACAGAGTCTCTCCACACATGCTATTGGAATGCAGCAACAATTGGATAGGCAAGGATTAGCTCTTGAGGAAACATAGAACCTTCACACTCAAGTCAATCAGATCCAGTAGCAACTAGACAGACAAGGCACATCAGTTGGTGTTTTGAGACCAGCTAGCCAGTTGCACTCTCCAATTGTTCAAACTACTTCTGAGGGTAGTGGAGATGTAACAAATACAAATGTGATATGAAGCAGTGGGTTCAGACAACCACGAATTGATATGGAAATCTTTGATGGAGTACAGCCATAGTCTTGGATTAGAAGATGTGAGTGGTAGTTCAACTTCTACCACATAACTGAGGCTGAAAAGGTGGATTTGGCAGTAGTATATCTGAAAGGCGATCAAGAGATTTGGTATTTGGGCCTGATGATGGGCAGTGCTCCTATCACTTAGGCTAAATTTGTTAAATAAATCTATGAACACTATGGAGAGGAGGACCTTGGTGACATTGTTGATAGTTTCAGCAAGGTAATTCACCACAGTGAAGGAATACATGACAAAGTTAAAGATATTGAGAGCAAGAATGTTGACTGCTCATTCGGAAACCACTAAATCCTACTACGTTTCAAGCTTTATCAGTGGCTTGAAATTCAAGATTAAGAATTTGGTGAAAACTCTAGAGCCTACAACTCTTTCTTATGCTTATTCCAAGGCATGACTCTTTGAAAATACAATCTTATCTTTTATTGAAGGAGCTAGATCCAGAGGTGGACAAGGAAATTCAGCATCAAATTCCTCCGGGCCATCTGGTGGCTCAAGAAACCAAAGTATGAAAGAGAAAAAGGCTCAACGCTTGTGCTACAAATTTTATCAGAAGTACTTTTTTGGTCACAAGTATAATCCTAAGCTCCTAATGGCAATCACTGGAGTTGAATATGAGGAAGATTTGGAGGACCTTCAGGGATTTGCAGATGACACAGACGAGCTGGAAGTCTAAGAACAGAATGAATTGAGGACTTGGATGAAGATGAGCTCAGAATTTCAATACAAGCTTTAACTGGTGAAGGTTTCCATAACACTATTAGAATCAAAGGTGAGGTTGGACAACGGTCAATATTGATCTTGGTGGATAGTGGTAGTACTCATAGTTTTGTGGATCCTAAGGTCATTCGTGCATTTAGACATGAGATGATCAAAACCAATCCTTTGACAGTTATGGTGGCGGATGGAAATTCTATTTTAACTCAGACCAAGTGTAAACAGTTCTCATGGCTGATGCAAAAGCACATTTTCACTTATGATTTTCGTGTGTTGAGACTTGGAGGGTGTGATATGGTCATAGGGGTGGATTGGATGAAGGCCATAAGCCCAATTGTGTTTGATTTTGCTGAACTCACTATCTCATTTGATAGAAATGGCCAAAAGGTGTTGTTGCAAGGCATTAAAGAGCAAGGGAGATTGCAGCTTATGACTAGTAAAGGTCTGGAAAGTGTTTTAAGGAAAAAGAATTATCAATGGATTGGGCATTTGTTCTCCATTGGATCAGCTACGACTGTGCAAGATGAGCAGCAGCACCCTGAGTTACTTAGGCTTTTTCATGCTTATAGTCATCTATTTGAACAGCCTACTGCTCTTCCTCCTGCAAGGACCTTGGACCATGCAACACCATTAAGGAATGATGCTCAGCCAGTAAGTTTGAGGCCTTATAAGTGTTCTCATTCCTAAAAAGATGAGATAGAACACCAGGTGGATGATCTTCTCAAAACTCACTTTATTCGGCATAGCCATAGCCCATTTACATCACCAGTGATTTTAGTGAAGAAGAAGGACGGAACTTCAAGAATGTGTATTGATTATAGACACCTTAACTCTCTTACAATTAAGGACAAATTTCCTATACCTGTTATTGATGATCTGCTTGATGAGTTGCATGGCACTAGCTATTTTTCCAAGCTAGGCTTGAGACAAAGATACTACCAAGTTAGAGTCAAGAGTGAAGACCTTCACAAGACTGCATTTCGCACTCGCCATGGACACTATGAGTTTGTGGTAATGCCTTTTGGGTTGTCTAATGCTCCAGCAACCTTTCAATCACTTATGAACGAGGTGTTCAAGAACTACTTGAGGAAGTTCATGCTAGTTTTCTTTGATGACATTTTGATATATAGCCCTTCTTACGACAGTCATTGGATCCACCTTCAACAAGTGTTTGAGCTCATGAGGCAGCATCAGATGTATGCTAAATTGTTTAAGTGTACCTTTGCAAGTTCTCAAGTGGAGCATTTGGGACATGTGGTATCCAAGCAAGGGGTTGCTACAGACCTAGCAAAGATAAAAGCTATGTAAGAGTGGCCGGTGCCCACATATGTCAAGCAATTAATGAGTTTTTTGGGATTAACTGGTTATTATCACAAATTTATCTCAGGCTACAGTTTAAATGGCAAGACCTTTAACAGAGTTACTTAAGAAAGATGCACTTGAATGGAATGATTTAGCAGAAACAGCTTTTGAAAGACTCAAAACAGTTATGTGTACAACTCCAGTGTTAGCCATGCGGGATTTCAAGCTTCCTTTTGTGATGGAAACAGATGGAAGCAGTCTTAGAGTGGGAGTTGTACTTTCTCAAGAAGGGAAACCAATTACTTACCTTAGTTAAGCATTAGGTCCCAGGAACTTGAGATTGTCAATTTATGAGAAAGGGTATTTAGCAATTCTTCTTCCAGTGCAAAAGTGGAGGCATTAACTTGAGGGGCACCACTTCGTTATCAAAACTGACCATCAAAGTTTGAAGTACCTCTTAGAGCAGAAAATCACTACAAGAGTGCAATGCAAGGGGCTCATGAAGATGTTGGGGTTGGATTATTTGATTAAGTATAAATCAGGCAGAGAAAATGTAGTAGCACGTGCTTTATCACGCTGTCAAGAAGTAAGTGAGCAGGCTAAGTGCAGTGTTGTATCAGTAACCATTCCTTCCTGGGTTGAAGAGGTTTTGCAAACCTATGATGGAGATGTATTTTCTCAAGATTGCATCCTCACGGCTCAAGTCAAGTCCTCTGCTAGTTTTGAATCAGGGATAACGGTGAGCAATGGGTTGATTAAAGTAAAAGGGAGGATCTACATTGGGACTTGTACGGGTTTAAGGCAGCAAATAGTCCCAGCAGTTCACTGTTCTTCTTGGGGTGGACTTGAAGGTATTAAGGGAACCTATCAGCGGCTTAAGCAGTATTTTTATTGGGTTGGGATGAAGATAGATGCAGCAAGAGTTGTGAAGTTTGCCAATAGACTAAAAGTGATCGTGTTCCTTACCAAGGATTATTGCAACCATTACCCCTTCCAGAGAGAGCTTGGTAACATATAAGCATTGATTTCATCGAAGGCTTGCCTAAGTCTGAGGGGAAGGAAGTATTATGGGTTGTGGTTGATAGATTCACTAAGTTTGGACACTTCATTGGGCTCAATCATCCCATTACAGTGGCTAAACTTGCCAAGATGTTCTTGGATCCAATATACCACCTTTATGGATTACCTCAGTCGATTACTTCTGATCGTGACAAACTATTCATCAGCCACTTCTAGGCTGAGTTGTTTGGATTGTTAGGCACAACACTTGCTTTAAGTTCTTCTTACCATCCTCAAATAGATGGCCAGACCGAATGAGTGAATCAATGCTTGGAGCAGTATTTATGCCGCATGACTTTCATTCATCCTAAACACCGGTTTTGTTGGCTTGCCTTGGCGGAGTATCGGTATAATAGGCAGACACTTTCAACCATTAAGACTACTCCTTTTAAGGCATTGCATGGCTATGATCCTCCCTCACCAATGGGCCTTTAAGGAGTGGAGTCTTCTGTTACAGAAGTATCAAAATTACTGAAGCGAAGAAGGCAGTTAATGATGCAGCTCAAAGACAATTTGCAACTGGCCCAATCTCGAATGAAACTTTTTGCAGATAAGGATAGAATTGACAAATCCTTTGATGTAGGTGACAAGGTTTATTTGAAGTTGCAGCCTTATAGGCAATCCTCAGTGGCTATACGCAAGAATGTGAAGCTGGGAGCACGCTATTTTAGACCCTTCAAGATATTGCAGCGGGTAGGAGAGGCTGCTTACAAGTTAGACCTGCCTCCTGACTGCTTGGTGCACCCTGTGTTTCACGTTTCACTTTTGAAGAAGCACATACAAGAAGGATTTTGCAGCTCTTTGTCTCCTCCAGATATAGCCAAAGATGGAAGCATCTTGCAATCTCCTACAGCTATTACTTGCAACAAGACCAAGTTCAACCTTACAGCAGACCGTGGAAGCTTTGGTTCAATGGACTAATTTGGATGAAGAGTACAACACTTGGGAGTCCGTGCCTTTTCTTAGAAGTTAGTTTCCCCATTTCCGTTCTTGAGGCCAAGAATGTCTTGAAGGGGAGGGGATTATTATAATCGTTAATTAGCTAGCAAATTCTATTGTTAGAAGTCTTGTTGAAGTTTAGGCGAGAAAGGTAGTTAGTGAAGTCAAGTTAGTTGTTAGTTGGTCTTTTTGGGCAGCTGTTGCTTTTGGCGGTTTAATTCGTTCAATCTTGTATAAATAAGCAAGCTCCAGCTTGTATTGATCATTGTTAAATGAAATCAAACTTCTATTCTTTTCTCATCTCTTAATTCTTTCTACTTTCTCATCTCTTTCACTTCTTTCCCTCATCTAAACCCTAACTCAATTCTAGATATGATTCAAGATCGTTCTTGAATCATAACGTTCTCCTATCGATCTATTAACTAGATGATCTAAAGGCCTAACTAGACAAGGTCCAACAGCTGCATTCCCGGGACCAGTAGAAGTGGATGGTACTAAAGTTCTTTCTTAATGATGCACCGTAGGTAGAATGCTAGCACCAACTAGAAGAGGTTGCCTATTAATTTGCTCTTGCAATCCTTGAATCCACTGTTGTGTAGCTTGCCTATTAATTTGCTCTTGCAATCCTTGAATCTGATGTTGTGTTTGATGTGATATAAGATACAATTTTTTATCTAACTTTTGATCCAACCTTTGATCTAGCTTTTGATCCAATGTTTCTATGAACCTCACTTCCATCTCTTACATATCACGCTTCCATTGCTCAAACTGAATAGCTTGAATGTCTCCCGTTACAACAGTCACACTAGCTCTAGCATTAGTGGCAAGTCTAGCAGTAACTCCAGCATAAGTAGCAACATTAGCTCCAGTTGTCACTCCTCAAGCCATTGCTAAAGCTTCTTTGTGTATTGAATAGAAATTCAGTAAGATCAAGTGCAACTTCAGCTAAAATTTTAGTAATGAAAGATTTGAGGTAAATGCAGTAAGGTCAATATAGATTCAGCTGAATCAAATACAATTCCAGCATGATTGATGAGCTTTTGAACCAAATCACATGAGTTCAGCTACCAAATCACAATAGCATCAAGTTTTGAACTGAAATCTTGATGAAACGCGATCTGCCAATAGCATTTGATGTCAAATTCAGCACGAACTTGATCAAATACAACACGATCTTGATCAAATACGACAGATCTTAAATCAAGTACAACATTATCTTAAATGTTTTGAATGTCTCAATATAGCACGATCTTGATGAAATACAATATGATCAAGAATTTTCACCTCAAATAAGCTTGATATAATGCTAATAGAATCAAATTGAATTCAATTCAACTAAATAACAAGCAAATTCACAAGCTCTGATACCAATTGTTATAATTCAAGGTAAACTTGAATCATAAACTAAGGATAGGAGAGTTTTAGATGAGGAAAAGTAGTGAAATAGGTGAAGATTAGAGAGAATTAGATGAGACTGAGAGAGAATAGAGAAGAGAAGTAGAAAGAACTGAGAGAGTAGTGGGAATTAGAGTTGACAGAAGAGTATCAAGATATTATCATTCATTAATGCCTTATTACAAAGCAAGACCAATTACTTATACTACTATCCTCAACACAAGAGGCGGCTAAGCAAGGAAAATATCTAATCCAAATTCTAGCTATAGCCGACTTGACTAACTACTCACCAAGACTAATGCACCTAAACACACGGCTAAACACAACTAAAGAAGTAAAGGTGCTAATACATTTGAAATGACTACAAGATTATTACTTGACTACTACTAAAGGATTATTACTACTTAACTCCAATATGACGATCATGAAAATTGCTTTATGTCGTCACATTGATGACAATGCATGGTTTAGGTGTAGCGGTGAGGCTCATTTGCATGTGCTCGTTTTTTGTTAAATTTTTAACATTTTTTCTGCATTTTTTGCGTGCACTATATCCTTTTAGCCAAGTTTTTCCTTGATCTATGCATGGGTTATGATGATGGTGGGATTAATTGTCTATTTCATTGTCTTACTTGCATGAAATTAAACGATTCTACTTCATACTTGTTAGTGAGTATTGTCAATTATTGTTGATATTAATTGGTTCTACTCATGCCGCGCACATATTCAATATGCATAGGACTTTCTTGTTGTGGAAAATCTAAAAAATTTGAGTAAACAATCCTATATGTCTTTAGTTTTGCAGGCTCTCCCTATTGGCTTATCCTAATGCTTACCTTTTAATGTTATGTAAAATACTTATTGATTAATGTCAAGTGTAATGTTGAAGTACGAGTTATCAAGAAATCCTAAAATTGGACAAAAAAAAAAAAGAGGAAACAAAAAGGGAAAAAAAGTGAAAAAAAGGAAAAAAAAGAAAGAAAAAAAAGCTTGATCAAAAGCAAAAAAAGAAAAAAAAAGAAAAAGAAGAATAAAGTGAAAATTGATGTGCATCCATGATAAAGTTGTTCCTCTTGTGTATTATTTCAAGGTCAGAAATGTTATAAAGTGGTCGCCCATATGCCACTTAGAATTCTCACCGTATGGGCATGTATTTAGGTGATTCAATAGTGTGGGTGTACAAAACTATGGTATATTTGATGAGATGCAAGAATCTGAGGAGATTCCATGGCATGAGATCAAATGTGCCTCATATTTACGTATTTTATTTCTCATTCAGCAATATTTTTGGCTTTTGCATGTGTGTTTTGTTGTAATCTAGGAACATTTTGGCTTAGAGTGCAACGGAGCAGACAAATGTTGAAAAGTGGAAGAATTAAGCGTAATCGAGGCATAATTGAAGACTACTTTGAAAAACCCAACCACATATGGAAAAGAAGGACCAATAAGGTTGTAATTCGGTAACTCAAATCGATCTCGTGGATAGCTGATACATATATATATATATGTATATTTCATAGTATTGTATATTATATAATATTACATATTATATTATATTACATTAAATTGTATTATATTATATATATGTATGTATATGTATATATATATATACACAGAGAGAGAGAGAGAGCGATGTAGAGGGGGAGGGACACCGCCACATCTCCTCTCCTCCTTTCCCTCCCAAAGCCACTACGAGATCCAAAGGATTCTCAAACACCGAAGTGCCGGAAAGATCAAAGCAAGGATCAACGTCAACGTCAATTGGGGAGTCTTCAAGTCCTTAGTTATAGCCATTATTGCTTTCTTTCTTAGATTTCCTGATGTTTAAAACTCATACAGAGGAGTAGACTTGTAGTTTAGGGATAAAGGGCAGGTAGCCACCCGTATCCCGGATTTATATTATGCTTTTAGCAATGAATTTGTGTTATGTTATATACGCACCCCTGCGGGGAATTTGTGATTGCGTTTGGTGTTTCTTTGTGTGCGCTTATAGTCATATTGAGATCGTCAAATTATTAGCGTTACTCTACGAGCTTGTAGCCCAGACCATAACATAATTGGTTTCCACGTATGGTTAGGGTTGAGGTTGTACCAATAAACACAATCTTTTATACAAATTGATATTTAATTAGGAGTGGCGAGGAATTTGTTAGTGCTATTGAGATAATCCATGCTACACCTAGGGTGATAAGATAGGTTATACCCTTAGACTAGTTCATTGCTTTAAACCCTAACATAAGTATTAATTCAAGTTTATTGTTAAATTAGGAGCAAGAAAGGGATTAACTAGTGCTAATGAGATAACCTATACTACACCTAGAGTAATATGATAGGTTATGCCTTTAGATTAGTTCATCACCCTAAGCCGTCGTTTAAATATTAACCCAGGCTTAGTGTTAGTAGCCTAAGCCTCCTAAATCATTGTTATAGTAGAATATAATGACGGGACACGAGTAGAGCTACTCTGAATTCATTCCCTAAACTAACCATAATTGAATTGACAATTTTAGTTTGTATTTAGTTTTACTATTTTAGTGAACAAATCATTCAAACTACACAAAAACCTGATTTAATCGTTCATTAATAACTAAATCCGACTTAACTCTGATTTCTTGTAGATACAACCCGTATACCAGATTTAGCAACAACGATCTCGTACAGTTGCAAGTATACGGCTTTGGAACACTTTTTTTAAAATCATCAAGTTTTTGGTGCCATTGCATGGGAATCGGTAGGCCAAGTTGATTTAGAAATTAATGGGTCATTTTCTTTTTTAATTTTTATTTTTATTTTCTTTGTTTTCCAAAAAAAAAAGAAAAGAAAAAAAACCTACTTATTTTTTGTTAGTTTATTTTTTTCTTTTTCGTTTGTTTGTTTTTGTTCATTTCATTTATTTTTATTTTTTTTTTATTATGGCTAAATTCACATCGCATGTGATTGGGGACCACTTCATTCCCCAAATGTATGTCGCACACACCAGGGTTACTTCACCTGCCATGGGTAATGCTAACTTCGAACTTATGCCTGGGATCGTCAACATGCTTTCCACTTCTATGGGAAGCCAATTGAGAGCCCATATGTGCACCTTGACACGTTTTATGAAATTTGTGAAACCCGCCATTATCAAGGTGTCTTGAATGAGGCAGTTAGACTACATCTTTTTCCGTTTTCATTAAAAGACATAGCTAAGTGGTGGTTTCAATCCTTACCCAGGGGTGAAATCACCACTTGGAATGATCTCCAGGAATGCCTCCTGGTTAAGTTTTCCCCTAAAGCCAGAGCAAAAGCTATTAGGCCCGTTATAAATAATTTAGAGCAAAAGGACTAGGAGCAATTCCATGAAAGTTGGGATAGATTTAAGGAACTTCTTAGAAGTTGTCCCCATCATGGGTCACCCAAGTGGGCTCTTGTTCAGAACTTTTATGATGGTCTTAGTGCTTCGAATAAACAAATGGTTAATGCTTCATGTGGGGCAGCGTTTAACCAATAAGATGAGGACGAGGCTTAGATGCCATTTAAGCGTCTTAGCGAACACTCTCTAAACCAAGCCTCTTCTATGAGGTTGGTTAGAGGGGGCACAAGTGGTGTCCACGAAGTAGCACCAAATGATGATGTCAACCTTAGACTAGATGCCCTTAGTAGGAAGATGGATCAAATTAAACTTGCATGTGAATCCTACTTGAAGGTCCAAACAGCAACCAAAGGGGGGGATGATTTAGGTTCTTTAGTAATAAATAAAAAATTAAATTTATGGACCTACAATTATATTTAAAAGATAGACAATAAATATAAAATGACAAAAATAAAGGCAAGAATAAACGCCATGCATAAAGATTTTTATAGTGGCTCACTTCCAAACTGGAAGCTAGTCCACTTCTCAAGTGACTACTCTTCATCACTTGAGCCTTTTACTAAGCTTGATGATCCTTTTTAAAATGAGGCTCGGGAATCAACCTTTACAACCGGACTTTTTGTACGTAAGTTCAAGACCAACCTTTTACAACTGATCTTTTTGTAACCATAGGCTAAGGATCCAACATTTACAATAAAATAAATTAGAATAAAGTAATGGAAGAATTAAAGCACTTATATTATTCACTCTTGAAAGAGTGAATTGATACTTGATCAAGATTAGCCAAAGCTAAGGATATGCCAATTAAGCTCAATGATCAACAATGAGAGAACAAGCAATGCTCAAATAAAAACTTTAAACAAAACTTAAAATCAAATCGTAAAAAGTGCAAGAGAGAAATTTTGTCAAAGAATGCTTAGAGAGTATTCGGTGATTTGAAACAGAGCATTCAAGCCCTATTTATGTGAAAATGGGAGCCAAAGGGGCGCTCAAAATGTTGGAAAAAGGACTAGGAAAGAAATAAAGTCAACAGTAGACATTTTGAACTTTTTCGGTCTGTGTGTCGACACATAGCAGCTCTCGGTGGTTACCGCAAGCCTGTGTGTAGACACATACCGTATGTGTTTTGACACTCAACCTACCTGGATAGATTTATATATTTTTGATCAATCAGCTTCATTGGTGGGACAATTTTACCATATTAGTTAAGTTGATTATTTGATTAATTGATTGCCATATTAGCTAAAATTTTTGAATTAATTTCCCACTTTCCTTTGTTCGTAAGGATAATTGATTGCATAAATTAAGCTAAATCATCAACCATTTAAAATTTAATTGATTTGATCATGCTTTTTTAAAATACCAATCTTGAAAAAATTATTTTAATTGATAAGCTAGATTGGTTTAATTTTGACTTGAATATTTTTCAAATAAAATTTGAAAATCAATTTTCAATAATATTTTTAGTAGATCATCACATATCAATATTGAGACTTGGATTCAATTGATATATACCGATCCTAAGCCCTTGACAATAAGAATAAATAACGTTAAGGCGCCTGGACTCGGATCACGTTCTCTTAAATTTGGATGAATCTTCTCTTCAACTTTTGTCTCTTTTCCTCTTGATTTATCATCTTAGAAAGCTTCGTATCAGCATGATTAACCTTGATTTTCCTAACTTTCTTATGAGTCACTTAGAAATAAGATTAGAGCAACTTAAACACTATGACTCACTAAATAGTTATTATCATCAAAATTACAATATAAATTGCTTTAGGGACAATCTCCCCCTTTTTGATGATGACAAACATTTGGTGTTTTCTCTTGGAAATCTGAAAGTTGAAGTATAGAATTCAGCATAAAAGTATTCACTTACTAATGCATATACATGACCATGAACTTATGCAGCAATTTATATCATGATTAAGGTTCAAACTCAATTGCTCTCCCTAAGTTGATGCAGTTTAGGAATCATGAATTCGACTCATTAACATCATCATCATTTTGAATATTTCTCAATCAAACAAATACTTCATGCCATGGTAAATGCATTTTTGGGGTTAGATGTTCAATTAACTTACACTTGGCATCATTTTTATAACATAGCTAAGCATGAACATTATACACCAATTTTTCTCCCCCTTTGTCATCAACAAAAAGCATACGATAGGGGATAGAAAATGTCAATGAGAGCTTATATATACACATGAAAATGGAACACAATAAAACAGCCATAACATTACATCACTTAAAGTAGAATGTTGTACAATAATAAAAATGTGGCTCCAAATTTTGAAAGAAGATAAGAAAGTAAGTCTAAGGAGTTGGGGGTCTTTGTCTACACGATAGAAAATTTAAAAAACTTTTGCATTGAGGATCATGATTCTTGGCGGAACTCTTCAATTTGAGAGTGCATAGAAGACTGTCCTTCTTGCAAGGAAGCTAATGGGACTTCCACAGAAGTAAGTCATTCATCTAGACTCCTTCTTTTCTAAGGTCTGGGTTGGGATTCTTGCTCTTTATCCCCCATTTCTCCCTTCCTAAAAAATTTCCTCTTCCTCTTCCTTGTCTCTTATTTCATCTATTTATTCCATTTTCCTAACTCCTCTTTGCTTCTTTACCCATTCGCAGTTGCGAAACTCAAAACCCATCTTTTTCAAGGATGTCCCAGTAGAGTCATCCTGATAAGGAATGGAGGTTTTTTTAAAAAGATGAGCTAGTTAAAAAGTGTTTTAAAAATATGGGTAAGAAGCATGCCATATACAAGATTAGTCTTTCTAGAGTATATATGGAACATGAATTTTAAGATTAAGTCCTGTAGATTGATTTTCTTGTCTTTTAAGAGTAGAGATAGTAGGAATAGATGTAAATGTGAGACCGAGTCGAAGCCACGTGACCTTGGAGTGATGTTCATACAAATTAATTTATGAGCTAACTTAAGAACCACACCTAAATCATTCGAGTTAGGCCTCGTTGGGTTGGAAAGTGGTATGTCACCCCAAACTTATCTAAGTAGGGAGTGTCGGCGAGGTTTGGGGAGCGGGAATTTGTGGAGTTCTTGGGGAAAATTAAAGTCATCCCCTACAATAAAATCAAAGCCAAGAAAATCATTTATATAAGAAGCATTAAGTTTCATTTCTTGACCTAAAACAATTGAAGATTGTTCTAGAGGAGTAGCTTTGGAAATATTAAGGTTGAAATAAAATTCTCGTACAAAATCAGAAAATAACGGTTCCTTAATACGGCAAATTTCAGTCCAGCCTACTCCTTCAACCAAAGAAAATAATTCTCTCAAGTTATATGTCCAACCCAAGTCCATTCTACAAATCTACCGAATAACACTTCCGTTTTGAGGAAGGGGTAAGAGGAATTTACCGAGCTACAACCCCGAGAAAAAGATGCACATGCAGTGTTACCGGATCTCTTCTTGGAAGTGGTGTTCGACCTCTTTGTGCGACCCATTACTGAAAACTTGAAGGGATTTGGAAGAGAAATAAAGTAGAATTGGAGGTAGGGTTAGGGTTTTCAAAAAAAGATGATTTTTTGAGAAGTTTGTCAAAGAAAATGAAATCGCAATGAAAATAGAGTATTTTTAACTTGAAAAAACAAGAAAAGTGAAGAAAAACAAACAAACTAAAGAAAAATTTTAGAGGGTTCAGTTTTGGAGTTAGGGTTTGTGAAAAAGATGAATTTTTGACAAAAATCTAAGTTTTTGATGTTGAAATGTTGGCAGAAGTTTTGGATTAGTTTTGAAAGAAAGGGGGTTAGGGTTTGTGAGAGAGAGAGAGAGAGAGAGAGAGGGAGGGAGAGAGAGAGTGAGTGAAGACAAAGTGAGGAATGAAGGGGAAAAAAGCAAAGGATATTCGGGTAAGCAACAGGGCACCCGTGTTTTTCTTGTGTGTTGACACACAAGCTCTGTGTGTCGACACACAGACACAAATGGATGCTTACTGCATAACTGTGTGTCGATACACAGAAACATAGCATTGACTCCTCACTTATGTGTGTTTTAATATTTTTTTTTTTTTTACTATTTATTTGAAAGAAAGTAGTCCAAGTACATATATCCATGGGTTGGATAAGAATAATTGGTCCATTGGAGCTCTTTTATGTTGAGTATTAAAACTCAATGTTAAATGCAAGCAATCAAAGTCAAGTAGTCAAATTGAAGATATCAATTCTAGTTCTAATATCACAAAAAATTTCTTCATCTAGAGGTTTAGTAAAAATGTCCGCTAATTGGTCATTGGTGGGAATAAATTTCACAATGACATCTCCCTTAAGCACATGATCACGAATAAAGTGATGTCTAACCTCAATATGCTTTGTTTTAGAATGTTGAGCCGGATTTTTTTCTTAAGCATATAGCACTAGTATTATTGCACATTATAGTAGCATGGTCAATATTAATATCACAGTCACTTAATTGATGCATTAACCACAACATTTGAGCACAACAACTTCCATAAGCAATATATTCGGCCTCAGCGGTGGATAAAGCAATAGAATTTTGCTTTTTGCTAAACAATGGCACCAAAGCGTGACCAAGAAATTGATAAGTACCACTAGTCGATTTTCAGTCCACTTCGTATCTGACAAAATCCACATCGCTATATCCAACTAAATCAAAGAAATCACATTTAGCATAAAATGTGCCTAAGGTTGGAGTACGAACTAGGTATCGAAATATTCTTTTCACCGCACACAAATGAGATTCCTTAGGACATGCTTGAAATCTAGCACAAAAGCATACACTGAACAATATATCAGGTCTACTAGTAGTAAGGTAAAGAAGGGTTCCGATCATACCTTGATATAGCTTTTGGTCCACCTTTTTACCTTTTTCATCCATATCTAACTTAAGAGTTGAGCTCATTGGTGTTGCTATTGCCTTGGAATTTTCCTTGCCAAATTTCTTAAGCATTTCCTTGATGTACTTGGCTTGGTTACTGAAAATTCCTTCCTTTCGTTGCTTGATTGACAATCCAAGGAAGTAGTTGAGTTCTCCCATCATACTCATTTCGAATTCCCTACTCATAAGATTTGCAAATTCTTCACAAAGAGATGGATTAGTAGCACCAAACACTATATCATCAACATAAATTTGTACAATAAGAATGTCATGTCTAGAGTGTTTGATAAAAAGTGCCGTCAACCTTTCCTCTTGAATAAGACCGGGTGGTTGATAAAGAGAATGTCATGTCTAGAGTGTCAGAAAATTTGTCATTCTCAAATCCAGGTGGTTGTTCAACATAAACTTCTTATTGAATAAGACCATTTAAAAATGCATTTTTTACATCCATTTGAAAAAGTTTGGAATCTTTAAATGAAGCAAATTCACATAAGAGTAACTTCTAGCCTAGCAATGGGAGTAAAGGTTTCCTCATAGTCTATACCTTCTTGGTTAAAGCCTTGAGCTACTAACCTTGCCATATTTCTTACCATGTTACCTTTCTCATCCTTCTTGTTGTAGTATACCCACTTGGTACTGATGACTTGATGATCTTGAGGTCTATTGACAAGTTCCCACACATCACTTCTCTTGAATTAGTTTAGCTATTCCTCCATTGCCACTATCCAATTTGCGTCATTAAGAGCTTCTTTTATGTACTTGGGTTCTTTAAGAGAGATGAATTCTACTAAATGACAATATTTGGTTAATGCATGCCTTGCTTTTACACCTTGAAAGGGATCACTAATGATTTGACTTGGGTGATCCTTCAAGTATTTCGAACCTCGTGGTAAGTCTTCCTCTTTAGGTTCTACATTTTGATTATCTCGTTTTGGTTCATCAATTTGAGCTTTAAGTGTATCTTTTTTTTTGCTCTTTGGATGAGTGTGTAATGTTTATTGATTTGATTACTATATCATCATCATCACAAGGAGTTCTAGAGGACAAGACGTTAGTTTTATCAAAAACTACATATATAGCCTCTTCTACAACCTTAGTCTTTTTATTATAGACTCTATATACTTTGCTTGTTAGAGAGTATCCAATGAAAATACCTTCATCAACTTGTGAATCAAATTTGCCAAGATTTGTTTTGCCATTGTCGTGAATGAAGCATTTACACCCAAAAGGTTTAAAATATGGAATGTTTGGTTTTCTACCTTTATAAACTTCATATGGTATTTTTTTCAAAATTGGCCGTATTAAAGCTCAATTTAAGATGTAGCAAGCGGTGTTAACGGCTTTGGCCCAGAATGATTTAGGCAAGTTATTTTCACAACTCATGATTCTTGACATTTCTTCAAGTATTCAATTTTTCCTTTCAACCACTCCATTTTGTTGAGGAGCTCTAGTTGCCAAAAAATTATGGTCAATTCCAAAGTAATCACAATAATTTTCAAAGTCATCATTTTCAAATTCCATTCCATGATTACTTCTAACCGAAATAATTTTCAAAACATTTTCATTTTGCACCTTTTTGCAAAATTTTTCAAATTTATCAAATGCTTCACTCTTATGAGAAAGGAATAGGACCCAAGTATAACGGGAGTAATCATCAAAAATTACAAGTCCATATCGCTTCCCACCAAGGCTCAAATGATGAGTGGGACCAAACAAGTCTATATGTAAGAGTTCAAGATGCCTTGATGTTGAAACTACATCCTTGGGTTTGAATGAAGATCTAATTTGTTTGCCATATTGACATGCATCACAAATATGATCTTTTTCAATTTTTAGTTTTGGTAATCCTTTAACAAGATCATTTTTTTAAAGTTTTGAAATCAAATCCATGCTAGCATGTCCAAGTCTTCTATGCCAAATCCAGGGATCATTTTCATCCAAGACACTAAAAGATTTTAATGAATCTACACAATCAAGGTCAGTCATATAGATATTTTCACATCGTAGACCAACAAGCAAAATTTTTTTTGTTTCAGAATGTTTAACTATGCATCTAGATGATTCAAAGCTCACACAATAGCCTTTATCACATAATTGATAACGCTTAGCAAATTGTGCTTAAGACCTTTCACAAGTAAGACATCTTCAACGCAAGGAGAAGAGTTAGAAGCAACATCACCAATACCGATTATTTTTCTTTTCTTATTGTTGCCAAAAGTGATATTTCCTTTTATTGGCATTAGTGAAGTGAACTTGGATTTATCTCCGATCATGTGTCTTGAGCAACTACTATCCAAGTACCACTTTTGGTTCTTTGCTTTGGATTTTCATACACACCTATCAAAATTAAAACTCTTTTAGGTACCCAAATTTTCTTGGGCCCTTTGTTGTTAGACTTTACATTAGGTGGTTGAGATCCTTTTGGGACCCAAACCATCTTTGTCTTTCTCGAATTTATTTTGAAAGAGAATTGGTAAAAGATGTGCTCATGGTCACCACAATAGTTGCACCTTATAGAGTTTATTGAAGGTGACAAGGCTTTAACAAAAAGAACATTCAAGCTTTTCTTTTGAACATTTTCATTATAACCAATTCGTTCTTTGTTATGGACTAATTTTTGAAATGAAAGAATTTTTTCAAGTGTTTCTGGCCCTTTGAAAACTTTGCTTGAGATTTTCAAAAGTTCTTTCATTCTTTCTTTTAAAGACTCATTTTCCTTCAAAAGTGATTCGACTTCCTTGGATTTTTATTTTTTGTTTAAAGTATGAAATGTTTCTTCCAAGGATTGCTTTTCATTCGTAGTTTAGTGATTTCATTATTTAAAGACTCGTTCTTTTTCTTTAGTGATTTATTTTCAGGTTCAAGCAATAAATGTTATTTTGAGTCTTTTTCCAATCCCGTATTTTAAAGACCCTTTATGAAAGCATTGTGTTGTTTTTTTAATTCTTTATATTTCTCTTAGAATTCTTGGAAACCAACAAGAAGTTCATTATAAGATAGATCATTTACCTCATCTTCTTCAATGATATCATTGTCAATAGCCATGACAAAAGTTAGCTACATCCTCTTCACTTTCTTCATCGGAGTCATCTTTGTGATCTCCCCAAGGCGCAAATGCTTTCTTTCATTCTCCCTTTTTGAACTTGTTGAAGAATTTCTTATTTTTTGGCTTGGGACAATCTCTCTTAAAATGTCTGATTTCTCCACTCTCGTAGCAAGTTAGTTCATCTTTGGAGGAAATGAACCCCTTTTAAAAATTTTCTTAAACCTCTTCTTTTCAAGACATTTGTAAAACCTTTTTTCCAACATAACAACTTCGTCATCTCTTTTGTCACTTTCGTCACTTAGAGATGATTTAAATGCTATGTCTTCATTTTTCTTTTGTTTTTCTTCTTCATGAGATTTCCAATTAGTTGATCAAGTTTATAAGTGGAGAAGTTATGACCTTCTCAAATAGCGGTAACCTTGCCTTGCCATGAAATAAGAAGACATCTAAGGATTTTACTAACTTGCTCCTCATTTGAATACATTTTTCCAAGAGCTTTGAGTTTGTTAGTAATATTGGAAAATCTAGTGTACACCTCTTATTGATTCCTCTAGTTTCATTTTGAAAAGTTCATAAGATCTTACCAACATGTTTATTTTGAAGACTTTACTTGATTTGTACTTTCATAGGTGACCTCTAGCTTGTCCCAAATATCTTTTTTCCGATTGAAAATCGGACACATGTTTAAAGACATTTGGGGCAATAGCACACAATAATTGATAATAGGCTTTTGTATTTTTTGTAAGTTTTTCTTTATAATCTTGAATAAGTTCATTTCCCCCTTTTTCAATTGTTTTCTCACCTTGTTTCATTTTATGCACATAATCACCATTTTTTTTGTTATAAGCTATAAATCAAAATCAATAGTTGTAATGCAAAGTCTTATTCTAAGCTTCCAATAGGGGAAATTTTTCCCATCAAAATGAGGAGGCTTGTTGGTCGATAGACCCTCGGCTAAGATCGGAGTCAAGGTTGCCACAGGATCACTCTAAGGTTGTTAGACCAAAAAAAAAAAAGGGTACTAGCTCTGATACCAATTGAAGATCCAAAGAGCAGCCTAAGATGGGGGATGAATTAGGTTCTTTAGTACTAAATGAAAAATTAAATTTATGAACCTAAAATTAAATTTAAAAGATAGACAATAAATATAAAATGACAAAAATAAAGGCAAGGATAAAAGCGAGGCACAGAGATTTTTATAGTAATTCACTTTCAAACTGGAAGCTAGTCCACTTCTCAAGTGACTGCTCTATGTTACTTAAGCCTTTAACAAGCTTGATAATCTTTTTTAAAATCAGGCTAAGGATCCAACCTTTACAACCAGTCTTTTTGTACGTAGGCTCAAGACCAACCTTTTACAACCGATCTTTTTGCAACCGTAGGCTAAGGATCCAACCTTTATAATGAAATAAATTAGAATAAAGCAATGGAAGAATTAAAGAACCTAAATTCTTCACTCTTTCAAGAGTGAATTGACACTTGATCAAGCTTAGCCAAAGCGAAGCATATGCCAATTAAGCTTAATGATCAACAATGAGTGAACAAGCGATGCTCAAATGAAAACTTTAATCAAAACTTAAAATAAAACCTTTAAAGCGCAAGAATGTAAGAGAACTTTTATCAAAGAAGGCTAGAAGAGTATTGGATGATTTGAATCAAAGCATTCAAGCCCTATTCATAGGCAAATGAGGGCCAAAGGAATGTTCGAAAGGTTGAAAAAATATTAGAAAAGAAATCAAATCAAAAGTAGCCATTTTGAGCTTTTTCGGTCTGTGTGCCAACACACAATAGCTCTCGGTGGCTACTGTAAGCCCATGTGTCGACACATACCAACTCTGTGTTGACACTCAGCTTACTTGGGTGGATTTACTCGTTTTTGATCAATTGGCTTGATTGGTGGGATAATTTTACCATATTAGCTAAGTTGATGAATTGATTAATTGATTGCCATATTAGCTCAAATTTTTGAATTAATTTCCCACTTTGCTTTGATCATAAGGATAATTGATTTCATAAATAAAGCTAAATCATCACCCATTTTAATTTTAATTGATATGCTTTTTTAAAATACCAATCTTGAAAAAAATATTTTAATTGATAAGCTATATTGGTTGAATTTTGACTTGAATATTTTTTAAATAAAATTTGAAATTTAATTTTTAAAAATATTTCAAAAATATATTTGTTAGAGCATCACATATCAATATTGGGACTTGGACTCAATTAATATATCCTGATCCTAAATCCTAGACAATAAAAATAAAAAATGTTGAGGCGCTTAGACTTGGATCATGTTCTCTTAAATTTGGATGAATCTTCTCTTCAACTTTGATCTCCTTTCCTCTTGATTAATTATCTTATAAAGCTTCGTATCAACATAATTCTCCTAGCTTTCTTATGAGTCACTTAGAAACAAGATTAGAGTAACTTAAGCACTATGACTCACTAAATTGTTGTTGTCATCAAAATTACAATATAAATGGCTTTAGGGCCAATACTATTAATGTGTGCCTGGTCAATGCAGTTTAGTTAGCGTGCCGTACTACTAATTATGACATTTGTTTGGGTGGGGACCATTATGTACTTTATTTTTCATATGTGTCATAATTTCCCACATATGTGCAGAAACAGGTTCATGCAGCTCAAGGATATTTGGGAAATAGCGACCAGCTCTCTAACACCTGCAATCCCGGGTGGCGTAATCATTCGAACTTCTCGTGGAAATAGAACGCCAATCAAAGTTAATCCATGAGGCAACAAGATCCCGACTTCGTGGGTAACACGCACCATCCCGTCTTTCAAGGAGGGCACAGAAAGGCCAGCTAGAAAGGGCTGTGCTAGAGAAAGGCTAACTAGAAAGGGGCATGCTAGAGAGAGGCTAGCTAGATAGGGGTGTGCTAGAGAGAGGCTAGCTAGAAAGGGGCGTGCTAGAGGAAGGCTAGCTAGACACCGACGAGCTAGAAAGAGGCTAGCTAGGGAAGAGTAGGTTGGACGTTAGCGAGCTAGGACCGGCAAGCTAGAAAAAAGGGCACCAAGAAGCAGACAGCCACGAGCCTATTAATACCTAATGTAATGAGTAGAAAAGCTAAAGGGGTAACACCAATGGGAAAAGGGAAGCTTGGTGGTTTCTTTCACCTCCAAAAGCTTGAGTTTGGCTTATCCTTATGACCCTACCCCAAACCAAACTCCCCCACGACTCGTAAACACATTGGTCAAATTTGTCGAAAATATAATTGGCGCCGTCTATGCAAAGGATTGAGGCCATGATAGAACCACCAGGCTCCCCCAATCCCGCTAAGCCAAGTGAAGAGCCTAAGTACGCATCAAAGCAACAACTAAAGGAGGTTCAAAGTCTACTTGTTGCACCGGTTAGAGGAGCAACTGCCACATGCCCTGAAACTATCCAGAGACAAAAATCCTTAAGTGATGAGTCAAGGGCATGATGGACCATCTAGTCGGGAGAAAGAGGGGTAACACCAAAGGGAAAAGGAAAGCTTGGTGGCTTCTTTCACCTCCAAAATCTTGAGTTCGGCTTAACTTTACGACCCTACCCCACAACAAACTCCCCCACGACATGTAAACACACTGGTCAAATTTGCCGAAAATAATAGGTATGATGTCTGACCTCATTCCAATGTTGCTCATGATGACCCTCCTCCTCCACCTCGAGGATATACATAATAGTTCAAGGAGCATATGCTTCACCTTATGGAGGGCACCGAACAACTGGTTTGGTCTCACTCGCAATCTATTGCCAAATTAGAGAACCAGATAGGATAGTTGACCCACGTACTGAATAGTTAAAGGAAGGTAGGTTACCCTCCCAACCACTCACAAACTCCACAGGATCAACTAGTTCCAACCCTAGCTTGCGTGTTCGTGAACAAGCTTAGGTTGTGTCAGTTTTGGAAGAGGAGAACCTTAGGGAAATTGAGGTTGAAATTGAGAAAGATGTGACTCTCCCTCCCACTACTGATAGGGAGGTATCATGAGAAAGGGTTTTTGAACCCGTTGTCCCTTTTCCTTCGGCCCTTCTAGGTTAGAAGAAGAAGGACGTCCCAAAGATGGCTGAACTCATGTATGTGTTTAAGGACGTGAAGATCAACTTGCCATTGATCTAAGCCATTAAACACACTCCTATGTATGCAGAGTTCCTCGAGGACAGCGTGTGAAAGTGCATATTTGGAAGAAGGTCCGGCTCACCGAGAAGGTGAGCAACATTTCAGTGTCGAGCGCCCCACCACCCAAGTTTCGAGACCCCGGGGCATTTGCATTTCCATGCATCTTAGGAGAGCGTTACACCAGTAGAGCCTTGCTAGATCTAGGAGCAAGTGTAAACCTTATCCCTTATTCATATTTTTGAGAATTGGGTGTAGGAGACCTTAAGCCAACTAATGTCACACTTCAGTTAGCCGATAAGACAGAGTGGGTACCTCGTTGGGGTAGTGGAAGATGTACTTGTCAAGGTTGACAAGTTTGTCTTCCCTGTCGATTTTCTCATCTTAGATATAGACCTTGCTCCTAGGTGAATGCACAATGCTCCCATTATTCTAGGTCGATCATTCTTAGCCACGGCCGATGCAGTGATTCATTGTAGGACGGGAGTGTTGGAGGTTTCTTTTGGAAACCTCAAGGGCAAATTGAAGGTTTCAAACTTTGTTCGGCATTCTGAGACTGAGGATGAGTTGGAATGTTACAGAGTTAATGATATTGATCCTTTGGTTGAATTGGATAAGCCCGATTTTATTCAAACTACTGATTGTAATAGTGTCTCTGTCTGTGTCAATAAATGCGCGTCATCACCTACACTTGGCAGAATAGAAATTCGCGATCCAGATGCCGGTAATGATTCCCTGCTTGATAGTCATGGGTCTAGAAACGCTTTTGGGTATGGGATCGTCCCTACTAGTTCAACTTGAGTTCTATGGCAAACACTGCCAAGGATTTTGGTTGATATTTTGCTCTAAACTACGTCCGGCTGAAGACATTAAACTCAGCGCTCTTGGGAGGCAACCCAACCTACTTTTAATTTTGTTTTTTTTTCCCCACATGAAGTCGCTTTCAATTGCAGATCCTTTTTTTATCCCTACCATGCTAGCTTTATTTCCTTTTTACTAACAACTTGTACGATCCTTATTTCTAACACTACTAACAAGTCCATTTAGTATTATGTCATCTATGTCTTTCATTGCAGCTTGCTATTTCGATCTCCCTTTTTCGGATTTGCCCACCATGCATAGCTAAATACGTCATACCTCAGGTCCTCTCTTTCCTTTCCTTGCTTGTATTTGCTTTCGTTGATTTGCATTGAGGACAATGCAAGTTTTGGGTTTACGGATGGCATGTATAGTATGAACTTTTGTTTGTCCTGTTAGCCTCATTTTGCTTGAATTATCTATGTTTTGGCATGAATGAGCATATAATTGTTTATGATTTCTATTGAAGATAAAATTTGAGATATACTATGATGATTAGAATATTTATGTAATAAAATTATATCTGGAGCTGACTTTTTTATCTATATTTTTGTCTTTTAACTCTTTAGAGCAATTGTTATTTTTCACCCTCAATCTTGAAACATATCCTACTTTTTAGGTTGAAATAACAGAAATAATTTTAGGAATTTGATTTCGGTATTTTACTCCTAACAATGTTGAAATCAACTTCCTGTCTCTTTATCTTAAGTGATTCCCAAAAAAAAAAAAAAAAAATTAAAAAGGGTTCCTGTGATTTGTTGGCTCTTGTAGCCCCTATGTCTCGAGCAAGTAAGCCCATAGGGGTGTCTTAACACTTGATACCTTAAGCCAACTGGGTCAGGAGCTGCCGATCCAAAGCTCGCTAGATGGGCCATAGGGAAAGCTTAAGAAGAATGAACCAGCTCAGGTTACCATAATAAGCACATATACCTAAAAAAAGGAAAAGAAAAGGAATGTGCTAATAATGGCTTAGGCTGTGAATTTCTTTGACTCGAGCCATTAGGTTCGAGGAGTGCTCTTCACTCGGTGGCATGAGCCAACTGGATCGAGAGTCACTGACCGAAAACTCACTGCATGGGTCTGAAGGAGACACACCTGACCGTGAAAAAAAAAAGAAAAAAGAAAAAATGGGAAACCAGAAGCCTTTTGATTTCACTAATGATTAGCGTTGAATGATTAGAATAGCTGATTCCTTCTATTATTCTCTCTATTCATCTTAAATTTGGAAGATTTGAAATAAGACAAAAGGGAGAGAAGTTCAACACTCACATACTAGTAAAAAGACTTGAATCACGAGACTTGAGTTAGCACCAGTATAATAATATCACATAAAGATTCTCTACTCTCAATTATATCTTCAAATATGATTGTGAAATGTTTTTCACAAGTTATTCTTACTATTGCATGCCCGGCTAAATTTTTCCATCATTGGCTAGTTTAAATTGAATCTTGCTTGAGGACAAGCAAGGAGTGGGTTGGGGGATGTTGATGTGCCTCATATTTACGCATTTTATTTCTCATACCTGTAATATATTCGGCTTTTGTATGTTTGTTTTGTTGTAATCTCGGTACATTATTAGAGTACAACAGAGGAAACAAAGGTTGAAAAGTGGTAGAATTAAGCGTAATCGAGGCATAATTGAAGGCTACTTTGAGAAACCCATGGAAAAGAAGGACTAATCGAGTTGTAATTCAGCAACTCAAATGGGTCTTATGGATAGCTAATATATATATATTTCAGAATATTATATAAGGTTACATATAATATATATATATATATATATATATATGCGCATTGAGACATAGAAGGGGAGGGACACTGCCACACAACACACAAGCACCGGGGACGAAGGGTTTAAAAATCGATAGCCTAATTATTTTAGGGATCTTTTGCCACGCTTCCTCTCCTCCTCTCCCTCCCGAAGCCTCTACAACATCCAAGGGATTCTCAAGCGCCGAAGCGTAGGTGGTTGGGGTGCCGGAAGGATCAAAGCAAGGATCAACATCAACGTCAATTGGGGGAGTGTTCGAGTCCTTAGTTGTAGCCTTTATTGTTTTCTTTCTTAGATCACTACTACATAATTGGACATAAGCAGCGGTTCTTTTGCAACGGTTCTGAATTCGTTGCATAAAGTTATTTTATGCAGCGGCTTTGCAACGTTTATAAAACCGTGGCATTACATGATATATATGCTGCGCTTTATAAACTGTTGCATTAGGCCCCTATTATGTGGCGGTTTTGACCATTTTATATAGCGGTTTTAAACCGTTGCATTAAGCCCCGATTTTGCAGCGGTTTTGATAATTTTATGCAGTGGTTTTAAACCGTTGCATTAGGTCCCCATTATGCAGCGGTTTTGACTATTTTATGCAGGAGTTTTAAAACCGTTGCATTAGATCCCCATTATGCAGCGGTTTTGATTTTAAGCAGCAGTTTTAAAACCGTTGCATAAGCTTAGTCATATGCAACCGTTTTACAAAACCGTTGCATAAAATCTAAAAATTTTTGTTTTATTCACAAGGTAACCAATAATATTGCGTTTAAAATTTGTAGGTCAATTAAATATTAGTATAATTAGATATGGTGTAATAATTTTTTAGTTCATAAACTTTGCAAAACAACTAAATATAACTACATAATTTGCTTATTTCCGATGGCTTCTCAAGATAGATAATAAAAACCATCGTAAATGGTATAGCAATATTATTATCATGGGAAATATCAGTTGTCATGGAAGTCCTCCTCGGAAGTCCTCACCCCTCAAGTTGGGTGTACTCAGAAACAACCTTTCTTCTCGGTAGCACCCTGAAGGGGAAAGATTGTGTACATCTATCCCCCCCGACCCTACTTAGGTGGGAGCCCTTGTGGCACTGGGAATGTTACTTATCCCATACTCTTAAAGTATCTGTCCCCTTAATTTTAGTTGATCCTTTTACTTTTAACTGTTCTCTCCCCCGTGTATATCGTAATTTGAGTTAGAGTATCAATTAAAACTTAGTTTATAAATGAGTATGAGTTAATTAGTTTAATAATCAACTCGGTGTTGCATTATTAACTTGACTCATTTCAATTATACTTGATAATTATTTGCTTTACATACTCAAATATAAATTTTGTTTATATTACTCAAAGAAAAGTAATTATGTTAAAAAAAACAGCTTTTAACTCAAAAAAAAATTAGTAAAAACCCAAAGCAAACATCCCGCCTCTCTCTCTCCTCATCTCCCACCTCTACCCAAAGCAAACAGTTTTTGTATCGCCACTACTAGAAAACACACATTTAGAGACAGCGCAAGCACGTCACAAATTTAGAGATGAGGCAGAGAAGGAAAATATTTAGAGACGGATTAGCAACGGATTTGTGACGGAGAATAGAGATGGAAGTAGCCGTCTCTACTTTTGAAACCGAGATGGCGACTTTCCACCTCTAATTCGTCACTAATTGAGATGGAGTAGAGACAGACTGCTGTCTCTGTATTTTTAAATTGGAATTTTAAAATTGAAATTAATTATAGTGAAGTTTTTAATCTATAAATTATTTTTATAAGGATTTGTTTTGAGTTTTTTTTTTAACTTAAAATTACCTATATTTTAGGTACGGCTTCAGAAAATCACCCAACTTTTTTAAATTTTCAAAGTCATACCTAAATTTTTCAAAAAAATTTAAACATCACTCCTAGTGTTGACATCATTAACTTTCCATCATATGAAAAGTCGTGTTTTGGGTATAAATGCATCAAAACACCGAGTTTCACTTATATTAATTAAATTTATATTAAATAATATATTTTACAAATGACGAAATTAGATACATTTTAATTTGTTAAGGGTTTGGTGCGCTGCTACAAACTTTTGTCCCAAAAAAAAATTTTAATTTTTAAGTCTTATTGATTGGTCAAATTTTTATTTCATTACAAGCTAAAAAATTTTTTACAGAGGGTATTTTGGTAATTTCGTAGTTAATATAATGAAAATTTAATGGTATTAATATTATGTGTGACATTGAAAATGACGAAATATCTAAAATTGATCAATCTTAATAAGATATACAAGGGTCTTGTTTATAGTGGCGGCAGCGGTGGGTGGTGGCAGCGGTGGTGGCGGTGGCAGTGGCAGTGATTGTGGTGGTGGATGGTGGTGGTGACTATAGGGATCTGAGATAGGATGGAGGTGGAGAGAGAGAGATAGGTGGTGGAGAGGAGTGGCGACAGCAGCAATGACATTGGGTGTTCGTAGGGTCCGGATACGATGAGCCTCTTAAAACAATTGCTCATCTTACTTAAGATCCACGGTGTAGATTTAATTTTCTCTTATTCTCACAAAACAGTCATTCTCAATATAGCCGCTTTCTATGTATAGCAACATTCCCAGTGCCCAAGGGCTCCCGCCTAAGCAGGGTCTAGAGGATGGATGTACGCAGCTTTCTCCCTTTATGGTGCTACCCTGAAGAGAGACTATTTTCGATTGCCCACAACATGAGGGGTGAGAACTTCCCAGGAGGTCACCCATCCTGATACTACTCTCGCCCAAGCATTCGTAATTTCGGAGTGCTAATGGGATCCGGTGCTTGTGTGCCGGTCCCCTCTTTGGTAGCTGCTCCCTATATATATAATAAATTAATAGCTCCCTCTGATTTTCTTTCAAATTTTAGTTGAGGAATACACGATTGATAAAATTTTAGAATTAATTTGGTGTAGTTGAGTGATAGAAGTTTAAACTTCAAGTATCTCATTGTATGTTTTAAATCTAAAAGTACCTAAATGATAAATGATCAAACATTATGTTAACTTAAGTGATAATTATCCATATTTAAAAAAAAAATATTAAGATAATAATATAATTTAAACTCAATAATCATGATAAATTAGTTAATACTATATAAAATTGAAGAGTTATATGCGATAAGTCCTTATATTTTACTCATTGTGTCAATTAGTCCCTGTATTTTAAATTAATTTAGTCCATATATATACAATTTATTTGTATCAATTTAATCTTAAAATACAATTGATTTTAAGTTGATAATAGAAATTGTAATACTTTGTTGACAAGTGAATTTGAATTATGTGAATATCAAATGGTCAAATTTTATCATCTATGTCATTAACTTTAATTTTTACCATAATACTAAATTAATATAATAAAAATTATATATAAAATAAATTAATATAATTAAAAAAAATAATTATACAATAATCTATTTTTTTCCTTACAAAATAATGACACTGGAATATCTAACCCTAATTTTATATTTCCGCCAAAATCCCAATCTCAATTTTCACTCTCCCTCCCAAAACTCTTGCATTGACTTTCCATTTCCCCTCCTCCCTCTCAACCCCACGACCCTCACCTCTCTCTTCTTCTACACATGACCTCCACTATGGCCCGCTGACCCCCACCTCATCAACCTCCTCTCTGGTCCGCTGCAAGTGTCGTCCATCGCCACCACTTTCTCAGTCCGCCACCACCAAAGCGCCGCCGCCACCACTCCGCTGCTGCCAGTTCCGCATTGTGTTGTATGTATCCCTCGTCTATGTCATTTTCTTACATCTCCTTTCTGATTGCGTAGATGAAGATTTGATTTTATACGCGTCAGATTTAATATTTTATACATGTCCAGGATTCACCTCAGATTTGATTTTATAGACCTCGGATTGGGTGTATTGGTGGTGCTTATAGTGATTGAGACAAGTTGGTGGTGATTTTGTATGTATAGAAAAATCTGAACATTTACAGTTTTTGTGTATATTTTGGATGTATTTGGGATGCTTATGGTGATTGACATAAGTTAGTGGTGATTATGTATGCTAATGATAGAAAAATCTGAAAATTCACAGTTTTTGGGTGTATTTTGTGTGTATTTGTGATGTTTATGGTGATTGACACAAGTTGGTGGTGATTTTGTATGCTAATGAGAGAAAAAATCTGAGCATTCACATTTTTTGGGTGTAATTGTAATACTTATGGTGATTGACACAAGTTAGTGGTCATTATGTATGCTAATGATAGAAAAATCTAAACATTTTACAGTTTTTCGGTGTATTTTGGGTGTATTTGTAATGTTTATGGTGATTGACACAATTTGGTGGTAATTCTATATGGTAATGAGAGAACAAATCTGAACATTTACAGTTTTTAGGTGTATTTTGGGTGTATTTGTCATGTTTATGGTGATTGACACAAGTTGGTGGTGATTCTATATGAAAATGAGAGAAAAAATCTAAACATTTATAGTTTTTGGGTGTATTTATGATGTTTATGGTGACTGACACAAGTTGGTGGATATTCTATATGCTAATGACAGAAAAAATCAAAACATTTACAGTTTTGGGTGTATTTTGGGTGTATTTGTGATGTTTATGGTGATTGACACAAGTTGATGGTGATTCTATATGCTAATGAGAGAAAAAATCTGAACATTTACAGTTTTTGGGTGTATTTGTGATGTTTATAGTGATTGACACAAGTTGGTGATGATTCTATATGCTAATGACAGAAAAAATCTGAACATTTACAGTTTTTGGGCGTATTTGTGATGTTTATGGTGATTGATAGAAGTTGGTTGTGATTCTATATGCTAATGAGAGAAAAAATATGAACATTTATAGTTTTTGAGTGTATTTTGGGTGGATTTGTGATGCTTATGGTGATTGACACAAGTTAGTGGTGATTTTGTATGCTTATGATAGAAAAATCTTAATATTTATAGTTTTTGGATGTATTAGGGGTTTATTTGGGAAAAGAATGAATGAGAGAGAGAGATTTGGGAGAGAACGAGGATGTTCTCATATTTTTATTATGTGTTTATCGTATGTACCACACATGGGTTTGTTGTTGTTGTTGTTGTTTATCGTATGTACCGCACATGTATGGAATAAATTGTGTGATATATGGCTCATTCGGAAATGGCAAGAGAAGTCAGAAACAAGTAAAAGAAACAGTAGAAGTGAGGATAACGATTAGAAGAAATATGTACACTGCCGGTTCCATTACATTTTCTAAAAATAACAAAAGGATGTTAAGTCATTTAAGTATATTTAACACATGGTTTAATGTTATATTATTGGCTTAACAATGATATTGCTTGTTTGGTTATGGTTCTTTATTGATTAATGTATTAAATTATGATGTTATATTCTATATTATGTCAAAATTTGATTGGTCTAGAATGACCTAGGATCCCAAAGGACAATTATGAGTATTTCAATTGGTGATTGGGGGTTTTTGTTGGGAGCAATGCCACAAATTTTATCTGTGATAGATTGTGAAAATTTTTCAATTGGTGGTCCGCTTAACAGTCATGGTGTATTGAGTGGACACAAGTGGGTTGTATTGCACATTGTTTGACTTGAAGGGCATGAGTTGGAATTCTCATTATGAGTATTCTTTGTGTATTCATATTTGAATATTGAACTTGAAGGGCTATGTCTAACATGTGACTAACTTATTTTTTATCAATGCTTAGCTCCGATTGAGGAAACAATGGTGGTCCTACACTGGCTAACTGCTTGGAGTAGTCTAACCCCAAGTTTACAATACATATTTTCTACTTAATTTATATTTATTTGCGTATGGACCCTAATGTTTCTTTAAAGCTTGAAATTGATGTCGTTTTCATAGTATTTTATCCGTGGATGAGTGAAACATAGAATCGAAGATGTGTATTTTTTGGTTGTTTAACAGGTGCAAAAACAACATGGAAAGTTTGATATCCTTTAAGTTTAGAAGGTATGTTGCAATTTTTTGTTCATATTTTGGATTCGGTTATGTGAAAAAGATTATTTGTTTATGTATTTGAATGGCTCTAGTAAGCAATGACATAGAATCAATAATGTCAATATATGTTTTCTTGACATGGTATTTCATCAAAATAACTATATTAGTTATTTCATTTGGTGAACATTTCTTGGGAGACAACTACATTTGAGGAAAATATATTTGACATTATTGATGCTTATGAATAAATAACTATATTAATTGGGAGCTCACATTCTTATGATTGTTTACCAATGAGTAGCTCTAGAATGCATATGAATTTACAAGAGTTAGTACTTGATGCTTATGAGTTAAGAGGTGTAGAAGAAACAAAAAAATGTTTTATTTATTTGGTTATTGCTTTAGCTCATTCTTGATGCACATGGTAGTAGGAATCTAATGTAATTGGTGGTTTCATCCATTGGTTTAGCTCATTCTTGTGAAGGAACAGTTAAATAGTAATACAAGAGGAGGATCAAGTGAAAAGTTCGAACCTACTACTTCATTGGAACTGAACTCGTGCAATTTTGATGAGTTGGTGATTAAAAGCAAGGACCTATGACTTTTGGAGTACTTCTTCGGTCCTTGGTATGTTTCCAGTTTTCTTTATGAAGGTTTCTATGAGAATTTTGACAAATTTATGCCATTAAAGCTTTTAGAGTACTATTTCCAATTTTCTTTTGGTAATTAGTGTCACTATCAACCATTGGATTTGCATAGATGAAAAATTTGGGAAAAATTGGTGGGCCAATAGCGAAGCATTTAATTTGCGTAGTTCAGTACGAGAGCTTTATTTTGGTATTTAACAGGCCTCGAACTCCATAAGGATCGAAACTTGTCTGTTTTGAGTTGTAAATGTTGATCAATGTTTTTGTCCCATTTGTTTGGGTTTTTAGTCATCCAATTGCTCTATGAATTTCTTGACTACTTGTCCTACATCACTATTGAATTGTATTATGGTGAAAACACACAAATTTGGCTATGGTTACTCGAGCATTATGGCAGTAGGCAAAAATGCTAGTTTTAGTAACGGATTTCTTAGTTTAGCTATTAAGTTATGGTCATTACATGATATCGATAGTACTTTGTGATTAACTCCAGAAAACTAATGCATGATATTTTATTTGTTAAAATATACCTATAATGTGATTACATTTTAAGAGGGTGCCAACATTCCATCACCAGATCCCATTAGAACTCCGAAGTTAAGCGTGCTTGGACGAGAATAGTATCAGGATGGGTGACCTCCTGGGAAGTCCTCACCCCTCACGTTGGGGGGCACTCGGAAACAGCCTCTCTATAAGGCAATCCCTCAGGTTGATCCACATGTACTTAAAACCTTGGTAGAAGGATTATTTGAACATGGTCACAATGCTACTCAAAATGTTGCTCGTTCATCAGGTGCTGTAAATGAGGTATGATAAAGAATTTCTTTTATTTTTAACTCAAAATTGATCATATTTCTTAATGTTTTTTAATGTAAAACTTAAAAATTATATGTTCCAACATTTCTCTTGCTGTACGAGGCCCTAGTACTGCAACTTGCTCATCTTATTTCTTTTTTTTTTTTTTTTTTTTTTTTTTGTTATCAGGGTGCTGAGGATCTCGATGATGTTGGAGGACACACAGCTAAAGGAACCTAGTGCTGATTTTGTGATTATGAACAATGTAATTAATTTGATTGGATGTAGTGTGCACTTTTGATATTGACTTGGAACAATGGCTTTAATGTAGTACTTAATATATATTGTGGAGGTAGAATTTTGTGGTTATGAGCAATCTAATTGATTTGAGGATTTTTGATATGATGAATTATTAACACTATAAGTTATGTTTGGACTACTAATAGTTTTGCTCTTGTCGGGCAAGATATGTGAAATGTTTGGATATGATAAAGTTTTCATACATTTATGAACTGTAGTAAAAATTGCTAATTCAAATAATTGTTACCATATATCTCAAACCGTTGCATTACCTAGCAGAACCGCTACATTACCTAAACAAAACTGTTGCATTAGCTTTAAGAAATCGTTGCATTAGTTCTCAAAAATTGTTGTATTAGCTCTCAAAAATCGATGCATTAGCTAGAAAAAACTGTTGCATTAACTTAAAAAAACTGCTGCATTAGAGCTAAAAACTGTTGCATAAGCTCTACAAAACTGCTATATTAGCTCTCAAAAATCGATCATTAGCTGAAAAAAACCGTTGCATTAGCTCTAAAAAACCACTGCATTAGCGTTAAAAAAATCGCTGCATTACAACTAAAAAAACCGTCGCATTAGCTCTACAAAACCGTTGCATTAGCTTTAAAAAACTGCAGCATTAGCGCTTAAAAAATCGCGGCATTAGAACTAAAAAACCGCTGCATTAGCTCTACAAAACCGCTGCATTAGCTTAAAAAAAACCGCTGCATTAGAACTAAAAAACCGTTGCATTAGCTCTACAAAACCGCTGTATTAGCTCTAAATAACTGCTGCACTAGCTATAGAGAAACCGCTGCATAAGGGTAAAAAAAACCGCTGCATTAGATAACCAAATGCAACGGTTTTGAAACCGCAACAATAGTTCTGAAAACCGCTGCAAAAGGCTAATGCCACGGCCGCACATGGGACGGTTCAGGAACGGCTGCATTAGGGGTAATGCAACGGTTTTAGTCCATATGCAGCGGTTTTTAACCGTTGCAAATGGTCTTTTACGTAGTAGTGGATTGTATGATGTTTAACACTCATATGGAGGAGTAGACTTATAATTTAGGGATAAAGCGTAGGTGGATGCCCGTATCCCTGATTTGTATTATGCTTTTGACAATGGATTTGTGTTATGTTATATACGTGCCCCGGTGGGGAATTTTTTATTGTGTTTCTTTGTGTGTGCTTCTAGTCATATTGAGATCTCCAAATTATTAGCTTTAGTCTACTAGCTTATAGCCTAAGACCATAACATAATTGGTTTTCACGCGTGGTTAGGGTCAAGGTTGTACCCAACCCTAAACACAATCTTTTATACAAAGTGATATTTAATTAGGAGTGACAAAGGAAATTAGTGCCATTGAGAAAATCCATGGTACACCTAGGGTGATTCGACGGGTTACGCCTTTAGACTATTTCATTACCCTAAACCCTAACTTAAGTATTAATTCAGGTTTAATGTTAAATTAGGAGCAAGAAAGGAATTAACTAGTGCTAATGAGATAACCTATGCTACACCTAGAGTGATATGATATAATAACGGGACACGAGTAAAGCTGCCCTGAGTTCATTTCCTAAACTAACCTTAATTCAATTGGCAATTTTAGTTTCAATTTAGTTTACTATTTTAGTTAACAGATCATTCAAACTGCACAAAAACCTGAGTTTAACCGTTTATTAATAATAAATTCGACTTAACTCCAATTCTCTGTGCATACAACCCATATACCCGATTTAGCTATAATGATCTCGTACGCTTGCGAGTACGCTTGCTTGAGTAGTTTCTATTAACTGATAAAGGGTTAATGAAATTCTATGGCAAGTTTTGAAGCTTAATCATCTCAATTCATGGAATTGGAGAAAGCTCTAGATGACTTAATCTTGTATTAAATTGTAATGTAAGTGTTAATCTCAGAAAGCTTAGTAGAGGTTGGGGTAGTTGGTCACTTTAGTCATTGTGTCTATCCTATACTTTACTCAAGGATGAGCAAAGGCTAGGTGTGGGGGTGTTGATGCGTCTCATATTTACGCATCTTTTAATTACTGTTTTAATTATTTTGCAGGTGATTAATTATAGTTTTATACTCACATTGACAATTTTAAAGTTTATAGATACGAAGATTAAAATCGCAAAAATTGTCAAATTTGGTACAAACAAGACAAAATTCGATGCGTAATCAATTAAATCAAGTAAATTGGAGATCAAGACGAGATCGTACGAGCAAAGCCCGACCCACACCCGCACCATCATCGTCAACCCACCAGCGTCTAGCCCATCTTCATTAATAACCCACAACCACTGTCCACATCAGCGCAACTTCAAAAGGCCATCGTCACTCGCATACCAGGCCCATCACCTTACGTCGACCTCTTGTCCAACACCGTCAAGCACGGTTAGACCCGCACCTGCTCCGAGCGGAGCCCGACACCGACATCACAGCACACCATCACCTGACCCGTGCACCTGAACCCAACATAGCAGAACCTTAGCCCAGTGATAAGTCTAATTTAGTATAAAACTATTCATATCATTTAGGTTCATTTTCAAACCATTTTATATCAAAATTTTATTACTTTTGCTCTATTTTATGCTAATTCTTTATAGGTTTTATCATCAATATCAACAAGTGAATGCTAGATACATAAAACAAAAGCAAATAAATGGGCTAAACACACCAAAAGCACACGGTTCAGTAAAGAAAAAACAACAACTTACACAACTTGTTACAACATGCAAAAATGGGCGGCGAAATGAGCAAATCAAGTGCAAGAACTTCTTAAACACTTTATGAAGACATAAAACCTACAAGAAAAGCTAAATTTGGGTGGAAAAAAGAAGGAAAAAAACATGAAGAAAGAAGTAAGCTGTAAGCAAGTTGCAAAGATGGGTGGGAAAAGTAACAAATGAGAATGAAGTTTGTGAAATATTTTATTTCTTAAATTGTCAACCTCATATGCTATAAATAAGGGTTTTGCCAAAATCTTTTACCATCAATTTATCCAGCAAAAATTCAAAACAAAGTAGAAAAACTAGGTAGGAACCGAGAGGAAAGGAGAAAGGAAGAAAAGAAAGAAGTTGGTTTGTAATTTTGCATTTTTAAGTTATTCTATCCTTTTCATTGTTAAGTTCATGTATTTTGTCTTAGTTTTGCTTTATGTTATGTACACCATGAACTATTTCTATTTTTCCAAGGCTACAATGTAGCCTATGTTGTAATATACACTCTTTTCTAATTCAACATATTCAAAGTTTGTTTTTGTGCTGTTTGAGGGTTTATCAATTTTCTTCTTGAGTTTTTAATACTTGATCACCATTCAAATCCTATAGTAATTCATAATAAGTTTGAGAAGAGATTTATGATGAATGCTAAAGTGATAAACACCACAAATTAAGCGAATGCTAGAGATAGATTAATGCGATTTGTGTGATCGTAAATGAAGACCATGGATCTTCAAAACTCTTTTCTTATTCAAATTCCTACAAGAGATTGATGAGTTATTGTGTAAAAGAGCATGCTAAATTTTTCTCGAGAGGGAATATTGAGTAAATTAGGGTTTTCGACCATCAACATATAATAACAACTTGTTGCTTTTGCTTACAAAGGTGTATTGATGCAACAAGGTGAAATTGAATTCCTTGGATTTCATTAAATCATAAAAATCATCTAAACTCAAAAAACCTTTAGTAACCATGTCATTTCAAAAACTACAAATTTCAGTTTTTCAAAAAGTGTTGAAACTACTAACTTCGGTACTCATTCAATGACGATCCTCGTGTGAGGATACTCTACCCACTTGTTTATTCCTTGATATGATTTAGTGCACTCGCGAAGCATACACCAAGCACATCAATTTTTTGGTGCCGTTTCTGGGGATTGTCTTTAATTGAGTAATATTAATACGAACCAGTTTTAGCACTAATTCGAAGTCGCTTTGTTAAAATTTGAAAATTTTGTTTAAGTTTGAAAAAGAAATTTATTTTCTTTCACTCATGGAAATCACTTTATTTTCTTTGTAAAGTTATTTTTACTTGAAAAATTCGTATAGCACGCCCCATAAAATTGTGTTTTTATTTAGTTTGGTTAATTTTGTGTTATTTTGTTGTTTTTCTTGTGTTTTCTCTTTATTTTCAACTTTATTTTGCATATAAGTTCACTTTGATAAAATTTTGAAAGTTAAAATTGTTATTTTTAAGATTTTCAAAATTATTAGTGTTACTAACCCACCCCCTCCCCACTTTGAATTTAGTTTTTGTTTTAGATTGTTGTATTTTTATGTTTTTCTTATTAATTCACCTAGATAAGTTTTTTAAAGTTAAGTTTGTATTTTTAAGTTTTCAAAATAGTAGTACTACAACACCCCCCCCCCCCCCCCCCCCCCCCCCCAAAAAAAATTGCTTTTTTGTTAAAGTTTTGTGTTATAGTATTATATTTTTATACTTTCTCATTATTTTTACCTTTCTTTTAACTTTTAAGTTTATTTTTTCTTTTCTAAAAATTTAACACATAATGTTGTCAGAGGGGATGGCTAGCAACAACTATATGAGGCCTCAATATTAAGCTGTACCAAGAGCACCACTAGGAATTCTTGAAATTAATGCATTATCTGCTCAACTCTTACTAATTCAAAAGCAATAAGGTAACATAAGGGTCAGAATTGCTCATGCTCTTATAGTTAGACGTAAATTTTGTACAAGCAACCATGCTAGTGCGGAATGCCAAGTGAGCAACAATTTTTCCTCATTAGGAATTAAATAGGATAACTACATGTTAAATTATGAACAAGCCCAATACAACCCCTACTTTACGTCCTACAATCATGGATGGATAAACCCTTCCAATTTTTCTTAGAACCATCATGAAGCACCTTGGTCACCCATTCATCCACCTCAAGAAAATAATTATGACTAAGAAGAGACGTTTAGGGAGTCCATGCATGACTGTACAAATTTGACTCAAGAAACTTGGGCTATCTTCAGAAATTAAGAAGCTAGAAACTCAAGCAAGGGCTACATTAGAGGAACTTTCTGAGAGGTCCAAAGGTTCCTTGCTTTTCAATACCATCACCAACCCAGGGGAAAAAACTAATGACATAGCATTGAGGGATGGGGACACATTAAAAGAACCACCTCATGGTGACATAGCCCCCTTGATGAACTCATTGCCACCAATGACCCCATCTTGACTAACCTACCACCAACTGTGATCGAAATAGAGTGTCAAGCTTGTCTAACGAAGTCAAAGGTTTTTGGAGCCGAGGATGACTTTATAAAAAAATGTAGAAAAGATAGGAAAATGAAATTCAAGTTGTGGCACATTAAGCTCAAGGATCCCATCATTGGACAAGGTGGAGGTGGTCGTGTAAAGAAAGGTACAAAGAAGATCCATGGAAGAAAATGATCAATGAGGGTGGATGGAGGAAACTCCATTCTCCTTCAGGACACGGGATTAATCATCGCTAAAAGTCAAGCTAACGAGTGTAACTTAAGTGCTTCTTGGGAGGCAACCCAAGTTTCCTGTCTTACTTCTTTTCTTTTAGTTTTCTTTAAATTTTTTCTTATGTTTTTGTACGTTTTGTTGGACAGGTTTTTGAAACAAGTTTGGGGGTAACCTAATGACAACCTTTACCTTCTAAAAGCAATCCTCAAACCTGGGAAGTATCTCTCACCTACTGCTTCGTTCCTTGTATTTCTCTTAGTAGTTAGAACAATGTTAACTTTAAGTTTGGGGGTGGGAGAGACATTTTGTAACATTTTTTTAAATTTTGCATGAAAATTTTCAAAAATATTTTCTCGTCTAGTCCTATTTTATTCTTTAGAGTCGGCATTAGTGCCTCCAAGAGTTCAAAGCCTTGGTATGGGAATGTAGAAAGTATCGGCCAACAAAAAGATTTTTAATTTTCTATTGTTTAAATCATTAGTCTTTTTAAATTTAATTGCACATTTTGAACCAATTTAAAACCATAACAATTTTTTTTTTACACCTTATCATCATGCTTTTAAAGCCAATTTTCTACTATTTTTAGCTTATTTACTTTAATTAGATTTGAATGACCTGAGAATCAATTGTTTTTGTGTTCTAATTGAAAGCACGATCTATTCTAAGGCACTATCTTAATAAAACCACAGTGTTTGAATTCACTAGTTAGCATGGCTGTTTTACCTTTCTTTTTGATTAAAAAATGCTCAAATTTGAATGAATTACATTAAGATTATCATTTTCATAATTGACCTTGAAGTGTTATGCCTAAGTCTAAAAAAAACTAATAATATGAAAAAAGATAGAGAAAATGAGGGAAGCATCTCTAGGATCGCTATCCCATATAAACATTTTAATATATGTGCTGTTTATGATGACGGCATCTCAGTGATTGCATCTCTTACCCATGCGGTCATCACCGAGGGGTCAGGAGTTCGATTCTCGGTGAAGATATACTCACGAAGTCATTATGAGGGCATCTCAGTGTTGGCTTCTCTTACCATGAGGTCAGTGCCAAGGGATTAAGAGTGTGATTCTCGTTGAAGATATACTCACACAGTCATATAGAGAGCATCTTAGTGGTGGCTTCTCTTATCCATATGGTCATTGCCCAGGGGATAGGAGTTTGATTCTCACTAGAGATTTACTCATGCCCCGGGATCGACTAGGGCAGATTATTCCCTCAATGAATAATTAAAAAATAAGAAAAGAAAGATGAGAAAATTTTGTGAATAACTTTTAGTCTTGGGCATCCTTGAGAAGTCCAGTTGTGGTGGTACGATTTTTGTCTTCTATTCGGTTTGAAAGCCTTGAGATTAGAAAGAGTGGGTAAATTTAATTTGCTTAGCCAACTTTTGAATTCAGTTTTCTAGGTGATTGATGGGTTTTTTCTTAGAAAGGTTGTTTTGCCTTTAGAACCTTGATCTTTGAGTCTCAATCATTCTTTTAAAAATAAAAGTAGTCTTGCTTTGAATTGGGATAAATTCGTAAAAAGCATGAGATACTACGCTTTAATGTTTAGCCTTGCTTGACGACGAGTTGGGTTTAAGTTCGGGGGTATTTTGATAAGTCTAATTTAGTATGTAATTATTCATATCATTTAGGTTCGTTTCCAAGCCATATTACATCAAATATTTATTGCTTTTGCTCTATTTCACTCCTATCATTATTTCCTTGCAAAAACACTCATTTTATGTTAATTATTACAAGTTTTTATCACCAACATCAACAACTGTGTTATGATCCGGGCTTGATGAGGATCTAGGGGGTTTTCGGTTGCTGTTATGTTACTGTTGTGCTACTATGTTGCGTTCGGTTGCTGGTGTTGGCTGTTGCTGTTGCAGTAAGCAGGGTGCGGTTTTGGTTTGGCGCCAAATAAGGCTTTAGGAAGGAAGTTAGATATTTTTCTTTGATTTGGATATTTTAGCTTAAGTCAGTTAGAAGCTTGTGACTTGATTCAATGTTCTAGATTGCTTCTAAGTAGTAGTCAAGTGTAATAATTTAGGGCATTGAATCAAATATACAACAAAATATCTCTTTGAGACGAACATTCTCTCTCTCATCTAACTCTTTCTACTTTCTCGTCTATATTTCTCTAACTTCTCAACTTAATTTCACTTCTTTCTCATCTCAAACTCTCATCTGTCCTTAATTTACTTAGCTTATGCTTTGTGACTCAATCGCGAGCATAACAATTGGTATCAGAGCCTCGTTTGGCATCCAATCGAGCTCATAATCAAGAAACAAATTCAAAATCTGGTTGTTGTGCTACGCAGGAGTTTAGATGCTTTGCAATTGATTTAGTTGAATCAAAATCAGCTACATTGAGTTGTATTGTGTCAAGTTTTTAGTGTTGGGTGCAATTGATCAACAAAAACAGGTTTCACTACTGAATTTTAGTTCATTCCAACCGATCAAAGTGCAAGAACAAATACAAGAACAACTGGATCACAATCAGCTCAAATTTAGCAGTTCAGGTACTGTTTTAACTATGATTTTGTTGAAGATTTGAAAATGTGATGCGGATTGGTTTGGGCTGTCATTAAGTTGTGTGATTAGATTGAAGTTCAACAATGAAAGTCGACTGACAAGTTGTGATTTTAGTGATCTGAACTTCGCATAGAAGGTGTTCGATTAGTTGTGTTTAGCTCAGTTTTTAGCTGAACTAAAACAAATCTAGATTGTGAAGTTAGCGAGCTGGCCAGATGCAAGAAACACCATTCGTCATGGCTGGTGGAGTAACTACAAGATCTGGTGCAGGGGCTTGAAATTCAGCCACTCTTGTTGATCCTATCAACTCTTATGCTGCTGTAGTTGGTGCAAGTGCAACAAGGGAAGCACAATTTGTTACTAATGAACAGTTGAATTCGAAAATGGATGTAATGTTTGAACGATTTAGACAAGAGAGCGATCAACAAAGGAATGAAATATTTGATCAACTTAACCAAAGTCAGCTGGAAAATGATTAGAAGAGGGAAGAAAGAATGCTTCAGTTGTTGAGGCAGGTTCAGCTGGAAAGTGATTAAACAATTAAAGGTTGAATAACTCAGCAGTTGCAGTAAATCGAAGAGAGGGTCACTGGTTTTTAAGATTAGGTTAATAGGCAGTCAGGTGTTCGAATTTTGTTGCCTGCAAGTCAGCAAAGGCAACCTCCGGATGGGATAAAACCTCAGGTACCGAATGCTACAGCTGAATCTCAAGAAAGACCTCTAGTGGCTAATGTGTCTGTTAGGCTTGAAGTCTACCTCTAACCTGTTGATGTTAGACCACAAAATCACACTTCAGAGGCTGATTTAATTGCCAGACCTCATGTGCATCCACTTGAGCTGGTGCAAATTCGATCTGCCAGCAAGGACCTTGGAAAGAATGGACAATCTCAGGATCATTCAGTGCAATTCAGATTAAACACAATGGATGCAGGACAGTTTGATCATCCACCTGGTCAAGTACATACTCAATATGCTTGCTTGTTTGGGGAACATCTAGTTCGGCCAGCCGACCAGGCTCAGCAGCATTTTCCTGGACATAATGCTTCTGAAATTGGTCCCACACGAGGTAGTGATGTTATAGGTGGTAGTAGAGGCAATGGCTTTAGACAACCAAGAGTTCAAATTGAAAATTTTGATGGAAATCAGCCACATTCTTGGCTAAGAAGATGTGAGCGTTACTTCCACTTTTATTCCATTCCCGATGAGCAAAAGGTGGAATTGGCTGCGGTTTATCTTCAGGGAGATTATGAAGTTTGGCTCTATAGTCTATTGAAGAGTAATTCTACGCTTACCTGGGCTGAATTTATGGTTGAGCTATGTAAACGATATGCTGATGAAGATTCAAGTGACATAGTTGATAGCTTCAACAAGGTGACTCAAGTTACAACTGCGAAGGAGTCCATGACAAGGTTTGAAAACCTTAGAGCAAGTATGATAACTGTTTATCCTCAAGCCCCTGAGTCATTTTATGTTTCAAGCTTCATTGGTGGATTAAAGCCTAAAATCAAGAATCTAGTGGGGGCAATTGATCCTACTTCCTTAACCAAAGCTTATGCAAAGGCTAAGTTGTCTGAGGCCACGGTTCTAACATCTAATGATGGGCCAAAGCCCAAAAACGAAAGCTTCCAACAACATCAAAAAAGGGTAGATGAACCCAAAGTGAACTGCACCTTTGAGAAGAGTGCCATTGAGAAGAGGCCTCAAAGGCTTTGTTTTAAGTGCCTTCAACCTTATGAATTTGGCCATAAATGTAATCCTAAATTCCTCATGACAGTTAGAGGAGTTAACATTGAAGGGCAGTCTAATAGTGATGAGGCTGATATTGAAGATGAGGGTTCTGATCAAGAATTTTTTATTGAGGATGAAGTGGAGATTTCCTTGAAGGCATTGACAGGGCAAGGAGTTCATAACACAATTAGGATCAAAGAAAAAGCAGGCATGAGATCTATTGTCATCTTGATTGACAGTGGAAGCACCCACAATTTTATTGATCCTAAAATGGTGAAGAAAGTGGGACATGAGGTGATTAAGACTCATCCCTTAGCAGTGACCGTGGCTGATGGAAACTTTACCCTTACTCAGAGTAAATGTCGAGATTTTCAGTGGTCTATGCAGGAGCATCAGTACACATACGATTTCAGAGTCCTTCCCTTGGGTGGATGTGATATGGTGCTTAGAGTTGATTGGATGCGTTCGTTCAACCCGGAGTCCTTTGATTATGCTAAGAAAACTGTGTCCTTTGAAAGCTAGGGATCTAGAGTCACATTGCGAGGCATGGAGGATCACTAGTTTGCATTCTTGAGGACAAGAATGTTACAAATCGGAATCCGAGGCTTGAATTTTAAATCTGCATTTGAACGGGAAACTAAATCGGCGGCAAATCTGTTATAAGCTGTTAAGTTGTTGCTGTTCTACACCTAGGCTGCTGCTGCGTGAACTTACTACTACTGTTGGTTAAAATTGGCGCCAATATTATCACATACCAATACTACTTAGTTAGAATAAAATTCTAGATTGTTCTTAGTGGCTTTGTCTTACTTAGCTTGTTATAAATAAGTGAACTGCTGTAATGTTGAGCATCCATTCAATGAAAAATCTGAACAATATCTCATTTGAGATTTAAACTCTCTTTCTCATCTCCTTTTCCCTTCTTTCTCTCATCTAACTCTAAAATTCTATCTTCTCATCTCAATTTCACATTCTTTCTCATCTCAAATTCTCAACCTATTCCGCATTTTATATTAGTTTACGTTAGAGGTTCGAGCCCGAGTGTAACAATTGGTATCAGAGCCCCGATCCGATCGAGTGCGTAATCAAAAACAAAAAAAAAAAAATTTCAGATGATCCATTCGTTGCAGAAGGTCTTGCTGATTGATAATGAAATTGCAGTGAGGTTGTGATTCAGTTCAGCTGTTCGATCAAGTGCAGATTCAGTAAAAATGCAGGTGTGGTGCAAGTTCCAGCTAAAAGAATCAGATCTGAATTTTGTGCTACAATTGCTCTAATCTACCTCCTCGTCTTCAAGAGACCTCAAATACAAACTCAATCAGTTGGTGTTGGCCTTCAAAATCCAATTCAAATGCTGTAAGGTACAATCGGCATGCCGATCGGCAAGTTCGGCATGGAAAATCTGCTCAGTCCAGATCATCCAGGTTTTGATATGAAATTCAGCAAATTTGATCTATATACAGCTCAAAGTAATCAATCTAGATCAGATTTCAGCATTTCCAGATCATCCGTTGAATACAAAATTGATCAAGATCAATTCAGACTTGATTCTCACATTGATCTTGGAAATTTCAGTGAATGTTTTGATCATAATTGGAGGTTGTGTTGCTTTAATTCAAACCAAAGAAGATTAGCTCAGATTCAATCAAAATTTGGAACATCTTGTGGTTGAAAATAGAGATCAAAACCAGCACTTAAAAGTATCGATCAAGTGCAGTTTCGGTACAAGAAATCTGTTCAGCATTGCTTGTAGATCCGATCCACCGATCAGTGTGCAAAAATCAGGAAAATCATGGCTGATGGTGTAAGAACCAGATCTGGAGCTGGTGGAGCAAATGCAACCGGTTCAAATTTGGATTTCGTTGCTGCAGTTACGGGCCATACAATGGTTGGACCTCAAAATGCGACTAAGGAAGACCTCCACGAGCTGCAGCAAGGTTTTAATCAGAAAATGGATCAAATTTTGGCATTGTTGATGGACAAAGATGCAAAGGTGCAGGACCGATTGCAACAAATTGAAGAACAGATTGAGCACTTGCAAGACCGAGTTGATAAACGAGGAGAAAACGATCAAGACAAGGATCAACCTGTGCCACAACAATTACAAGCTTTGGAAGAAAAGATTAGTGACAAGGTGCAACATCAACTTCAAGACATTGATGGCAGGATCGATGCTCATTTAAACCGACAATTACAGAATTTTGAAGAAAGGTTTAATGAGATCAACAAACAAGCAATTGATGCACGAGTAAGTGAACAATTAGCATCGTTGCAAAACCAAGCATAAGGGATGAATGTAGGAGCAAATGGAGGAGGATTGTTGCCTTTAAGCTAGATTTTGAGACCTTCAAACATGCCTCAAACGCACACTGCAGTACCGAAGCAAGATGATGCAGACCCAAAGCAAACCTGTGCAGACCGAGCTCATATTTCAAGGAATTTCATCAACATTGATGGCCCGCATGAGCAAGCTAAAGATCCGAGACAAAGTCGAGATGTAAGTATGATTTTTGGATCAAAAGATCATCCTCCTGATCCACCTTATCGACCTGCAGAATAGAACCGAGTGCACGCTACTGAAACAGGTCAGGACGCCTCTTATGGGAATGGACGCAACGGCTTTCGACAACCTCGAGTTCAACTGAAAATTTCGATGGGAAGCAACCTTACTCGTGGATAAGAAGATGCAAGCGGTATTTCCATTTCTATTCTATTCCCGATGACGAAAAGGTGGACTTGGCCGCAATTTATCTCCAAGGTGATCATGAAGTATGGTTTTACAGTCTGGGCTTGATAAGAATGTAGGGGTTTTCGGTTGCAGTTATGTTGCTGTTGTGCTGCTGTGTTGTGTTCGGTTGCTGCAGTTCCATGTTGTTGTTGCAGTAAGCAAGCTACGGTTGCGGTTTGGCGCCAAATAAGGCTTCCAGAAGGAAGTTAGATATTTTTCTTTGATTTGGATATTTTAGCTTAAGTCCATTAGAAGCTTGTTACTTGAATCAATGTTCTAGATTGCTTATAAGTAGTAGTCAAGTGTAATAATTCAGGGCATTGAATCAAATATACAACAAAATATCTCTTTGAGATGTACATTCTCTCTCTTATCTAACTCTCTCTACTTTGTCATCTATATTTCTTTAACTTCTTATCTTAATTTCACTTCTTTCTCACCTCAAACTCTCATCTATCCTCAATTTACTTAGCTTATGCTTTGTGATTCAATCACGACAATAACAAAGTGAATGCAAGATACATTAAAAAAAAAAGAGCAAAAGATGGGCTAAACACACCAAAAGCACACGGTTTAGCAAGGAAACAACAACTTGCACAACTTGTTACAACTTGAAAAAATGGGCTACCAAATGAGAAAATGAAGTGCAAGAACTTCTTAAACACTTAATGAACACATCCAACTTGCAAGAAAAGCTGAATTTGGGTGGCAAAAAGAAGAATAAATAAAGAAAGAAGCAAGTTGTGAAGAAGGGTGGGCAAAAGTAGCAAATGAGAATGAAGCTTGTGAAAATTTTTATTTCTTAAATTCCCAACCTCATGTACTATAAATATGGGTGTTGGGGAAGTCTTTTAGCATCAATTAATCCAGCAAAAACTCAAAACAAAGTAGAAAAACTGGGTACAAACCGAGAGAAAATGAGAAAGGAAGAAAAGAAAGAAGTTGGTTTGTAATTTTGCATTTTTGAGTTCTTTCTATCCTTTTCGTCTTTAAGTTCACGGATTTTGTTTACTTTTACTTTATATTATTCATACCATGAACTAATTTTGTTTTTCCAAGGTAACGATGTAGTCTAAGTTGTAATATATGCTCCATTTCTAATTTTACTTATTTAAAGTTTGTTTATTGTGCTGTTTGAGTTTTATCATTGTTCTTCATGAGTTTTGAATGCTTGATTACCATTCAAAGTCTATAATAATTCATGATGAGTCCAAGAGGAAATTTATGATGAATGCTAAAGCGATAAACACTACAAATTGAGCGAATACTAGAGATAGATTAACGCGATTTGTGTGGTCTTAAGTGAAAACTATGGATCTTCAGAACTCTTTTCTTATTTAAATTAATACAAGAGATTGATGAGGTAATATGTAAAATAGCATGCTAAAAGTTTCTCAAGAGAGAATATTTAGTAAATTCGGGTTTTCAACCATTAACATGTAATAACAACTTGAACATCGAGAATAGAAAGGCGCAGTGATGCAACTAGGTGAAATCTAATGTCTTGGATCTTATTAAATTATAAAAATCATCTAAAATCAGAAAATCTTTCAAAAAATCAGTAACCATCTTTTTTTTTATCATTTTGTTCGTTTAATTTTAAAAACTACAAATTTTGGTTTCAAAATAGTGTTGAAACTACTAATTTCAGTACTCATTCAATAACAATCCTTTTGGGACAATACTCTACTCAATTTTTTATTACTTGATACGACTTAGTGCACTTGCTAAGCATTCACCAAGCACATCACCTAGCCTCACCCCTTGTTTTGGTCAAGCCCACATGCAGGCCCGTCATCTCCAGTCCCGTACAACCTACATCCACTGACCCACACGCACAGTCATAGGCCCATCATTAGTGAGCTCAGCCGAGCAGCACCTGCAGCCCAGCTAGCAGAAGGTCGCCATTTAAATCGCGGCACCGCCTCTTTTCTTTTCTTAATTTCTCTCTCCTCTTAGTTTTATTTTGCTTTGTTTTTCGTAAATTTGGAAAGCCAGCGAATTTAGCATTAAGATCGACATGGGTTCTTTCATCTCCTCCTTCATCGGTTCATCCATGATGGAGAGCTGACTTGCTCTCTAAGGTTAGATGAAGTCTTAGCCTTTTTACTCTTCTATTACTTTCAATTTTGGGATAATTTATTTGTTACGTAAATTGCTTGATGTTGAGGTAAATACTTTGAAGTATTGTGCTTTTTATTGTTTATTCAATTGAGATGATAATTGAGTTTGTAACATTTGGTCATTGATGTTGATATTTATAAATTAATTCTTTGTTCTTTTAGCCTCAGGATTAATTAATCGAGCAATAGTATTTACTGAATTGTTAATTTAAGCCTATCTTCCCTATGCTTTAGTTAGACAAGGTCAATACGTGATAATTAAAAATATGTTAGGTCAAGCCTATTTTCCTTATGATTTAGTGAGATAGGGTCAATACGGGATACTAAAACAATCACCTTAGTAGGTTGAAGCTTATGGCCTAAACCACTACCTATGTGACAACCGATAATCCTAATTCAAAAGTTAACACAAGAATAATTGGCTAACGATGGATTCAAAGTTTTAGGTTCCAATTCCAAATTCTTTTCCCTTTTAGTAGTAGAATACTTAGTTTAATTTTTGTTTCTTTAGATTAATTAACACAAAATCTTATAATTTTCCTTAAATCAATTTAGGTCATAGAATTAAATCCGTATACTCTTTGTCCTTATGGTTCGACACTCTCTCGCCCTGGACTTCGATTTAGACGTGTTTAGTGGATAGGGTTTAATTTAAATTTTGATAGACGTAGAAAAACACATCACTACTATTGTCATTTCCTTGTAAAAACACTCATTTTATGCAAATTCTTGCTAGGTTCTATCATAAATATCAATAAATTGAAGAAAGATGCATAAAACAAAAGAAAAAACAAGGGTAAAAAACACACCAAAACAATTGGTTAAAGCAAGAGGAAGGATGAACCAATGCAACTTACATCGATTTGAGAACTTTAGTGGCAAAATCAACGAATCACAAGCAAGGTGGATTAAACACTTAAAATATTCATACAACTTGCAATGAGGACAGATTTTGGGTAGTTAAAATGAAGAAAGACTATAAAAAATGAACAAGTGAAGCAACTTGCAAAAAGTGGCGGCAAAGTGAGCAAAGGAGAGTGAAGTTCTTGTAATTTTTTATTTTCATAACTTGGTAACTTGAACACTATAAATAAGGGTGGAAGGAAGGTTTTTAGGAATCATTGAATCATTCATAAAAAGTTCAAAGTAAAACTTAGGTAGAAACCATAAGGAAGAGAGAAGAAGAGAAGAAGGAAAGTATGGTTTGTAATTTTGTCATTTTAAAGTTCTTTTCTATCCTTTTCTTTCTAGAGTTTATGGATTCTGTCTTAGTTTTGCTTTTTGTTATGTCTATCATGAACTAATTTTATTTTTCTAAGGCTACAATGTAGCCTAAGTTATAATATTTCATCTTTTCTAATTCAACGTATTCAAAGTTTGTTTATTTTGTTGTTTGAGTGTTTATCATTATTCTTCTTGAGTTTTGAATGCTTGATCACCATCCAAGGCTTGTAATGACTCATAATAAATCTGAGAGGAGACTTATTATGATGGCTAAAGTGATAAACACGGAAAGTTGAGCGAATGTTAGAGATCGATTAATGTGATTTGTGTGCTCTTAAGTGAAAAACATAGATCTTCAAAACTCTTTTCTTTTTTAAATTCGTGCAAGAGATTGATGAGTTAGTCTGGCAAAGAGTATGCTAAATGTTGCTTGAGGAAGAATATTTAGTAAATAATGGTTTTTAAACATAACATCTAATAACAACTTGAAAGGCGTATTAATGTGTCTAGGTGAAATCTTATTAAATTAGAATACTTTCAAAAAAATTCAGTAACCATATTTACTTCTTTTAATTTTTTTTTTTTTTTTGGTTACATATCAAAAACCACAGATTTTGATTTTTCAAATAATGCTGAAATTGCTAATTTCAGTAATCCCTCAATAATTTGTTATGAATCAAGATCAATCTTGAATCATAACCTAAGCTTATAGAGTTAAGATTAGGAAAGAAGTGAGAGAAGATGAGAATTGGAGAGAGAATTAGAGATGAGAGAGAGAAATTGAAAGATATTTTAATTCTTTAATCATTCTTACAAGAGATTGAACTATTTATACTAAATCTAGATTAAGAGAAATACATTGCATTTAGACGTACTTATTAACCGACTCAAACTAGCCCAATCGCCAAAATGGACTGAAGCATTACAACCATTACAACCGATTTTCCTACCAAAAGAACATACAAAGCAAACGAACTAAAAACGAGCTCTAGCTCCTTCTCTTGCTGCAGATTACTCCAGACCAGCTCAGATAAAGCTCAAAACATAACAATGCCCCCCTCCCTCCAGGAACGTTCTTGCCTCAAGAATGGAATGAGGGAAATTGAGATCTCAAGAAATGCCAATCTTCCCATGTTGCATTCTCTAAGCTCAAGTTACTCCATTGTACCAATACTTCCTTTATTTGTTTGCCCTGCGGCAGCATTGTCCGTGAATCTAAAATTGCTTGCAGTTGTTGTACCAAGAGTCCTTGCAATGTAGCTTGTGGTTGATCTACAGAAGCATTGGAACCAACTGCCACATACTTCTTAAGCAATGAATCATGAAACACAGGGTGAACTGAATTCTCAAGAGGAACCTCCAGCCTGTATGCAACCTTTCAAATCCACTCCAACACCTTGTAAGGACCAAAGAATCGAACACATAGCTTGATATTATTGCATACCACAATGGAAGATTTCTTGTAAGGCTGTAATTTCAAGAAAACATAATCACCAATTGCAAAAGTTTTTTCAATTCTTTTCCTATAAGCAAAATACTTCATCCTTGATTGAGCAACTTGCAAGTTATCCTGGAGTTGCTGCTCCAATTGTTTCTTTTGATCCAGCAGCTCATTTACTTCGACCATATGAGAGAGTGCTCCTTGTAACATTAATGGTGCTGGTGGATCGTACCCATACAAAGCTTTGAATGGTGTAACTCTGTTAAGATTTCGAAGATTAGGTCTTGAAACTTAACCTTGGTTGGGATAGTGAGAGTATGAGATGAGAAAGAATATAGAATTTAGATGAGAGAAAGAAGGGAAGGGGATGAGAAAATAGAGTTTAATCTCAAATGAGATTGATTTTGTTTACTTTTCATTGAATGATTTCAATTACAGCTGAAAGGTCTATTTATAAGCAAAACAACAAGCTATTACATTGCATCTAAACTAACTACTTAGAAGCATCTAGAATTAACTAACACTTATTTGAACTATCATGTTATTTGGTGCCAAACATCAATAACAGCAGCAGTAGTAGCTAACAGACAGCAGCAGTAGTAGTACATCAGCAATTCAGCAGCAATATAACAGCAGGACATCATCACCACCACTCCGGGTTCATGCTTCAGATTCTCGGATCATAACATTCCCTCCCCCTTGAAAACATTCTTGTCCTCAAGAATGGAAGAGAGTTGGAACATTGAGAACACATAATGCATATGAAAATATATCTGAAGTGATGAAGGTTTTGCTGAAATCTGCAGTTGAGAGTCATCTGAAACGAGCCACTTCTGAAATGCAGTGAACACCTTAGTGTGATGCTTGTCCCGCACATGATCCTCGTATAGATGTATTGTACCGTCTGGTGGTCCACACTGATCAAATCAAACATCAACAACACATCCAAAACTCCTCTCGTTGCCCTTAACACAGCTCAAAAGTCCATCTTCCTACTGAAACTCACAACATGCAGCAACACTTCTATACTTTTGCTGGTAAAATGCTACATAACAGAGTTTGGATGTCATTGAACCTATAAATCTTCATATGAAGTCATTTAACATCTCGGGAGGCCTTCCAAACTCAAACCAAGAGAACTAAACATCAAATTCTGATTGTTGGCCTTCCCAAACGCAGCTCCAACAGACCCAATTCTTGATCATGGCAACCAAACTCATTGAAAATTCATAAGGATGCAGCTGTGACCTCCAAACTTCAGTAATTTCCTTGCCCTCAGCTAAAGTCTTGGAGACAAACAACTTGCAAACGTCCTCCCAACAACATAGCTTCATGATAGGGACCCTATTGATCAAAACTCCCTTCAAAAACAGAATCATTTCATCCCGAACTTGCCGATCGGCATGCCGAAACTGCATATCAGCTACTGGAACTTGATTCCCTGCTGAATTAATGTGTCCTGCTGCAATGATTCCCAAAAAATTCAGCTCACACAACCACCTACCAACCCAACTCATGATATGACCCATAAATCCTTGATTGCTTTCCGATTGCACTGAAGTTGCTGCAGAATCCACAAGCTCAGCAGTACAAACCAGATACAACTCATAATGACATATTGCAGCTCGGTGTACATCCATATGGAAGCTACTTGAAGAGAACAAGTTATGACATCTTCCAAAGGTCATGATAGCACCAATCACATTGCCGTTGAACATCTCTTTTACTGCTGTTATTGAAAGAATCATAATGCTCCCAGAATTTTCAGCCACAATCTTACATTCTTGTTGTCCCCTTTTTGACAATTGAGCATTTGTGACTTTGGCTTCAGGTTCTAAACTTTTGCCCCAACAACTTAAGCACTCATAGGTCACAATTGCATAAGTCTGTAGTGAGATGCAGGGCTACCAGAATTCTGAACTTCCAGAGATCAATCTTGGCCCACATTGGACTCGAAGAATGACTTTAGCAGCTTGCTCGAACTTTTCCCCCAATGAAGCCCCGTGCTCCAGCCTGTTACAATCATTCCAGTAGCCCAACATATCCTCAAACCACCAACTAACAACAACTTCCATCCCTTTAAGGAAATGCTTGTGCTTGAGCCGAAACAACACCCATTTCGGAACAAGTGAGACTTCAATGTCACGATCTGAGTTTTGTAGCCTGTAACATGTATAATCCTTTCCCTCACGGCTTACTTTGATGTTAACCTCTTCATGACCCACAGCTATTACCATACTTTTATCATAGCTTGCACTGGAACATAATTGTCCTTCATCAAACAACAGCACCAGATCAGCTTTTCCAATCACTTGTGATTCATTGCCATCATCAATTACATCATTTAAAGCACCTAGTGTACTGATGTGGATCTGATCAGAGGTTTGTCTTCCCACATTACAACCTTTGTGCACATTCATCAACTCCATTGCTAGCAAAGGAAACAAGCTTTGTTTGTTGTGAACCTTGAAACGCACTCTCGCAGCTCGAGTGCTTCTTTTCAACAAGGATTCGACTCCTCTCAGCTTTATATAGCCTCGAGAACCTTCTCCCAGATCAGGCGGTAACTTATCATAGGAGCTTGCACTTGAACAAGTCATAACTCTACTCACATAAAGGAATAACTCTTGCCGAACTTGCCGATCGGCATGCCAATAGTACATTTCAGCCACTATACCTTCGTAATCTCTTACCCAACACAAAAGACCTTGCTCAGCCTCCAAGATGATGTTGTTCTGGTCCCAAGTTAACACTTCATCATGCCCAAAAATGAACTTAGACACGCCCTGCTCTATAGTTGATGACACTGCAGCAGAAATAACAAAATAGCATTGCTTATCAGTGAAAGCATTTCGGTTCAACCCTTCATCTTGCCATGGAGTATCACTTGACTGATTTGGAGATGTATTAAGTGATATGGCAGCAGTAACATCTAGCTTTTCAGTTGAAGTCTTAGATTCTGCTGCACCCAACTCTTGTATACCAACACCACTTTCAGACTCTTGTAAACCAGCATGTAGATCGGTAGAAGCAACATCTTGAGTTAGTCTTTGCTGATCATCCAGCATCATAGGCTGAAACACAACCTCATGCTTCAATTTTGGCCTGGACAACTTCTTTTTACCCACAACATCTCCCAATGCTTCACTTAGATAATTTCTCTTCGACTTACTCTTTGCTGTCTTAATCATTCCTCGGACATGTGAATCATATTCCCAATTCGGATGTTCGTCATATTGTGTCTCAACATCGTCAAGAGACACTAACTCTCGCATAAAGTCTTCATAAGAATCATCTTGTTCAAACTCAGGTTCCTCTAGCTTGTGTCCTTCACTTTCGGCATTGTCATGGCTGAGTTCATCTTCAATAACAACAGAATTTGATCCATCTTTCGATCAAAACCTTTCTGTAAATCTTGAAGGTCCTTTTTAGTAGCATTCTGAGATCCGATCATAACATTTACACCAACTTCAGATGGAATTATCTCTCCATCAGCCATATTTACAAATGAACAACAACTTCGATCTAGAATTAGCACTTTCGCAGAGTACAATATCAAAATTCGCAGAAATATCAAACTTGTTTTGCAACTTTTCAACAATCGATTGATTTATGACGTTATACTCGTTCGTTCGTACAAACAATCCCTTGCTATTGGTTCCACGATCGTCAATGACTATAAACCCTAACTGATAAACTTCGAACATAACTTCGAACAAACCCTAAACTTACACGACTTCTGACAGGAGCGTTTTGTCGAGTAATTCGACTCACACTTCTGAATTAGGCTCGACTCTACACAAAATCAAGTTCTTAACACCACACTCAAGCGATCTTAATGAACGACATCAGATTTCAACACTTTCGATCCTACTGTCAGATTTTCGCCTATGCTGTCAGCGTTTCGCCTAATCAATTCTCGACTCAATAGCATACAATTCTCAAAGATCACCGCAGATTTTGATGAATTCCCACTACTTTTATGCTTAGCAACACACAATCAACATCAGCCAACAACAAATACGAATTCTCAATGAATTCCAACTTGAAGTTTCAATAGATCATTACCTCAATCTTCAACCTCTGAATTGCAACATCTGTAATCACCTCCATTCCGGTTATCTCCTTCTTTCTCAACCGATCAAATGGATGATCGATCAAGTAGCTCAGCATCACACTTCAGCAACTGATTTTGCTTGCTTCTGTACTAACATTCAGCTGCTAATGCTGGATTGATACTACTGATTCACTATGAATCAGCTTAAATGTTGATTGTACTCCACCAATACTGATCAATTGAACCTACTCCAATGTAATTCGATCACTCTAACTCCCAACCGAAAGCAATTTTCCCCAGGCTTGCAGTAAATGATGCCGTGCCTCCAAAATTCTTCAATCAATTCAGATTTGAAGTTTTTGATCACCATCTGAACTAAATTTGTAACACAATTGTTTTTGTTGATTGATTGCAATACAATTAATCGTATTTTGTAATTTTTTTCGGATATGAGCTTGATTCGGAAGCCAAATCAAGGCTCTGATACCAATTGTTAAGGTTTCGAAGATTAGGTCTTGAAACTTAACCTTGGTTGGGATAGTGAGAGTATGAAATGAGAAAGAATATAGAGTTTAGATGAGAGAAAGACGGGAAGGGGATGAGAAAATAGAGTTTAATCTCAAATGAGATTGATTTTGTTTACTTTTCGTTGAATGATTTCAATTACAGCTGAAAGGTCTATAAACAAAACAACAAGCTATTACATTGCATCTAAACTAACTACTTAGAAGCATCTAGAATTAACTAACACTTATTTGAACTATCATGGTATTTGGCGCCAAACATCAATAACAGCAGCAGTAGTAGTACATCAGCAATTCAGTAGCAACATAATAGCAGGTAATCATCACCACCACCCCGGGTTCATGCTTAGGATTCTCGGATCATAACAAACTCTTAATGCCGAATGAAAATATGTGTTATACCAGAATTCCGCAAGGTACAACCATATATTCCAGTTCCTTGGATGAGTAAACGTCATACTCCTCAAGTATTGCTCAAGGCATTGGTTTACTCTTTCAGTTTGACTATCTGATTTTGGGTGGTATGAAGAACTAAGAGCCAATATAGAACCTAGCAATGCAAACAATTCACGCCAAAGGTTGCTGATGAATAACTTGTCTCTATCAAAAACGATGGATTAGGGCAATCCATGAAGCTTATAAATCTGATCTAGGAAGAGCCTTGCCAATCTCTCAGCAATAATGGGATGATTAAGAGCCACAAAATCACTATACTTCATGAAACGATCAACCACCACCTAAATAACTTCCTTTCCCTTAGATCTCTGCAGGCCTTCAACAAAATCCATACTGATATGCTGCCAAGCTCTCTCTGGAATTGGCAATGGTTGAAGCAAGCCTTGGTATTGCACATGCTCACTTTTTGTTCTCTAACAAACATCACATTTTTGAACAAGTACCTGAACCTCCTTCTTCATACTAGTCCAATGGAAGTATTGCTTCAACCAATGATAAGTGCCTTCGATTCCAGAATTTCCACTCCAAGCTGAACTGTGAGAAGCCAACACAATTTGTTTTCTTAGTTCTGAACCTTCACCCATGTAAATCTTTCCTCTAATCCTTATGATGCCACTAATAACAGTAATTTTAGAATCAGAACCCTTAGCTCTCTACACACAATGAGCTACAATACACTCTTGAGCAAATGTGTCTCCCTCATATAATTTGACCACTTCATTCATCCAAGTTAGAACAACTTCTAATTCCGCATCACGATTAGCAACTTCAGAATCCTCTAACCTCCATAAGACAGCATCTGCTACTTGGTTATCCTACCCTTTTCTATATTCAATAGAGTAATGTAAGCCAAGCATCTTCACAAGGCCCTTTCTTTGAACCCTCATAGTGATATTTTGCTCAAGTAAATATTTGAGGCTTTGGAGATCTGTTTTGATTATGAAATGATGTCCCTGTAAATAATGCCTCCATTTTTTTTGCAGTCATTAGGATTGCGACATACTCTTTTTCATATATGGATAACGCTTAATTCTTGTAACTCAAAGCCTAACTTAGATAGGCCAATCGCCTTCCATTTTGAGATAACACTACGCCAATTCCTTTGCTGGAAGCATCAGTTTCCAACACAAAGGACAAGGAGAAATCAGTAATAACCAATACTGGAGCCGATGACATAGCTACCTTTAACCGTTGAAATGCTTCCTCAACCAATTCATTCCAATGGAAACCATCTTTCCAAAGCAAATATGTTCATGGCTTAGCAATTACCCCATAACCAGCAATGAACTTTTGGTAATACCCTATTAATCCTAGGAATCCCAGTAGTTGCTTGAGAGTTTTCTAAACAGGCCATTCCCTCATCGCTTGAATCTTGCTTAGATTAGTAGCCACACCATTAGCTGAGATAAAATGACTAAGATACTCCACTTGCATTTTAGAAAAAGAATTTACAAAGTTTGGCGTAGAGTTTATGTTGCCTCATGGTCCGAAATACCTGCTCCAAATGATCTAAATGAATCTCTAAGGAAGGACTATAAACCAGTATATCATCAAAGAAAATAAAAATAAACTTCCTTAAGAAGGCCTTGAACACCAAGTTCATCAGAGCTTGAAATGTAGCTGGGGCATTAGAAAGCCCAAAAGGCATCATCACGAACTCATAATGTCTATGATGTGTTCTAAAAGCAGTCTTGTGTACATCATGCTCTTGATCTTGAATTTGATAATAGCCTTTATGAAGATCCAGCCTGGAAAAGTACTTTGATCCATATAGCTCATCCAACAAATCATCAATGATTGGGATAGGGAAATTATCCTTGATAGTTAGGGAGTTCAAGTGATGATAATCTATACACATTCAAGAGGTACCACCCTTCTTTTTAACTAGAATATCTAGAGAAGTGAATGGACTGTGACTGTGTCCAATGAACTTTCTCTTCGGCAACTCATCAACTTGCCGTTCGATCTCACCCTTTTGTGAGTGAGGGTATTTGTAAGGCCTAAGGCTCACAGGATCTAACCCACCCTTCAATGGAATAGCATGATCTAATGCTCCCCTTGGAGGTAATGTGCTTGGTTGTTCAAATAAATCTTGATACTTCAGTAACAATGAATCAATAAATGGATTAGAATTCACCTGCAGCTGTTCTTCTGAAGTTGCACTGCTAGAATGAAGTTGCCTAATCTAGTGATAACTTCCTTTCTTAAGCACTCCTTGCAATTGCTTCCCACTCATCAATTGCAGATGCCCTTGCTCCCTAATTCCCTGCAGTTGAACCTGCTGGCCTTCTCATTTAAATGACACATTCAATTGAGCAAAATCAAAGAGTAAAGGGTTGATGGTTTTCATCCAATCAACCCCTAAGACCACATCACAACCTCCTAATCTTAGCAATCTAAAGTCATATTCAAAATTGTGCCCATGCATCAACCATTTAAAGTTCCTACACTTAGTCTGCGTCAAGATTGAATTACCATATGCCACTGTAACCGCCAAGGGAGTGGTTTTAATCAACTCATGCTCAACCATCCTTACAATCTTGGGATCTACAAAGCTATGCGTGCTCCCACTGTCAATCAAAATAAGTAAGGATTTATGCCCTACTTCTCCCTTGATTCTAATGTTATTATATGAACCATTTCCAGTCAAAGCCTTGACAGATATCTCAATCTCATTGTCATTTAGCTCCCCACCTTCCTCTTCCATCTGCTCTCCTAGATCAATTTCATTCCCATCCTCCTCAATTTCAGCTGCATCTATTCTAGAGGCTGACATAAGGTACTTTGGATCACATTTATGTCCAAAGAAGTAAAGTTGAATGCACTTGAAACAAAGCTTTTGAGACCTCTTTTCTTCCAAGCTTTAGGGCCTATTACTTGCCTGGAAGGTTCTAGATGTTGAAGCTCCAATTGGTGCAATTCTTCCCTTCTGAGCTTCAGGAGCAGCAAAAACTGTGCTTTATATTTTCCTAGCTTTAGAATAAGCTTGAGACAAGGTTGTAGGATCAAATGCCTTCACCAAATTCTTGATTTTAGGCTTAAGTCCACTCACAAAACTCGAAACATAATAAGCCTCAAGAACCTCTGGATACATTGTCAACAACCTTGCTCTTAGACTTTCAAATCTGGATGTACACTCCTTCACAATCATTGTTTGAGTCACCTGATTGAAATTATCCACAATATCACTCACATCTTCATCCCCGTACCTCTTACAAATCTCTTCAACAAACTTAGGCCATGAAATTGCAGGATTGCTAAGCAATAAGCTATAATACCACACTTCAATTCTCCATGTAGATAAACAGAAGCCAGTTCTACCTTTTCAACCTCAGCTATGTTATAGAAACGAAAGTACCTTTCGCATTTCATCACCCAAGATTGTGGTATTGTTCCATCAAAAGGCTCCAAATCCACTCTTGGCAGTCTAACTCTATTGTTTCTTGTAGTTGATACACTATCTCCACTGTCAACAGGTCCTAGTGGAGGATTAGGATCCGGTGGTCTAGCTTGCCGGCTCACTCTGACCTGTTGGCTTACTGGAAGAAGAATAATCTCTCCAGCAGGCAGAGTCTACCTCTGCACTTGCTACTGCAAACCTACCAGCTACTGTGATTGGGTATTAAACGTCTGTAATTATGCCTCAAACTTCTGATCCATGTCTTGCTTCGTTGACAGAATCAAGTTCATCGTATGTCCAATCCGATCAGCTTGATTTCTTCCTGAATCAACTCTAGCTACTGTAGCAGCATAAGTAGCATTGTTATTAGCAGCATTAGCAGTTGCATTAGACCTCGTAGTCACACCTCCTGCTATTTATGCTGATTTCTTGTGTCTGCCCAAGATAGTGATCAATTGAGGCAAAAATCGAACAATGAAGACTTGGAAAATGCAATTGCAATCAAATTGAAGCAATGTCAATCCGATTGTCTGCTAAGCTCAAGCTCTAATACTAATTGTTACGAATCAAGATCGATCTTGATTCGTAACCTAGGTTTGTAGAGTTAATATGAGGAAAAAAGTGAGAGAAGCTGAGAATTAGAGATGAGAGAGAGAAATGTAAAGATATTTTCACTCATGAATTATTCTTACAAGAGATTAGACTATTTATACTAAATTTTGATTAAGAGAAATACATTGCATTTAGACTTACTTATTAACCAACCCAAACTCGCCTAGCCACCAAAATGGACTAAAGCATTACAACCATCATAACCAATTTTCCCGCCAAAAGAACATACAAAGCAAATGAACTAAAAATGAGCTCTAGCTACATCGCATGCTGCAGATTGCACCAGACCAGCTTAGATAAAACCCAAAACATAACATAATCAATCCTCGTGGGATCGATACTGTACTCAATCTGTATGACTTGATACGACTTAGTGCACTTGCTAAGAAAACACCAAGCGTGAATGGTTCAAGGGAAGTGGAGACATTATTTTAATAGTTTTGGTTAAACAAGATTTTCTTCGCTACCTCCTCCAACTCAATCTTAAAGTTTTTAAAGACCATGACTTTAAACTTAGTCTTATTAATATCGACATCTGGTGCACCAAAAAACCCTAAAAGGTTCTAGCACGCGCACCAAAAGCACACTTTAATGAATTCATCTTGAGGTTATGGGAACCGATATAGGAATGCACCCCTTAAGTCTTCCAAGTGTTTAACTTGGGGTTTTGATTTAAACCAAATGGCATAGCCCCCACTCAAATGTCCCTATTGAGCCAGGTCACCTGAATGCTGTCTTATGGGTATCCTCCAATGCTATCATAACCTAGTAGTACCCATAGTAACCATCCACGAAGGACAATACTTCATGTCTTGAGGCTGAGTCAATGAGCACATTAGCAGTAGGCATTAGGTATTCGTACTTTTGGGGTGGTTGCATTCAGATCCTTGAAGTCAATACAAACCTTGATTTTTCCATTCTCTTTAATGAAATGAACAATATTTTCTAGCCATTTGACGTACCAGGCAATCTTGATGAACTTAGCCTTTAAGAGCCTTTTGATCTCTTCCTTGACCAAATCGATGGCCTGTTGGGACATTCTCCTTTCGGTTTGAATGATTGCTCCCAAACCTGGCTTGATCGGAAGCCTATGTTTAACCACATTTCTGTCTAGGCCAGGCATCTTGCGATGATCCCAAGCAAAACAGTCCTTGTATTATCGGAGCAAAGTCAGGTGCATCTCCATCTACTCAAGAAAAAGCAAAGCACTCAAATAGGCTAAAGCAAAGTCCCTTCTAGAAGCCCCACATCCTCTTGGATTAAGTTTAGTGCCAAAGTATCTAAGATTGTTCTCCAAGTAACCACCTCGAGCCTGGAAACCACCTGTCTTGCAGCCTTCCTGGAAGTCCCTTGAACTCGAGCTCCTTTTACCCTTCAACCATCTCGAGCCCTTGAGTGGTTGATAACTTCGTCAGGGTGATCTTCTCCTCAGGACATTGGGATTGGGACGCCATTACTTCAGCACCTAAAAGATTGATTCCCTGTCAAGGAAGGCTTCACATGTTAAGCATGTGGCACTATGCTCAAAACGCCGTCATCCCAGCCCTTTCAAAATTACGTATAAAAAGGGATAACCCCTTTAGACTTAGTAGTAGCTCCGAAAAAGGCACAGATTGCAACATCTGAAGTAATCAGGTCATCTCGAGATTTACCAATGACTCCCCAACTTATAAGAAGGCAGGATGTTGATGGCTGTGCCATTAGCCACTAAGACCCTATTCATTTGAATGCCATCAAATTTGGCCTTGATGTATAGGGGCTTGACGTGTTTATTAGCGATATTAGGCCCATCAAACATCATCTTCATTATGTCAGGTGTATCATCAGGCGATTTGGATGTTAAGGTATTAACATTAAAGGACAAAGGGTCGGGATTACCTTTGGTGGCTACTACTTCAGCCGCAAGTTCCACCTATGGATCCTCGTCTGACGCTATTGCTTGTGACAAATTTTTTCAGCGTGCTTATTCGCCAAATTGGAGTTTTGTATGAGATGTTGTTTGTAAGGATGAGTTGAACTCAAGTTTTAGCTCCACGCCCGACTCAATATTCCTTGTTGGATTTAAACAAACAGTTAGTGGGGCCACAAAACAAACCAAGGGGTCCCCTCCGAAGCACAAGTCAGTATTAATCTTAAGAGAGAGTAATAAACATAGGTAATAAATGGACATAATTGATATAAAATACTTAGCCTATGAGGAATAGGAGGCTAGGACAATTATTTCTTGGGAGAGGTGATCGGCGGTGGGAGGAAGAGGCGTGTGTTTTCCTACCTTGGATAAGGCTTTCCATGGAGGGAGAGCGAATGGTATGAGGGGTGAGAGAGGAGGGGAGGAGTATGTCGAAATATGAGGGATCCTTTCCCCTTTTATAGAGGGCTTTGGCCTTCTGGGTTGCCCATTCTGGATTGCCCATGTCTGGGTCGCCCTTTCTGGGTCACCCATGTTTGGGTTGCCCTTTCTAAGTAGACCGTTTTGGCTAGCCCTTACCGAGCCAATAAGTACCGGGCCAGTAAGCCTAGGGCGAGCAATTGCTGAGTGAACTACTAGGCCAGTATTATAAAAAGAGTGTAGCATGGGTGGTGTGCTTATATCACTCACCCACTTCGGATCACTCATGCGGGGTCAATGGGCTAGCATATACCTAGCCAGTATTATAAACACATAGTCCCCCCACTCTGTCGACGAACTTCGGTCAATCGAAGTTCAGCCTTCGAGTGGATTACACGTCAGTCTTCAACCATAGCTTGCTAGTGCACAATGTTTGCCCGAGTGATGAAGGTATTCAACATTCTGTTTTGGCCCTTCATAATTTTCATTCATGTGTATTTTGAACTTTACTCGAAACAAATTGAGCACATGACCTAAATAAGATGTGTACCGGGCTATTTGAAATTTGATAGAATGTTCAAATCGTTATGGCTCGTAAATGGGTATATGGTTCCCATTATGAACTTTATGAAGGCATTTGGCCTAATCACAGATATTAACAAAGCGTTTAGCACACTGTTTACCCAAACAAAGCGTTTAGCTCTTTAGGGATCCTAATAGAGCGCTTTATCTCTTTATTTGTTTGAATGGAGTAGTTTTCACTTGTGTATGAATGTTGAAGGGAACCTGTATGAACCTTGTTGTATAATGAATATGCTGAAGATAAATACCAAAATAAAGACAAGTTGCTAAATAATATACTTTTAAAGTTAATACCTATTAAGTAATACACCAGTTATATGGTAAACTATCCTTAAACAATGTCCAGTGCTAACAATCTTTTGTTGGACCACTTTCCCATGAAATGATAAGCTTGGTGGCTTATGCTCAGTTTTGTAAGTAGGCAAATGCACAAATAGTCATTAGTGGTTTTTGTAAGATTTATTTTTTGAAAGAGTAACACTAACCCAACGTGATTCATAATTGATTATATGAACCTTTATTAATGTTTGGATGGGAAGTAATTATGCCTAATATGCAGCTTAAGAATGATGAGTCATTGATTTCTGCATAATATATCACCTGTACCAATGCCACACTTTAAAAACGCAAGAAGGTGAGGCAATAATATATTGAAAATGAAAGGCAGGTAATGACGCGATTTTTGTGGCATAATTGTTTTTTTAAATACATTTCAATCTTGATATTCCAGTTCCAAGACTACAAAATAGACTGAACAAGGTATGAAAGGACTTCCAGGTTGCTCGTAAAAGTACGACACTATCATGAAATAGGTTATTGTAGGCATCGAACCAGTTCTTTCCAATTGTTATCTATTGAGATTGCTGCCTTCTGAAGAAGCTTTGCTATTGAGTTATCATTTATGTCCATACGTCTCTAGCTTGTGATTCTCTATTTCAAGTAAGGTGGCTATCTTCGGGATGTTGGAGGAAGTATTTTGGTTTTCTAATGCCAATTTTCATGTTGGGCATTTCTTGATTTTCAAGAAATTGTTTTCGAGGTTTGGAATTATCAATTATGTCCTACAACAGAATGTGCATGACTATGAAGGTGCCTAAGTAGATAAAAATAATTTCTTGCACTACTCTTAGTAAGTTGTTGACAAGTAGTGGTACTAAATAGCTTGGCAGAAAGTGGGTTGATGTGTAGGTTGCTCAGGTGTAGTAATGCACATGGTCCATGTTGGACTTTTCAATTGGAAACATTTTTATTGGGTCGTGATAAGAGACTAAGCTTCCTAATTATGGTCCAATCCCCAACGTGTAATGAGTAACAAAGTTTCCTAAATATGTCATGATGTTATGTTGAATGACATGTTTGGGGATGAAGTTCGCCGGCTTTTAAAGGGATTGCTATGCACTAAGCTATAATACCACAATTCCAATTCACCACGCACATAAACAAAGGCTAGCTCTACCTTTTCAACCTCAGGAATGTTATAGAAACAAAAGTATCTTTCGCATTTCCTCACCCAAGATTGTTGCATTGCTCCATCAAAAGGCTCCAAGTCCGCTCTTGCTGTCTAAATCCATTACTTCTTTCATTCGATGCACTATCTCCACCATCATGAGGTTCTGGTGGAGGAGTAGGATTCGGTGGTCTAACTTGTTGGCTTGTTCTGACCTGCTGGCTTGCTGGAGGAAGACCACTCTCTCCAATAGCCGAAATCTGCCTTTGCACTGTAATCCTACCAGCTGCTGTGATTACGTCTCAAACCTCTGTGATTGTGCTTCAAACTTCTGATCCATGTCTTGCTTCAATGACAGAATCAGATTCTTCATCTGATCAATCCGGTCAGTTGATTACTACCTGCATCAGTTCCAGCTATAGCAACAGCACAAGAAACATTGTTATTAGCAGCACTGGTAGCATTAGCAGCTACATTAGCTCGCACAGTCATACCTCCTTCCTTCTGTGTTGATTTCTTATGTCTAGTCAGGATTGTGAACAATTAAGGCAGGAATCAAACAGATAAGGCATTGCAAATGCGATGCAATCAAATTGAAGCAAAGTAAATCCGATCATATGCAAATCTCAAGCTCTGATACCAATTGTTATGAATCAAGATCAATCTTAATTCATAACCTTGGTTTGTAGAGAAAGAAGTGAAAGGAGATGAGAATTAGAGAGAATTAGGGATGCGAAAAAGAATCCAAAGATATTTTCATTGATGAAATGATTATTACAAGAGATTGAACTATTAATACTAATTCCAGATACAATGGAACAAGACTAACAACTAAACGGCTCCAACTAGCCTAGCTGCCAAACTGACCACTAACCAACTAAAAAAGTGAAGACAACAGCCAACACAATTGCCTTTCCCGTCAAGGGACAATTCAAAAGCAATTAAACTACAACAAACTAAAAGATGTTCCTAGTGCATTAAAACACTCCAAACATAACAATGCCTCCCTCTTGGGAACATTCTTGCCTCAAGAATGGAATGATGGAAATTTGGATCTCAAGAAGTGCCAATCATCCCAAGTTGCATTCTCTGGGCTCAAGTTACTCTATTGGATTAAGACCTTCTTGATCTGTCTTCCCTGCTGCAGCACTGTCGTTGAATCCAAGATTGCTTGTGGCTTTTACACCAAGAGTCCCTGCAATGTAGCTTGTGGCTGATTTGCAGAAGCACTTGAACCAGCTGGCACATGTCCAGCTTGTAAGTAACCTTCCCAACTCACAAAGAGTCAAGCACATAGCTTGATATTCTTGTGCACTGCAATGGAAGATTTCCTGTAAGGCTGTAATTTCAACAAAACATAATCACCAATTGCAAAAGTTTTGTCAATCCTTTCCCTATCAGCAAAATACTTCATCCAAGACTGAGCAACTTGTAAGTTGTCTTTGAGTTGCATCTCTAGCTATTTTCTTTGATTCAGCGGCTCATTAACTTCAACCACATGTGAAATTGCTCCTTGTAACATTAATGGTAGTAGAGGATCGTATCCATACAATGCCTTGAATGCAGAAGCTCTTAAGGCAAAATGGAAATGAGCGTTATACTAGAATTCCGCAAGGGACAACCATCGATTCTAATTCCTTGGATGAGTGAACGTCGTACTTCTCAGATATTGTTTAAGGCACTAATTTACTCTCTCTGCTTGGTCATCTGATTGTGGATGGTATGATGAACTTAGAGCCAATGTAGACCTAAGCAAAGCAAACAACTAGCGCCAAAAATTACTGATGAATAGCTTGTCTCTATCAGAAACAATGGATTGGGGCAATCCATGGAGCTTGTAAATCTTATCTAGGAAGAGCCTTGCCAATCTTTCAGCAATAATTAGATGGTTAAGGGCCACAAAATGACTAAACTTTGTGAAACAATCAACCACCGCCCAAGTAACTTTCTTTCCCTTTGATTTGGGCAAGCCTTCGATAAAATCCATACTTATGTGCTGCCAAGCTCTTTCCGGAATTGGAAAAGGTTGAAGCAAACCTTGGTATGGCACATGCTCACTCTTAGTTCTATAGCAAACTCCACATTGCAAAATTAAACCCCAAACCTCCCTCTTCATACCCTTCCAATGGAAGTATTGCTTCAATCTTTGATAAGTGCCTTCGATTCTATAATGTCCACCCCAAGCTAAACTATAAAAGACCAACACAATCTACTTTTTTAATAATGAACCTGTACCGGCATAAATCTTTCCCTTGATCCTTATTATGTCACTGACAATGACAATTTTAGAATCAGCTTCCTTATTTCCCTGCACACAATTAGCTATAATTCATTCCCGAGCAAATGTGTCCCTTTCAAATGACTTAATCACCTCGTTCATCCAAGTTGGAACGACTTCTAATACAGCAACACAATTTACAACTGAAGAATCCTCTACCCTCCTTGAGAGAGCATATGCTGCTTGATTATCTTTTCCCTTTCGATATTCTATAGTGTAATGTAAGCCTAACATCTTCATAAACCTCTTTCTTTTCACCCTTGTAGTGATCTTTTGCTCGAGTAAGTATTTGAGGCTTTGGTGATCTATTTTGATTATCAATTAATGTCCCGCCAAATAATGCCTCCATTTCTGTACTGCCATTAGAATTGTAACATACTCCTTTTCATATGTGGTCAATGCTTGGTTCCTGTAACTCAAATTCTGACTTAGATAGGCCAATGACCTTCCATTCTGAGACGGCACTGCGCAAATTCCTTTGCTGCAAGCATCGATTTTCAATACAAAACGCAAAGAAAAATCAGGCATGACCAATACTGGAGAAGAAGACGTAGCCACCTTTAATCACTCAAATGCTTCTTTAGGTAATTCATTCCAATGAAAAACATCCTTCCGGAGCAGATCTGTTAAGTGTTTTGCAATCACACCAGACCCAGCAATGAACTTTCGGTAATACCCTGTTAATCCAAGAAACCCTGCAGCTCTTTGGGAGTCTTTGGAACAAGCCATTCCTTCATCGCTAGCATCTTCCTTGGATCAGTAGCCACTCCATTCTTTGATATTAAATGGCCAAGATATTCCACATGTGTTTGAGCAATAGAACATTTAGAGAGCTTGGCATAGAGTTTATGCTGCCTCATGGTTTGAAATATCAGCTCTAAGTGATCCAGATGAGTCTCCAAAGAAGGACTGTAAGCCAATATATCGTTAAAGAACACAAGAACAAACTTCCTCAGGACATTCTTGAACACCAAGTTCATCAAAGCTTGAAAAGTAGTTGGGGCATTGGAGAGCCCAAAGGGCATCACCACGAACTCGTAGTGTCTATGATGTGTCCTAAAAGCAGTCTTGTGGATATCATGTTCTTGAACTCGAATTTGATAATAGCCTTCTTGATGGTCTGGCATGGAAAATACTTGGATCCATATATCTCATCTAACAAATCATCAATGATTGGGATAGGGAATTTATCCTTGACAGTGAGGGAGTTCAATTGACGATAATCTATACACATTCGAGAGGTTCCATCCTTTTTTTTTTTACCAGAGTAACTAGGGAAGTGAATGGGCTATGACTGTGTCTGATGAACTTACTTTGCATCAACTCATCAACTTGCCTTTCAATCTTACTCTTTTGGGAGTTAGGGTATTTATGAGGCCTAAGGCTCACCGAATCTGACACTTCCTTCAGCGGCATGCAAGGATCTAAAACTCTCCTTGGTGGCAATGTGCTTGGCTGTTCAAATAAATCGTGGCACTTCAGTATTAATGAATCAATAACTGGAATCCAATCTACCTACTGAGCATCTTGTTAAGAACAGTGTCCAGAAATTCAGATTTATTCTGGATATATCGTTTTAATTAATAAATAAAATTGAAGTTCACGTCGTTTCCCATTTAAATTTGTGTATGTGAGCATTTATACTGCATGTGATTTTCTTTTGGGAGACATCCAAGAGATGTGTGTAGTCGTCAGACTACAATTTACATGTTTGTTCTAAGTGGTTTATGAGACTAAGCCACAGATAGACTTGGAACAAATGGTATGGATTGTTGTTTGAGAGACTTGTAGTCGAAGACAAGTTTGGACCACTTGTATGTTAAGACTATAACGTGATACTTTAGATAACTTGTCTTTGTCATACGGATGGGAATCCAAAGTTTTAGGTTAGTATGTTTAATAAGATTGACACACTGGGTTGGGCCATGTGGGTTACTTATTTCTAGACTACTATCGGAGATGAGAGACTCATGTTGTACTGTTTGAACAATAACTCTAAATCCTGAGAGTATTCTGGACTTGTGCATGGAGCGTTAGTTACTTTGGTGTACTATAAGTAAGGTTTAAACGAATGACTGAAATCCCATGCACACTGGGCAGCGGCGTGAAGTGTGACAAGGATCAGGTATTCAATAGGGAATCCACAGTCTCTTATGAGATACAGATGTCCCCTTAGTTGATTCGCAAATAATTGAATAGTTCGGAAACTTTGGCCAAGTTTTTTAAGTGTTTGACATTTGGAGTTTATACTGTGAAAATGTTCAAGTATAAATGAATTATCCAGTGAAGGGCGAGTCAATAACTAATGGAGAAGCTGTGAGAAGAATAATGGTAGTGGTTATAATTATCCTTTTTCATGGACATCTAGTGGAGGGATTTTTGTTATCAATACAGTCTATTAGGCAGCTATCGAATAAATAATTTAAGTCTGGAGTACAGTGAGATTTATTTAGTGGAATTAAGTCTCATTAAATGGTAATTAAATTATTTCACGAGATGATTAATTTAAACCATTTGGAGCAAGATTTAAATTGTTCCTGAGGTCCCTGTGCAAGCCTTTGTATTTTATTGGCATTGAAAAAATATTAAAGAATTCATGAGATGAATTATTTATCCATAAGATGGGTAAATTAATTTTGTCAAACATTATTCATGAGATGAATGAAAATTAAAAATTATAAAATAAAATAATTTTAGAAAATTAAAATTCATAAGATGGATTTTTTACATGTGGCAAAGAAAGCAAAAAAAAAAAAAAAAAAAAAACCAAACAAACAAAATCACTTGTAAACTAGGTCACGATTCGCACGAACAGAAACGGACGAACCAGGACGTCCACTATGGGTATCCGCGTACCCACGCAAGGATGAATCACGCAAAGACACGTGGCACCCAGTGACAGGCCAGAGCACACGTGAGCTGGACGGTGAAAAGCAGTGTTTTGGTTGTTTTTTTAAGTGATATGACACGTTTTGTTTAAACTGGGCAATCCCACATCGAAACAAATGGATTTTTTTCGCTTCATTGTACTCCTATAAATAAAGGTGCTTATTTTGAGGTTTGGCATTCAATTTTGAAACAAGTCTTAGGGTTTCTAGAAATAGTTTCAGAGATCTAATTGGAGATAAAAATTTTCGTTGAAAATTTTCTTTCTTCAGTTTAATATTTTTCGAAGCCCACCCTCCGGCCAGTTTGAGGTAATTGCGCAGAAGATCGTGGGGTCTGATGTAATTACGCAGAAGATCGCGGGGTCTCGATTTTCTTGGTATTTTTTATTATTGGAGCAATTTCAGGTATTTTTAGTTTCACTTTTCTATTTATTTACTGTATCTGTCATTATGCCTATTTAACTTTATGTATTGTTATGAATGTATTAGGGTAAAAGGCCTATAGTTCTAAATTAAGAACTTAGATCTGTTGATTTAAATTATAAATTTAAGTCAGTAGATTTAAAATTAAGAATTTTAAATCGACCCTAGGTTTATAGTTATGAATTCTAAACCTGTTCCAATGCGTTAACTTTATGAAAGTGGGGAGAATTTTTGAAGTTCATTAGGGCAAAAGGTTTATAGAGATAAACCTATTCTTGGGAACTCTCGCACGTGAGGTGCCACGAAGCGTGACTTTCCTACCGGGGGCTTAGGTAAAGAGAAGAGTATTTTACTCTAAGTGCTCTAATAGGTGCCTGTTGTTGTGACCATAGTTGAGAACTGTGAACTCAATAGTCGGCTTCAGAGTTTATTTTCCAGCAAAATTCATATCTTTTCGCAACAATTGATATCAGAGCCAGCCTCTGATTACATTCATAATGTACATGAATAGATATAATAAGATCGAAATAAATAGATTTGCGAATTAATAAAATAGAGATTTTATTAAGAAAAAAATTGGTTTAATTTGACATATCGATTTAAATTGTTTAAATCGATAATGAATTAATGATTCATTCAGATGATTGTTCTTATTTCTTATTTAAATTGTTTGAATCATCAAATTAATTAATTGTTAATTAGATTATTTTAAAGTATCGATTTAAATTGTTTAAATTGGTTAAAAGATTTAATAGTTAACTAGGTTGTTTATAGTAACGTTTTAAATTGTTTAAATCATTGGTGACTTAATCGTTAATTCGGAACAACCCATAAATTTGCAATTATGTTGTTCGCATAATGAGATTATACGTCGGTCATGATTTATGAAATCAAACAAAATTGGTTTAATGAGATTAGACTCAATTAATTTTACAAAATCGAATAAAATTGATCTAATGAGATTAGATTCAATTAATTTTTATAAAATTGGATAAAGTTGATCTAATGAGATTAAATTCAATATTTTTATATGAAATCGGATAAAAATGATCGAATGAAATTAGATTCAATATATTTTAAAATTAAATTTTTAATTTATAAAAAAAATTTGACGATGTCAGTATCGGCCCAATGCTGACGTCATCACGTCAGGATTTTAAAAAAATTGAAGCTTTTTTTTGGAACGTGCATACGTCAGTAATGATTTACATAACAATTATTTTATTAATTAATTTTCTTTTAGAACGAGATAATTTATGTTGTAAATCAGGGTTATTTTAAATAAAAATTATTTGATATTATTTTATAATAAGATTCTAAAATAGATTATGAGATAGTCTAGGCTTGTTTTATTTTTAGAATAAGATTCTAAATTAGACTATTGGTAGTCTAAGTTTGTTTATTTTTTAGAATAAGATTCTAAAAATAGACTATGGGATAGTCTAAACACAAAATCACTATTGATTTTAAATAAAATTATTTTAATTTAATTTTGGAATTAAAATTTTCAAAAGTAGATTATGTGATAATCTAAATTAAATATTGGTATTGTTTTAATTAAAATTAATTAATTAATTTTATTGATTTGATTTTAGAATGAGATTCTAACACAAGATTATGAGATAATCTATACTGTAAAATGATAGTATTTTTAAATAAATTAATTAATTAATTTTGGTTAATTTTTGAATAAGACTCTAAAGGGGATTATGAGATAATCTAGGTTATAAATGCAAGTCAATTTAAAAACCACTAGTTATAAAATCAAGTGGGAGCGAGGTTTCAATTGTTGTAACCGCACGGTCTCCATTACCAGTCTGGCAGTACAGTAGATCGATAGACCTCCCTGCGGAGGATGTCGGTTTGCAGATTATTGGGTTAGACTTTTTTTAGGATAAACCAAAGTGCAAGGAAGCAATGCAACCACGCTGCCGTGGAGTATTTCGTGTATTTGTATGGAGGTTTAGGTAATGGTTTACACTTGACTAGCGTGATACATTAACCTCCCCAAGGAGCTCTGTTGTGTCATGTTAGAGACTAAGGTAAAGTGGTGAGTTAATCATGTTTAGTAAGAGTTATAAGAAAACAGGTTAATTGAGAATAGTTCTCACCCGCACTAGCTTCGTGCGACCCCACTGCCGGGGAGTAAGCAGTGGTGTGTTTGGGTCGTCATTTTATGTATGATAGTACAGTTTGGTAGATATCTGACTTATTGTGTATGCTAAATTGAAAGAATATATATCATTACATTATACATGACTCATATAAGGTTGTTACACAAATGTTTACATTTACAATATGTTTGATATGGATATGGCTGGCAAACTTCACTTGATTTGGAATAAATAATATACTCACGGGCCAAATTACTTTGCCTTGAAAAAATAAGTTAGACTTACTCACTATTCACAAGGGACCTACTAGAAAGAAAGGAAAGGGCAAGGTTGCTATTGTAGGAACCAAGTCCATGAGGAATTCAGCAAAAGATAAGTGTTTCTTTTGCAAGAAAACTAGGGCACTGGAAAAGAAACTACACTAAGTACATAGCTACTCTTCCTACAAAGACTGCTAAGCTATCTGGTGAAGGTGTGTTGATATCTCACTTAGTTGAGTCATTCGTAGTTGAGAGTCCACCAGTTTCCTGGTGGGTGGACTCAGGTTCAACTGACCATATCTGTAATATGTTACAGGAGCTCAGGCTAGGCTAAAGGCTTCACGATGGGTGTTGTACCTTATGGTCAGGGACAGTACACTAATAGTAGTCTTAAGTATAGGAGATGTTAGCTTAGACTTTAGTAATAGAGTTTTGTTTTTAAAAAAATTATTTATTTGTAGCTACGCTGCACAGGAATTTGATTTCTTTATCTCGTTTTATGAATAATTTTTATTCAGTTGATTTTGATAATGAAAATATTAATATGAGAAATAAATTGTATATTTGCATATGTACATGAACAAATTTTTTATTCATGTTATTTCCTTATCAAAACTATAGTAATTGTTTAAATGAATCTAACGTAAGTTCACATGTTCAATCTTCAAAAGAAAACAACTTGAAAGGGATATTGCCTACACATGGCACCAATGTTTAGGTCACACTAATTCGAACAGGATCCAAGGACTGGTGAAAGATGGACTGATAGTGGTTTTGCACTTGAGGTCATTACCTGTCTGCAAATCCTGCATAGAAAGAAAGATGAGCAAGTATGTCTTTAAGAGTAAAGGCAACAGGGGTGGTGGCTTGCTTGAGCTGGTTCACATAGATGTATGTGGACCAATATGTGTTCAGGAAAGAGGTGGGTATGAGTATTTAATCACGTTTACTGATGATTACTCAAGGCATGGATATGTTTACCTGGTTAGACATAAGTTGGAGAAATTCAAAAAAGCAGAAAGTTGAATTTTAAAAGCTATTAGGTAAACAAGTTAAGTCATTTCGATTAGATAAAGGCGGTGAATATTTTTCGGGTGAATTTTTGGATTTCCCAACTGCAAATGAGATGAAATCTCAGCTTTCTGCTATGGTTACACCGCAGCAGAATGGGGTTGCACATAAAAGGAATAAGGACGATTTTTGCTAAAGTTTTATAATTTAAAAGATTTTTTTTTAAAAATACAATACAAAATACTTAGAGAAGCATTTTGCAAGTAAGCTAAAAAAAAATAATATTAAAAGAAAATGACAATAGTTCTAAACAGCTAGACACAACTTAAGATATAATGGATGCATTGGATGCACCTACTAATAGGAACGAGAATGTTCCAGGTACACGAAAGCTTAGGTGTGGTGGGAGGATTGTCAGGACACCTGACAGGTTCATAGCAGGAGCCTTAGTGGTTGACCGTGGCATTGAATCTGGTCCTTTTAGCCACATTAAAGCAATTAAGTGTTCTAGTTTTGTGCAATCGGTTGCTCAAATCATGCGTGTATAAATGATATTAAGAGAAAGTATTGACTTTCTTAGTGTTATATGTCAACAATATACTACTCATTAAGAATGATGTAGGGGTGTCATTAGTTGTAAAGGTTTGGTTGTCAGGATAGCTCGATATGAAGGACATAGGAGAAGCCAGCTCCACTCTTAGGATTAAGCTTCTGCGAGGTCGTAAGAGTAGGATGTTAGGTCTCTCTCCAGCCACTTATATTGACAACATGTTTTCAAGGTATAGCATGAAGTCCCTCTCTCTTTTGAGTAGTGTTCTAGGACACCTCAAAAGGAGGAGCAATTAATAAATATTCAATACGCTTTGGCAGTGGGAGCCTCAGGTATGCCATGTTATGCATGAGACTTGATGTCTGCTATGCTATAGTATAGTATGCAGGTGTTATGCTAATCTGGGTTCAATGAACTAGGTGGTAGTGAAGTATTTTCTCTAGTTCTTGAGAAGACCTAAAGATCATTTGCCGATCTTTCAAAGTGACGAGCTGGTTCTAGTTGGATATATTGTTTTAAGACTTCCAGTTAAATTAAACTAATAGACGTTCGACGTCTGAGCATATCTTTACCCTTGGAGTGGGAGCCATTAGTGAGAGGAATGTCATGCAGTATTGTATTGCTGACTTCACAATAGAATAATTGTGCTCATTAAGGGTTAGGCTCAGTAGACCTTTGGTTCAAACTTAAAAGGGGTGAGTATGGACTTTGTCATAAATTGGATTTAGGACAAGTGGGAGATTGTTAGGAGCAGTGTCCTGAAATCCAGATTTATTCTGGATATATCGTTTTAATTAATAAATAAAATTGAAGTTCTAGTCGTTTCCCCTTTAAATTTGCACATGTGAGCATTTATACTGCATGTGATTTTCTTTTGGGAGACATCCATGAGATGTCCTCAGACTACAATTTACAAGTTTGTTCGCTTATGAGACTAAGCCACAGATAGACTTGGAACAAATGGTATGGCTTGTTGTTTGAAAGACTCGTAGTCGAAGACAAGTTTGGACCACTTGTGTGTTAAGATTGTAAAGTGACACTTTATATGACTTGTTTTGGTCATGCGGATGTGGATCCAAAAGTGTTAGGTTAGTGTGTTTAATAAGATTGACACACTGAGTTGGGCCATGTGGGTTACTTATTTCTAGACTACTATCGGAGATGAGTGATTCACGTTGTATTGTTTGAACGATGACTCTAAATCCTGAGAGTAATCTGGACTTGCGCATGGAGCGTTAGTTACTCCGGTGTACTATAAGTAAGGTCTAAACAAATGACTGAAATCCCACGTACTCTGGGTAACGGCGTGAAATGTGACAAGGATTAGGTATTCAATAGGGAATCTACAGTCTCTTATGATATACAAATGTCCCCTTAGTTGATTTGCAAATATTTTAATAGTTCAGAAACTTTGGGCAAAGTATTCTAAGTGTTTGACATTTGGAGTTTATATTGTGAAAATGTTCAAGTATAAATGAATTATTCAGTGAAGGACGAGTCAGTAACTAATAGAGAAGTCGTGAGAAGGATAATGGTAGTGGTTATATTTATCCTTTGTCATGGACATCGAGTGGAGGGGTTGTTGTCATCAATACAGTCTATTAGGGAGATATTGAATAAATAATTTACGTCTAGAGTGCAGTAAGATTTATTTAGTGGAATTAAGTCCCATTAAATGGCAATTAAATTATTACATGAGATGATTAATTTAACCCATTTGGAGCTAGATTTAAATTGTCCCTGAGATCCCTGCGCAAGCCTCTGTATTTTATTGCCATTGGAAAAATATTAAAGAATTCATGAAATGAATTATTTATTCATAAGATGGGTAAATTAATTTTTCCAAACATTATTCATGAGATGAATCAAAATTAAAAATTATAAAATAAAATAATTTTGGAAAATTAAAATTTATAAGATGGAGTTTTTACATATGGGAAACAAAGCAAAAAAAAAAAAAAAAAAAAATCAAAATCGCGTGTAAAACAGGTCGCAATCCGCCCAAACTAAAACGGACGAACAAGCGTGCGACACGTGCCGTGCACTGGGACGTCTACTATGGGTATCCACATCGCCACCCGGGGATGAATCACGCGAAGACACGTGGCACGCGCTCACATGCCAGAGCACGCGTGAGCTTGACCATGAAACGCAGCGTTTTAGTTGCTTTTTTAAATGATACGACGCGTTTTGTTTTAAACTGGGCAATCTCACATAAAAAAAAATGGATTTTTTCGCTCCGTTGTACTCCTACAAATAGAGTTGCTTATTCCAAGGTTTGGCATTCAATTTTGAAACAAGTCTTAGTGTTTCTGGAAATAGTTTCGGAGACCTAATTGGATAGAAAAATTTCCGTTGAAATTTTTCTTTCCTCAGTTTAATATTTTTCGGAGTCCACCCTTCGGGCAGTTTGAGGTAATTACATAGAAGATCGCGGGGTCTTGATTTTCTTGGTATTCTTTATTATTGGAGTAATTCCCGGTATGTTTTTCTTTCTTTCTTCTTTTAGTTTCACTTTTCTTACAGTATCCGTCATTATGCCTATTTAAGTTTATGTATTATTATGAATGTATTAGAGTAAAAGGCCTATAGATCTAAATTAAGAATTTAGATCTGTTGATTTAAATTATGAATTTAAATCAGTAGATTTAAAATTAAGAATTTTAAAAAGACCGTAGGTTTAGAGTTATAAATTCTAAACATGTTCCGTTGCGTTAACTTTATGAAGTAGAGAGAATTTTTTAAGTTCGTCCCAACGACCGGTATTAGGGCAAAGGGTTTATAGAGATAAACCTATTCTCGGGAACTCTGGCACGTTAGGTGTCATGAAGCATGACTCTCCAACCGGGGGCTTAGGTAGAGAGAAGAGTCTTCTACTCTAAGTGCTCTAATAGGTGCCTATTGTTGTAACTATAGTTGAGAACTGTGAACCCAATAAGTGGTATCAGAGTTTATTTTCCAACATAATTCATATCTTTTCCCAACACATCTGAAGTAGCACTGATAGAATGAAGTTGCCCAATCTAATGATAACTCCCCTTCTTAAGCACACCCTGTAATTACTTCCCACTGATCAGCTGTAGATGTCATTGCTCCTTAATTTCTTGCAACTGAAGCTGTTGGCCATTCCTCTCAAATGACACAGTCAAGTGAGTAAAATCAAAGAGCCAAGGGCTGATGGTCTTCATCCTATCAACCCCTAAGACCATATCACAACCTCTTAGACTAAGCACTATGCTCAAAATTATGCCCTTGCATCAGCCACTTAAAGTTCTTGCATTTAGTCTGTGTCAGGATGGAGTTACCACCTGCTACTGTAACTGCCAGAGGAGTGGTTTTAATCAACTCCTGCCCAACCATCCTTACAATCTTGGGATCTGCAAAGCTATGTCTACTCCCGCTGTCTATCAAAATCCGTAGAGTCTTATGTCCTGCTTCTCCCTTGATTCAAATGGTGTTGTGTGAACCACTACAAGTCAAGGCCTTGACAGAAATCACAATCTCATCTTCATCAAGCTCCTCCAATTCCTCTTCTATACTTTGTCTACTCCCGCTGTCTATCAAAATTAGCAGAGTCTTATGTCATGTTTCTCCCTTGATTCAAATGGTATTGTGTGAACCACTACAAGTCAAGGCCTTGATAGAAATCACAATCTCGTCTTCATCAATCTCATCCAATTCCTCTTCTATACTCTGTCCACTCCCACTATCTATCAAAATCTGTAGAGTCTTATGTCCTGCTTCTCCCTTGATTTGAATGGTATTGTGTGAACCACTACAAGTCAGGGCCTTGACAGAAATCACAATCTAATCTTCATCAAGCTCCTCCAATTCCTCTTCTATACTCTGTCCTGGGTCAAGTTCATTTTTACCCCCCCCCCCCCCTCTTCTTCAGCTGCAACTATTCTAGAGGTTGACATGAAGTATTTTGGATCACATTTATGCCTAAAGAAACAACGCTGATTGCACTTGAAACAAAGCGTCTGAGACCTCTTTTCTTCCAAACACAAGGGCCTATTATTTGCCTAAAAAGACTTGGATGTTGAAGCTCCAACTAGTGCAATTCTTCGCCTCCGAACTTTAGGAGTGGCCAAAACCATGCACTCTACTTTTCTTGCCTTAGAGTGAGCTCGAGACGAAGATGTAGGATCAAAAGCCTTAACCATATTCTTGATTTTTGGCATAAGTCCACTCAAAAAACTCGAAATATAATAAGCCTCCTGAGCTTCTAGATACACTATCAACATCCTAGCTCTTAGACTCTCAAATTTGGACATATATTCCTTTATAGTTGTTGTTTGAGTCACCTTATTGAAATTATCCACAATATCACTGATATCTTCATCCCCGTATCTTTCACATAGTTCTACCAAAAACTCAGGTCATGAAATTGCAGGATTGCTAAGCACTAAGCTATAATACCACAATTCTAATTCACCATGCAAATAAACAGAGGCCAGCTCTGCCTTTTCAACCTTAGCAATGTTATAGAAATGAAAGTACCTTTCTCATTTCCTAACCCAAGATTGTGGCATTGCTCCATCAAAAGGCTCCAAGTCCACTCTTGGCTATCTAAATCCATTACTACTTGTAGTCGATGCACTATCTCCGCTATCATGAGGTCCTAGTGGAGGAGTCGGATCCGGTGGTCCAACTTGTTGGCTTGTTCTGAACAGTTGGCTTGCTGGAAGAAGAATACTCTCTCCAACAACTGGAATCTGCCTTTGCACTTGCTGCTGTAATCCTACCAGCTGCTGTGATTGCATCTCAAATCTCTGTGATTGTGCTTTAAACTTCCTATCCATGTCTCTCATCATTGACAAAATCAAATTCATCATCTGATCAATCTGATCAAGTTGATTACTACTTGAATAAGTTCCAACTACAGTAGCAGCACAAGTAGCAATGTTATTAGCAGCATTGGAAGCTACAGTAGCTCGCGTAGTCATAACTCCTACCATCCGCTGATTTCTTATGTCTGGATAGGATTGTGAACAATTGAGGAAAGAATCGAATAGATAAAGCTTGGCAAATGCGAATGCCATCAAATTGAAGCAAAGTCAATCCGATTGTATGCAAATCTCAAGCTCTTATACCAATTGTTATGAATCAAGATCAATCTTGATTCATAACCTAGGTTTGTAGACTTTAGATGAGGGAAAGAAGTGAAAGGAGATGAGAATTCGAGACAAGAGAAAGAATCCAAAGATGTTTTTATTGATAAAATGATTATTACAAGAGATTGAACCATTAATACTAATTCTAGATACCATGCATCAAGACTAACAACCAAACGGCTCTAACTAGCTTAGCCACCAAACTGACCACCAACCGACTAAAGAAAGTGAAAACAACAACCAACACAATCGCCTTTTCCGCAAAGGGACAATTGAAAAGCAATTGGACTAAAACAATGTAAAAGATGTTCCTTGTACATCAAAAACACTCCAAGCATAACAGCGAAGTCCCCTAGTTCTAAAATGATTTACCCCATCGTTAAGGAAATGACTCAGGCAAACTCCCCCAGCCATAAAATGACTTACACCATCATTAAAGAAATGACTGAGGTGAAGTCTACCAATCCTAAAATAATTTACACCGTCGTTAAGGAAATGACTGAGAAAAAGTCCCCCATTCCTAAATAATTTACACCACCATTAAGGAAATGATCGAGGCAAAGTCCCTCAATCCTGAAAAGGCTTACACCACCATTAAAGAAATGACTGAGGCAAAGTCCCCTAATTCGAAAATGATTTACATCGTCGTTAAGGAAATGGCTAAGCCGAAGTCCCCTTAGTCCTAAAATGATTTATGCCACTATTAAGGAAGTGACTAAGGTGAAGTCCCCCAGTCATAAAATGATTTACGTTGCTCTTAAATAAATGACTTGGGTGACGTCCCCCATTCCTAAAATGATTCGTACCACCATTGAAAGAAAGATCAGCTCGCCCTAATCTCATTGTTGGTTTATGTTCTACTAAGTTAACTTCATCTTTGGAAACTAGTTTAGAAGCTATTATTGAATCATCAATGTTAAGAGATAATTATATTTTGTGGCTTGTCAGGAAGGTCAAGTGCGGTGGGATCCAATCTTGCAAATTAAATAGTCCTTCTAGCATTATGAAGGAAAATCGCAGGTGTGGTGGCACATAGAGCTTTTAGGGTGATGTGGCAACCTAAGCTTGACTTTGATGATTAGTTTGATTTGATAATTTCCTTGTACATGTATTAGATAGCTAGGTAAGAGATTCATGGAATAGTTGAATCAACTATGAATGAAGTGACGAGAAAGATCAAATGTTTTAGGGGTTCAAAGGCCATTATGAGGTCTCTTAAAGTCTTTTGAACAAATCAAATAATTTGATATAGATCCATTTAATGTTTTCACACTTAGCCTTCATATGTGCTTTTTGATTTGCACTTTTGCCTTAGTATTAGATTGTGCACTTGCCTTAAGATGTTGGAATCATTAAAAGTTGGGTTGATGACTTAGTTCTTCTCTTGTAGCCAATCCATGATTATTGACTTTGATTATTTTAATAGTTGATAAGTAAGAGCTTTGGTGAAACAAAGTTCCCCACGAGAGGGATTTAGTATGGTTGGCATTTGTCTAGTGTAATAGCCAGTGAGGGTCGACATGAATTTTATATTTGCTTTTTTAATCACGCCTTTTTGAGAGAATATAGGAGTAAGTTCATAATTGTAGATACTAAAAGATGGAAGAATACTGATAACTTGACTAGAGGTTGTGGTGAGAGTTTGTTCAAGCAAAGTTTGGTGAAATAGGAACCTATTAAAGTGGAATTATGGCAAATATTAACTCCTTAGCATTTGATTTAAAGTAGAACTTACTCGAAGAATGGTTAAGTTGGTTGTGTATTAATTGTTGATTTAATTGATGCTACAATAGTTTAAGATGGTACGTTGTAGTTCTATTAGTCGGTCTACAACAAAAGAAGTTTAGATATATGTGATATTTATGTGATGCAGGTGATGCAAACAGTTTCTCAACAGGTTCCCAACACAATTTGTGTGTGATTTTTATTACCTAACGAAGCTAAAACACATAAATGATATATAGAAATAAGTTGTAGGTTTTACTAGAGGTCATCACCTGAAGAATTTTTGATCTGTGCCTAATTAATAGAAGTGGATCGGTATTTTATTCATTCCTAACTGTGCATACAAAGGAATTTAGTCACTTGTGACTCACTATGAGAAATGGTCTAATTGAGGCCCTCGGGGATAAAAAGCAGATAGCTTTTGATTTTATACAATAGCTGGATGTGTTGGTAAAATAAATCGTAGAGCAGACCTATGGTGCAAAATAGGGATAGAAAGAGCCTTACTTTTAGAAAAAATACAAAAGAGATTCGGATGAGGAAACGTATTCAAGGACAAATAGGGTAAAGCTAGAACAAGTTAGATGAATTATTTTGGTTGCTAGCACTAGGGCAGTTGTTGTTATCGTTGTTGTTACTGTATGAACAAATTGATGAACATTGATTTCATTGGGGTTTAATTGAGTAAGAATGAAATGCAAGGAAAATCAACTCATTAGAAATTAATCAAATAAGAATTGGTTCAACATGAATTGCAACGAAAGCTGAATTTAAATAAGGTATAATTGAATGAGAATTATGACAAAAATAGACTCTAGGATTGTTGAAAAACTGACCAAATTGGGGTTTAATTATCCCGAGATTGTAGCGAAATTTTTTTTTAATCAAGGTAGAACTAAATTGAGATTATAACGAAAACTCGTTTAATTAGGGTTGAACTAAATTGAGATTGTGATGAAAATTGGTTCAATCAGGGTTGGGCTAGATTGAGATTGTCGTAGAAATTGGTTCAATCAAGGTTGAGCTAAATTCATATTGTAATGAAAATTAGCTCAATGAGGGTTGAATTAAATTGAAATTGTTACGATAATTGGTTTAAATGGGGATGAACTAACTAAGCTGAAAATGTAAAAAAAATTAGTTCAATCTGAGTTGGATTAAACCAAAATTGTAACGAAAATTGACCCATTTAGGGTTGAATTGAATAGAGATTGGTTTGATGAAACTTAATCCATTTATGGTTGAATTAGATTAAGGTTATAGTCAAAATTGGCCCAAGTTGCGGTTGAATTAAACTAAGATTGTCATGAAATATGATATTTTTGAGTTGAATTAAATAAAGATTGTAATAAAAACAGACCCCTTTAGGATGGAATTAAACAAAGATCGTATAAAAATGGACCTTTTTGAATGGAATTAAACAAAGACTGTAATAAAAATTAACCCTCGTAGGGTTTGAAAGAGAAAGAAAGGATTTGAATGGTTTGACCATGGTTGGTGGTTGTTGACTGGTGATGGCCGGTGCGCCGGTGGTGAGGTACGACGGAGCAATGGTGGTAAATGGCACTCGTGTGGTGGCCGAAGACAAAGCCTTGTGTGGATGTTGAAGATGGTGGTCACCAAAGCATGGTGGGCTATGCGCCAAGGTGGGCCAAAATCTGGGCGAGCAAGGCGTGGGCGAGCCAAGTTCGGGTGAGCCAAGTTTTTGGCGAGTCAAGGTCGAGCGAGCCACGAATTGGGCGAGCCAGATCTGGGGCGAGCCATACGATGGTCGAACCAGATCCTGGCGAGCTAGGCTTTGGCGGTGCTGGTTGCTAGCGATGGTAGTGAGGGTTTAGACGGTGGTGTGGTCACATGGGTGGTGAAGGTGTTGGTGAAGATGATGGTCAAACTTCAAATGACAGTCAAAGCTTATCATTTTTTTATTTTGTTTACCTTTTTTCTTAATTAAGTATCCCGTAACTTTAAACAGAGATAACTCTTAATCCGTCAGGAGTTAAACTACAAGTCACATGTTGGCCCTAAAGCCATGTACATTGTAATTTTGATGATAACAACCATTTAGTGGTTTGCAGTGCTTAAATTGTGCTAATCATATTTTGAGGTGACTCATAAGAAAGCCAGGAAAATCAAGGTTAATCATGTTGATACGAAGCTTTATAAGATGATGAATCAAAAAGAAAAAGAGATCAAAGTCGAATTGAAGATTCATCCAAATTGAAGAGAACGTGATCCGAGTCGAAGCGGCTTAAAGTTGTTTGTTTCTATTTTCGAGGACTTAGAATCGGGATATATCAATTGAGGCCAAATCTCAATATTAATATGTGATGCTCTAACAAAAATATTTTTGAAATATTTTTAAAATTTGATTTCCAAATTTTATTTGAAAAATATTCAATTCAAAATTTAAACCAATTTAAGTTGTTAATGAAAATATTTTTCAAGATTTGTATTTTGAAAAGCATGATCAAATCAAACAAGATAAATTTTACATGGGTGATTATTTAGCTTGACTCATTCAATCAATCATGAACAAAGCAAACAAAGAAATTAATTCAAAATTTAAGCTAAAATGGTAATCAATTAATTTACTTAGCTAATATGGTAAATCAACCCATCAATCAAGCTAATTGATCAAAATCATTCAAATACACCAAGGCATGCTAAGTGTCGACACACAGAAGGGATGCGTCGACACAAAGACATACAGTAGCCAACTAATGCAGATGTGTGTCAACATACAGCACTGCAACAGTTCTAACGGCTGCATTTTACATTTGATTTCTTTCCAATTTTTCAAAAATTTTCCCAACAGCTCCTGTGTTATCTTGGCCTATAAATAGGGCTTAAAATCTTTGATAAAATCATCCAATTCTTCAAGCTTTTATTCATCAAAAGTTTTTGAGTTCTACTTGCACTTTAATGTTCTAATCTTTTGTTTTTCTTTAAGTTTTTCTCCAGCATCACTAGTTCTCTATAATGTTGATCATTAAGCTTAATTTGCATATCATTAGCTTTGGCTAAGCTCGATCTAGTGCCAATTCACTCTTGAAAGAGTGATGAATTTGAGTGCTTTAATTCTTTCACTACTTTAATTCATTTCATTGTAAAGGTTGGATCATGAGTCTACAGCTACAAAAGGATCAGTTGTAAAATGTTGGTCTTGAGCCTACGTACAAAAAGATAGGTTGTAAAGGTTGGACCTTGAGCCTTATTTTAAAAAGGATCATCAATCTTAAGGAGTGGACTAGCTTCCGATTTGGAAGTGAACCACTATAAAAACCTTTGTGCATCTTTTTATTCTTACCTTTATCTTTTTCATTTCACAGTCATCGTCTAACTTTCAATTTAATTTTTGGCTCATAAAGTTTAAGTTTTCAATTATTAATAAAGAACCTGATTCACCCCTCCTAGGTCGCTCTTTGGGCCTTCATCACATATCGAAACGAAGCCCTCGAAGAGCTCTATACTGTTAGGAACAGTGTCCTGAAATCTAGATTTATTATGGATATATTATTTAATTAATAAATAAAATTAAAGTCCTAGTCATTTCCTAGTTAAATTTGTGTAAGCAAGCATTTATACTGCATGTAATTTTCTTATGGGAGACATCCATGAGATGGATGTAGTCCTCGGACTATAACTTACATGTTTGTTCTAAGTGGTTTATGAGACTAAGCCACAGATAGACTTGGAACAAATGGTATGGATTGTTGTTTGAAAGGCTCGTAGTCGAAGACAAGTTTAGACCACTTGAATGCTAAGACTATAACGTGACACTTTAGATGACTTGTCTTGGTCATGTGGATAGAGATCCAAAAGTGATGGGTTGGTGTGTTTAATAAGATTGACATACTGAGCTGGACCATGTGGTTTACTTATTTGTAGACTACCATCAGGGATGAGTGATTCACATTGTACTATTTAAACGATGACTCTAAATCCGGAGGGTATTCTAGAATTGTGCATGGAGCGTTAGTTACTTTGGTGTACTATAAGTAAGGCCTAAATGCCTGACTGAATTTCCACGTACACTGGGTAGTAGCGTGAAGTGTGTCAAGGATTAGGTATTCAATAGGGAATCTGTAGTCTCATATGAGATACAAATGTCCCCTTAGTTGATTCGTAAATATTTGAATAGTTCAAAAACTTTGGCCAAACTATTCCAAGTGTTTGACATTTGGAATTTATACTGTGAATATCTTAAAGTATAAATGAATAATTCAGTGAAGGGCGAGTCAATAACTAATGGAGAAGTTGTGAGAAGGATAATGGTTATATTTATCCTTTGTCATGGACATTTAGTAAAGGGGTTGTTTTCATCAATACAATCTATTAGGGAGATGTCGAATAAATGGTTTAAGTCTGGAGTGCAGTGAGATTTACTCAGTGGAATTAAGTCTCATTGAATGGTAACTAAATTATTTCATGATATGATTAATTTAACCCAGTTGGAGCTAGATTTAAATTGTCCCTGAGGTCCCTGTTCAAGCCTCTATATTTAATGCCATCAGAAAAATATTAAAGAATTCATGGGATGAATTATTTATCAACAAGATGGACAAATTAATTTTGCAAAACGTTATTCGTGAGATGAATACAATTTGAAAATTATAAAATTAATCAATTTTAAAAAATTAAAATTCAGAGGATGAATTTTTACATGTGGGAAACAAAACAAAAAAATAAATAAATAAAAGAAAATTGCACAGGGCTCGGGATCGGTGGCTAATTCGTGCAGCCAATCAGCGCGCGACACGTGTCACGCGCTGGGCTGCCTAATTGGAGGATCCGCGAGCGCGTGCTCCGGACAATCAGAGGCCGACATGTGGCACGCGAAATAAGGTAAAATAATCTTATTTGAACTGCCTGTAAAATGCGGCGTTTGGAGTGTTTCTAAATATGAAATGCTGCGTTTTAACGTTTTAACAGTGAATTCGACATCAAAAAATTAGGGGCTTTTCTCTCCGATATACTACTATAAATAGAGATACCTATTCCAGAGGCTTTGCATTCAATTCAAACAAATTATTTTGGGTTTTTGGAATTGTTTCGGAGACCTAATTGGAGAGAAAATTTTTCTTTGAAATTTTTCTTTACACAGTTTAATATTTTTCGGAGCACACCCTCTGGGCAGCTCGAGGTTATTGTGTAGAAGGCAGCTCGGTCTCGATTTCCCGATTCTTTAAAGATTATTCTTATTTTTTGGTTTTCTTTATTTGGAACAATTCCAAGTATGTCTTCTTTCCTTTACTTTTAGTTTTCACATTTCTATTTATTTATAATATTCATTATTTTGCCTGTTTAAGCTTATGTGTTGTTATGAATGTATTACAGTAAAAGCCTGTAGATATAAATTGAGAATTGAGTTATGTAGATTTAAATTATGAATTTAAATCTATAGATTTAAAACTAGGAATTTTAAATCCACCCTAGGTTTAGAATTATGAATTCTAAATCATTCTGCTATGTAAACTTTATAAAAATAGAGAGAATTTTTTAAATTCATCCCAACAACTGGTATTAGGGCAAAGGGTTGATAGAGATAAACCTATTCTTGTGAACTCTTGCATGTGAGGTGTCGCAAAGCGTGATTCTCCGACCGAGGGCTTAAGTAGAGAGAAGCGTCTCCTACATTAAGTTCCCTAATAGGTACCCCTTGTTGTGACCACAGTTGAAAAATTATGAACCAAACGATCGGTATCTGAGTTTATTTTATCCACAAAGTTTATGTCATTTCTCAAAATATACAATATGTGAAATTTTTTGTATTTAATGAAAAGATGGCAAAGACGTGGTGGGAGTTTCTCCGACATGATACTGATTGGTGACCTATATAACTTGTTCTTGCGACTTAAGCAAACATAGCTCTTATTCTTAGGGAAGCCATGAGTCAAATCATTTATCAAGACAAAGCTCTTGAAGATTTCATTGTAATTAGAATGATTCCTCGACTTCTTAGATCAAAGAAAGTATATAAAAGGTTAATTGGGAGAACATTGTGTTTTTTTGTTAGGTAACTTATTGAAGAGTTCCAGGTACCTACAATGACATTTGGAGTTTTTGATAAAAGAAAGTGTATGAAGAGCGATTGCTGCATGCAACAATCGGTAAGACTTATAACTTGCCTTACAACATAAAACGTGTATAACTTTCAATCCATGAAGAGTTATGGATGGAATTATATTATCAAAATGAAGCTCTTGAAGAGTTCTAGGTGCCCTTGATAAGTTTTCAAATTTTTGGTCATGAAAAAGATAAAAAGGACATACAAAGGATGTAGCAATACTTCACTTTAACCCAAACAATGGTCCTTGTAGTCTCAGGAACATGCCTTAGACAGGTAGAAAAGATATAAAAAGAGTTTGTTCAAGCAAATCTCTTTTATTGTTCGACAACGTTTGTGAGTTTTTGGTTACGTTTGTGATCGAATCTCAAACATAAGCTAAGAATAAGAGAGTATGGGATGAGAAAGAAGTGGAAGGAGATGAGCAAATAGAGAGAGAATAAGATGAGAACAGAAGTTGATCTCAAAGAGATTTGGTAATTTTCATTGAATGAATTAGAATTACACTTGATCAACCTATTTATAGGAAATACAAAGCAAACAAGACATTGAACCTAGACTTAAGCTCTAACCGACTCACTAGAAAAATATATAAATCACCCAAAATATCTAACTAACATAACTACCTGAGGTATTTGACGCCTACTGCAGGATATTACAACCTCAACACACAAATTAGCATTATTACATCCACAACTTAAGGAAATGCTACTAATTATAATACCAACTAACTAATACCACTTCCCTACACCAACTACCATCATATAGCAGGACAATACAACAACACCCGCAGCATAGCAGCAGCACCAACATAACAGCAGTGAGCACCAGCAGCCAGGACACCAACAGCCCACGCCTCGGATTCTCGCATTCATTACATTCCCTTCCCCTTGAAAACATTCTTGTCCTCAAGAATGGAAGAGAGTTGTAACAATGTAGATCACTTAGCTTGTGAAAAGATAACTGAACTTCTTGTATATGAAGTGTTGAAGTTCTTGCTGAAAACCTGCAGCTGAGTATGTCTCTTGTTGCTCAAAATGCTTGTGCTTGAATGTATAATCCTCTTCAGGAGGTCTGCATTGATCAAACCAAGCTAGCCAAAAATCAACCATCAGCCCATGACACACCTTGTTATAGTTAATGCCGCTTAAAACACCATCTTGCTGCAAAGAACCATAATCCGCCACAGCAACCCTGTCATTCTGCTTGTAAGATGCTGTACAACAGAGTTTGAATGTCATCAAACCCCTAAGTATGCATATGAACACCTTTAACTTCTCGGGAGGCCTTCCAAACTCAAACCAAGAAAACCCAACATCAAAATCAGCTTGTAAGCATTCCCAAATGCAGTTAAAACAACCACATATCTTGATTATGGTAGCAAAACACAAAGTAATTCCATAAGATTGCAGCTACAACTCTTTCATCTTGGATCTTATCCAAAATTTGTATTGTTTAAACATCCACATACTAAACCAACTTAGACCATGCTCAACAAACTCTTGATTGCTTTCCGAATCCACATGTTGTGCGGTAGATCCTAGAATTTCAGCAGTATCTACCCAAGGCCACTCATAGCTGCGGAAATCACAAATTTCAATTCAATTCTTGGCCACATGGAAGCTTCTTGATGCGAACAAGCTATTACATCTTCCCAAAATCATGATAGCACCAATCACATTCCATTTGAGCATCTCATTTACTGCTGTCAGTGAAAGAATTGTAATGCTCCATTGAATTTCAGCAGCCACTACTACTTCTATGGCTTGAACCTTGATTATGAACTTACAAGATCTGAAAGTCCCAGCCCTTCCTTCCCAAACTCTTGCATAGACCACACAAACTAAGAGTTCATAAACCATTGTTGAATGCCAATTGCACAATGTCATAACTTGAACACCCAAAACATTCCAATCGACACTGACTTTATTACAGTTCACACATTCATGCCAGTTCTCAAGTCTTTCCTGGATCCAAAGCTCATCCAACCACCAAATATACCTCAAATGGTCAGGCTTTGCTTTCTTGTCAACCATCTCGAACATGAGTAACGAATATAGCAAGTGTAGACACCAAAAGAACTCTTGAGTAGCTGAAAACTTCTTCAAACACAGAGTAGTTCTGTCCCAAACTACCATGCTGATTTTCACACCCATTTCAGCTAGAGTTGGCCTTGATGTTGCACTAATCTTCTCTCTCCAAACACTAAGGAAATATTGGGGCGTGTGCATATAAGTTTTCCATTCGGAACACCCACAGTAGATCACCCCCACACCTGCAGAATCTGCATCTGGACAGAAGGCTTTAGAAGATGTTTGTTCCAATCTTCACGTGCTACCATCATCGGCTTGACTTGGCTTTGCTTACTATCTTTAGTTGCAAACAAGCAGCTCACAACACCATCAACTCCTCTCTGAACTGCTTCTACTTCGGCAGCAAAACAACCTGAGAGACCTTGATTGAATGGCTCAAGCTTAGCTACGGCACTTGTTCCAATCCCATTACAGTCCAGCGCTGTCATTCCAGCCACATTGTAGGAACCAGATCCTACCAAAGCCTCAAGGGAACTTCCAACTTCAACCCCATCAGTTAACACACCTGCTGTACTGTTTTTGGCCTGGTCAAAAATCGGTTTTAGCATATTACTGCATTTATACACATCCAACCGCTCAATTGCTTGAATAGGAATCAAGCTTTGTTTGTTGTGAACCTTGAAACGCACTCTCGCAGCTTGGGTGCTTCTTTTCAGCAAAAATTCAACTCCTCTCAGCTTCATATAGTCTTGAGAATCCTCTCCTGGATCGGGAGGAAACTTATCACAAGGACTTGCACTTGGATAAGTCACAACTCCACTCATATAAAGGAATAGATCATCCCGAACTTGCCGGTCGGTATGCTGACAGTGCATTTCAGCCACTATACAATCGTAATCATTCACCCAGCACAAGGGACCGTGCAAAGCATCCAAGATGATGTTGTTCTGGTTCTGAATTAACACTCCTGCACGCCCAAAAGAGAACTTAAGCATACCCTGATCAATAATTGAAGACACTGCAGCAGCATAATTGATTTCCCAATCAGAATAACCTTGCTCAGCAGTGAAAGTGCTTCTGGTCTGCATATAAGCCTGCCATGGAGTCATACTTAACCAATTTGGTGATATACCAACATGTACATCGGTAAAATCAGCTTAAGTTATTTCTTGTTGATCAACAAGCATCCTAACTTCTACCGGTGAATCATCCTGATGTCCCATAACTGAATTGGATTCAATTAAGGCAACCACAGGTTGTCCATTGTACTGTTCTTGCGAATTCAGAAGCTCCTTAGGCGACACACAACCTCACGCTTCAATTTCGGCTTAGTAATCTTCTTTTTACCCCAAAAATCTTTCAATGCTTCGTTTAGATGATTCCTCTTGGCCTTACTCTTTGCTTTCTTTAACATTTCGTTGACATGAAAATCGTATTTCCATTCCGGATGCATGTCATACCGTGCCTCAACATCAGCAAGATACTCTAACTCTAGCAAAGAGTCTTCATAATGATCATCTTGTTCAAACTCAGGTTCTTCCAACTTGTTTTCATCAATTTTGGCATTCTCAGGAACGCGTTCATCTCCAACGGCAATATATTCCACTTTCTCTTTTTGCTGAACGTTGAAATTTTGTTGTCTGACGCTAACTACTAGCTCCGGAAACTCATTTGCATCAAGAACTCCCACGTAATCAAACTGATGAGTTGAACAATGCTGATTCACATTTAGCTGATGCACTTGGATCACTTCATCTTCAACTACATTAAGTGGCTTGACATTGTGCACCTCAAGCTGTAAAACCATTCTTCGAGGAATTCAACTCTCTATTATCTGCAACAATCTTTCATTATGGGGTTGTAGGATCTCCTTGAACTCGGGTGGCAAAGATACTTCGGAGTCAGTTGTAGATCCCATTTCTCTTGCTCATGGAAACTGAATTTCACACTTGATTCTGCTAAAGTAATCACCGCAGATTCCAAACCCTAACTGATGAACTTCGACTCAGAGAACTCTCGACCAGAAACCCTAATATGCAGACTTCGCACAAGAGAATTCGAACAAAACCTAACTGTGACAATTTCTTGAATAATTCAGACTAAAAATTTGAAATAGGTTCGATCTTGGTCTATAATGATGATTCAAACACGCGATTTACCACAATCTTCCGAAACGAAATCGAATTTCAACACTTCAGTCCTCAGTTCACTGTCAGATTTTTGCCTAAGCAAATCTCCACTCAATGACATATAATTCTTAAGAATCAAACACAGATTCTGATGAATTCTCACCACTTCTATGCTTATCAACACAATTTCATCACAATTCAGCAACAAAATAGATTCGGATCCAGTGTAACTTGTAGTTCAGAAAAACAGTTACTTCAACCTCAATTTCTGAAATTTAGAATCTGAATTAACCTCAATGCTGCTTGTTTTCTGATCTTTTGATTATGATCAATTGTAATGTTGATCAATAGCTCACTTCAGCTTACTGACTTCAACAAGAATAATGCAGCAACAGAAGTTCATGTGCTCAACTGATTGTGATCAAAGTACTACAATTTACTCTCAATTCTGATCACATATACGATCAACTGGCTTGCTCTTCAATCACTAAATTGTGCAGTTTAACTGTCAACAATGTGATCAACACAAGCTTGAATTCAAAGACTCACGACCGATCTACAATTGAAACTCTTTTTATGCGTTTTTCAAGCACTTTTCTCTGCAATTCTACAATAGAATTCATAACTGAATTCTTAAGCAAATTGCAATGCAATCAAAGGATATTTGATATCAAATCAAGTTTGATTTGGAAGCCAAACGAGGCTCCGATACCAATTGTTACGTTTGTGATCGAATCTCAAACGTAAGCTAAGAATAAGAGAGTATGGGATGAGAAAGAAGTGAAAGGAGATGAGAAAATAGAGAGAGAATAAGATGAGAAGAGAAGTTGATCTCAAAGAGATTTGGTAATTTTCATTGAATGAATTAGAATTACACTTGATCAACCTATTTATAGGAAATACAAAGCAAACAAGACATTGAACCTAGACTTAAGCTCTAACCGACTCACTAGAAAAATATCTAAATCACCCAAAATATCTAACATAACTACCTGAGGTATTTGACGCCTATTGCAGGATATTACAACCTCAGCACACAAATCAGCATTATTACATCCACAACTCAAGGAAATGCTACCAATTACAATATCAACTAACTAATACCACTTCCCTACACCAACTACCATCATATAGCAGGCCAATACAGCAACACCCGTAGCATAGCAGCAGCTCCAACATAATAGCAGTAAGCACCAGCAGCCAGGACACCAACAGCCCATGCCTTGGATTCTCGCATTCATAATATTTTTCTTGCCACATTTGTGTGAATAGGCTCACTCTTCTCATAAAAAATGTGAAACGACTCTAACAACTCTGAAAATTAACTCACCTAATAATAAAAATGTTGAAATCTTGCAAGAAATTCCCTGCAAGGCATGAGTTTGTGATCCTTCCCATAGACGATGCCGAAATGTTTACGACGAATTTGGTCAGTGTGCTTATTCATCGTATTGGAGTTCTACGTTAGATTGGGTTCATAAGGATGAGCGGAACTTAAGATCCAACTACACGCCCTACTCGATATTCGATGTTGGATTGAAGAAAACTGTTAGACGGGCCTATGGGATGACCCACAGGAGGCTCCTCTGATGCTCAAGTCAGTATTAATCTCAAGAGATAGTAAAAGTAGGTGATAAACAGACACAAAGAATATAAAATACATAGCCCAAGTGGAATAGGAGGCTTGAATGATCATTACTTCGAAGAGGTGAACGTAAAGGGCTGTGGGAGAAAGAGGCGTGTGATTCCCTACCTTAGAGAGGGAGAGGGTGGTATCAGGGCTGAGAGAGGAGGGGAGGAGTGTGTTGAGATACGAGGGGCCTTTTCCCCTTTTATAGAGGGCTTCGACCTTCAGGCTTGCCTGCTCTGGGTTGGCCATTTTTTGGTCGCCCACGTCTAGGTTACCCATGTCTGGGTCACCCTTTTTGGGTCGCCCATGCCTGGGTTTCCCTTTCTGTCTAGCCGTTACTGCACCAGTAAGTACTAGACTAGTAAGCATCAAGCAAGCAAGTGCCAAGCGAGTACTGGGAGAGTATTACAAATGGAGTGCAGCTTGGGTGGTGTGCTTATACCACTCACCCACTACGGGATGCCCATACTGGGTTGCCGGGCGAGCAAGTACTGATCTAGTATTTTAAACAGCTCTGTCATCTACCTCGAGGCCTTCTTGAGTATTAGTTGTGATGAACTCCAATGGAGGAGCGAGTTATGTGTTTTTCTACATCTATCAAAATTTACTATAAAATCCTATCTATTAAACACACCTAAATTGAAGTGTAGGGCGAGAGGGTGTCGAACCATAGGGACTAAGAGTGTATGAATTTAATCCATGACCTAAATTGATTTGAGGAAAAGTGATATCTTTGTGTTAATTAATCTAAAAAATGACAATTAAACTAAAGTAATCTACTACTAATTGGGAACGTGCATTAAATTGGAGCCTAGAGTTTCGAATCTATCGTTAGCCAATTATTTTTGCATTAACTATTAAATTAGGATTATTGATTGTCACACGGGTAGTGGTTTAGGCTACAAGCTTCAACCTACTAAGATAATGTTGTTAGTATTGCGTATTGACCCTATCTAACTAAAGTATAAAGAAAAAAGGCTCTACCTAACATATTGTTAATTATTACATATTGACCCAATCTAACTAAAGCATAGGAAAGATAGGCTTTAATTAACAATTTGGTTAATACTATTGCTTGATTAATTAATCCCAAGGCGACAAGCACAAAGAATTAATTTATAAATATCAATATTAACAATTAAACATTACAAACTCAATAATCATATCAATTGAATAAACAATAAAAATATAATACTTCAAAATATATATCTCAACACAGCAATTCATGTAAACAATAAAATTCACTTAAGTTAAAAGTAAACAAACGTAAAGGCTAAGATTTCATCTAAACCCAGAGAGCAAGTCAGCTCTCCATCAAGGATGATCTGGTGAAGATGGAGATGAACGAACTCATATCGGTGTTCACGCTAATTTCGCTGTAGTTCCAATTTAACGAAAAAAAGAAAAAAAAATCTAAGAGAGAGAGAGAGTTGAGAGAAAGAGAGAAAAACAAGGGTGGTGAACCCAGAGATAGAGGAGAACCCTAAAATCGAACACCCCTCACCAATTTAAACAATGCAGCTGCCTGATGGAACCCTATATGCGCTGGACCTGGCCCGAGCAGATCAGTGGTGGGCTGTGTTAGTGAGCCCGAGCTGGTGTCGAAGTGGGCCTGTGTTTAACTGGATGCAAGTGATGGCGTGTAGTGGGCCGAGGTTGATGACGACGTGCTGGTGTTGGAGGGCTATTCGTGGGCCTGCGTTGGGCCAGTGAAGTTCGGCCGGTGCTGTTGGTGGTCGAATCGGGCCAGTGAAGATGATGATTGGGCTTGGTGTTGAGGTGTCAGTGTGGGCTGGTGAACAGGGGCTTGTTTGGCCGGCTGGTGTGCTTTTGGGCTTATACGTTGTTGCCCCGATTTAATTGTTTGAGCGTCGAATTTATCTTATTTGCATCCAAATTTGGCAATTTCCATAACTTTATTTTCAAACCGGTTAAAAATAAAAATTACCAAAATGAGTGTAGAACTATAATTAAATAGGTGCAAAATAATTAAAATAACAATTAAAAGATGCATAAATACAAGACGCATTAACACCCCCACACCTAACCTTTGCTAGTCCTCGAGCAAGGCATATGATTTAACATGAAAACTATAATGACCAACTGCCCCAACTAACCCAACCTTCGCCAAGTTTTCAAAGATTAACACCCATATTACAATTCATGACAAGATTAAATCACCTAGAGCATTTTCTAATTCCATGAATTTAGATGATTAAATTTCAAAACTCGTCATAGAATTTCATTAACCCTATATCAACTAATAGGAATTACTCAAGCAACGCACAAGTGAAAGTGAATAGGATTCCATGCCACATAATCTCCCCAAATTCTCGCTTCCAACCAAATATATAAAGGTTTTGTGCACTTGCACCATTGAATCACCTAAACACATGCCTATATAGAGAAATTTTAAGTGGCATATGAGTGACCACTTTACGACATTCTGACCTCAGTATAGCACAAAAGAACATCTTTGTCATGAATGTACACCAGTTGTCACTTTTTCTTTTAGAGGAAACCCCTTTTTTTTTCCTTTTTTTTTTCTTTTTGTTTCCTCTTTCTTTTCTGCCCCTTTTTTTACTTTTCTTTCTTTGTTTTTTTTCACACGTACTTCATCATTACAATTGACATTGACCAACCAGTACTTTGCATAACATTAAGGGCAAGGATTAGGATAAGCCAATAGGGCAGGCTTGCAAAACTCAAGATATATAAGGTTGTTTACTCAAATTCTTCAGATTTTCTGCAACACGAAAGTCCTGTGCTCAGTGAATATCTGAGCGGCATGAGTAGAACCCATTAATATCAACAATTATAAACAATACTCATTAACAAGTATGAAGTAGAATCATTTAATTTCATGGAATTAAGAGAACGAAATAAACAACTAATCCCACTGTCATCATAACATACGCGTCGACCAAGGAAAACTTAGCTAAGCGGGTATGTTGCACGCTCAAAATGCACAAAAAGATGTTCAAAATTTTAAAAATTTGACCCAAAGTGAGCACATGCAAATGAGCCTCACCCCCACACCTAAATCATGCACTGCCCTCAATGCAACAACATTAATCATTTATGCACAAGAGATAGGTGAGATGGAGCAATACAACCTGACGAGACGGCATGGACATGTATATATGATTCCTTCAACCTGGCATAAGAACCTGAAAAGAGAGAAAACAAGTCTCGAAGCAACTAATTAGGTCAAAAATGAAATTAAAAACAAGAAATAACAAATCCAGGCTGGCTCCTAGGAGCGCTAAGTTTTACGCCTTCAGCCAGGCATAATGGGTCTAGCGAAGATCAAGTAATGGCATCAGCCAAAGAAATAACTTCATCGAGCTCACCTAAGACAACATCTACGGCACAATCAGAAGTGTCACACGTGATTTCAGGAGGGAGAGAGTAGTCGGGTGGATGCCTATTGGGGACAACAACAAGTGTAGATCAAAGCTTATGAAAAGCGTCTAACCAAGACTCATTGAGCTCAACTGATATTTCCTTAAATAGCACACTAGTCAATGGTCTAGCTAACTTCCCCCGATCCTTAAGGAATCCCTTATAAAAACTCGCATGACCTAGAAATGCTCTAAATTGTTTCACATTTGAGGGAGGGACCGAGTTCACATTCATATTTATCGTAGCTCTATCAACCTCAATACCCTCCTTAGACAACCTATGGCCTAATACAATTTCCTCCTAAACCATAACACCGTGATTCTCCCAACCCAAGACTTCTTTCATGTCCGGGTTCAATCTTTGTTGCTTCTCTTTAGAAGGTTTTGCATTTTTATCAAGAGGGTCATTAACTAGGGTGGAAGAGAGTGTTTGGTCCACCAAATCATCAGCAATATCCACACAAAAACACTCTGACTCATCCTCACTAGTGTGTGACATAGAAGCCTTAAAAATGTTTAACCTAATAGTCATGTTTGCAAAATTAACATCCATTACCCCGGATCTACAGTTAATGGTAGCATTGGCCGTCGCTAAGAAAGGTCAACCTAGAATGACAGGGATATTATTTTCGAATGACTAGAAGGTTTCATATCTAGCACAAGAAAATCAGCAGGAAACTTGGCTTTGTCTACTCTCACTAGCACGTTAATTAGCTCACCATGAGGGATCCTAGTTGATCTGTTCACAAACTGCATGGTCACCGTGGTGGGTTACAACTCTCCTAGGCCTAACTTCTCATAAATTGAGTAAGGAATAATGTTGACACTCGCTCTTAAGTCCAGTAAGGCTTTATCGATCGGGTAGTCTCCAAGTGAACAAGAGATGGTGGGGACATCTGAGTTTTTGTACTTAATCGGAGTGTCACACTTCAGAATAGAGCTCACTTGCTTGTCTAAAAATACTTTTTTAGGCAGATGTGCTCTAGATCGCCTCTTTTGGTTAAGTAGATCCTCAATTAACTTCGCATAGGTCGGGATCTGTTTAATCGCATCAAGAAGGGGAATGTTAATCTTTACTTGCCTAAATGTCTCCAAAATGTCTTCCCACTTCTTGTCCTTCCCATTTGGATGTGGTGCAACTAAAGCCTGGGGAAAGCTACTCTAGGTACATATGAGGAAGGAAGATCAGAGGTCTTTGGAGTGGGAGAAGGGTGCACGACCTCATCGGTTGCCTCCTCTCTTTCCTTGCTCTTCTCTTCTTCCTCACCATTTATGGATACTTCACTCTCAAACTCACCCCATTGTGAACCTCTATCCCACTTCTTAACACTGTAATGGACTTTGCTTGTTCTTGATGGGGAGGATAGTTGTCTTGCCTTACACAGTTCCTAGGGTTTCCTATGGTTTGGCTAGGGAGTCTTCCCTCCTCTCTCCTATTCAAACTGTTAGCTAGTTTACCTATTTGGGTTTCTAACTCTGAGATCGATTGTGTATGGGAGTGGAAGAGTTAGGAATTAGCTTCCAAACTGTTTAGTGCACTCAAAACCTTTTCTTCAAAATTCGAATTAGAGCTCAAATTAGGAGGTTGAGAGTAGTTGGAAGCATACCCTCGCAGTTGAAAACCGAGAGGTCGGGGCATACTAGATTGTTGAGGTCGTGGGTTCGGTTGTTATGGCATAAACTGTCCTTCTCCTACTTGCCTCCAGGAGAAGTTTGGATGGTTTCTCCAGCCCGGATTATACATGTTCAAGTATGGGTCATTCCTTGTGAATCCTTGGGCTGCATTAACCTGTTCCTCCGACCACTCAACAATAGGTGAAGCGGATGGGCAATCAAGCAAAGAATGAGAGACACTAGAACATGAAGAACAAGCACTATGCTTGTTTTTAACACTAGACACATTAGGTACAGGAGGGGGAGTCAATGTCATCTTAAATAAGTAAGTAAGCTGCTCCATAGAAGAGGCAAGAGAGTCTACTTTCTTATTTAAGATAGAGGTATGAGCAACTTCATGTACTCTTCCTCCATTTAATCTAGAAGCATTCAAACGTGCATGTGCGGCATTCTGTTGTGAATTCTCATTTAAATGTTCAAACAGTTCCCACGCCTCATCCTCATTCTTTGTAAGGGACTGACCACCACATGAGGCATCAACAGTTTGTTGACCCTTTTCATTTAACCCATAATAGAAATTTTAGACTAGCTGCCATTTAGCGATAGCATGATGTGGACAAGCTCGTAAGAGTTCCCTAAACCTATCACAACTCTCGTGAAACTCCTCAGTAGGGAGTTGGGCGAAGGTGTTAATGGCTCTCCTAGCAGTGTTAGTCTTACTAATGGGGTAGAATTTCTTAAGAAATTCTTGTTGCATTTGAGTCCAAGTACTAATCGTCCCACTAGGTAAGGTGCCTAACCAATAGTTAGCCTTTTCCTTTAAAGAGCATGGGAAGAGGCAAAGTAAGATGGCATCATCACTAACGTTAGGAATCCTCGAGGTTGAGCAAACCTTCATGAAACTGTCCAAGTGTGTGTACGAGTTCTCATTTCCTAAGCCGTGGAATGAAGGAAACATTTGTATGGTATGTGGCTTAAGCTCGAACTGAGGGGCTACCAGTGGCAATCTAATGCATGAAGGTGAGGTGTATGTGGTGGGAGTCAAATACTCCATAAGTGGACGTGGTTGTTGTTCATCAGCCAGTGCGGTTTATGCTCGGTGTTGGGCTCTAAAGTCTCTTAAGGTCCTTTAAATTTCAGGGATGAATCTAGTAAGGTCTAGAGACAGCGAGCGGCGACCGTGCATGAATAAACAACCACGAGAAGCAAGTCAAACTCAAAACTAAAACTAGCAAAACAAACAAACAAACACTAAAAAAAATAATAAAAATAATAATAATAGTAATAATAATAAACTATCCTAAAATCTACCTATGCACTAAAATCACAAGATAAATAATGCTTTAAAAAAAATAGTAAATAAATAGATAAATAGATAAATAAATAAATAAATAAACCTTTTTTTAAAAGGAGTAAAGAAAATATATACATTTTTTATGTTTTTATTTTTTTTTAAAGAGAGGGACAATAACAATTAAAAATAATTAAAGAAAATTAAAAAAAAAGAAAATCACAAAAATAAAATCACGAACGTTACCTAGTCCCCCGGCCACGGCGCCAAAGTCTTGATGTGTTTTTCTACGTCTATCAAAATTTAATATAAAACCCTATCTATTAAACACACCTAAATTGAAGTGTAGGGGAGAGGGTGTCGAACCACAGAGACTAAGAGTGCGTGAATTTAATCTATGACCTAAATTAATTTAAGGATAAGTGATATCTTTGTGTTAATTAATCTAGAAAACGACAATCAAACTAAAGTAATCTACTACTAATCGGGAACATGTAAAAAATTGGAGCCTAGGGTTTCGAATCCATCATTAGCCAATTATTTTTGCGTTAACTCTTAAATTGGGATTATAGATTGTCACACAGGTAGTGGTTTAGGCTACAAGATTCAATCTTCTAAGATAATGTTGTTAGTATTGCGTATTGACCCTATCTAACTAAAGCATAAAGAAAATAGGCTCTACCTAACGTAATGTTAATTATTACATATTGACCCTATCTAACTAAAGCATAGGGAACATAGGCTTTAATTAACAATTCAGTTAATGCTATTGTATGATTAATTAATCCTAAGGCTACAAGCACAACGAATTAATTTATAAATATTAATATCAACAATTAAAGGTTACAAACTCAATAATCATATCAATTAAATAAACAATAAAAATATAATACTTCAAAGTATTTATTTCAACCCAGCAATTCAAGTAAAGAATCAAGTTAACCTGAATTAAAAGTACACAAAAGTCAAGGCTAAGATTTCATCTAGGGAGCAAGTTAGCTCTCCATCAAGGATGATCCGGGGAAAAAGGAGATGAACGAACGCATGTTGTTTTTCACGCTAATATCGTTGTCGTTCAATTTAACGAAAAAAGCAAAAAAATAATCTGCGAGAGAGGGAGAGAGCTGAGAGAAAGAGAGAAAAACAGGGGCGGTGAACCCAGAGACAGAGGTGACCCCCAAAATTGAACACCCCTCACCAATTTAAAAGATGCAGCTGCCTGATGGAACCCTACGTGCGTTGCACCTGGGCCCGAGCAGATCGATGGTGGGCTATGCTGGTGAGCCTGCGCTGGTGTCGAAGTGGGCCTATGTTTAACTGGATGCGGGTGATGGCGTGCAGTGGACCGAGGTTTATGATGACGTGCTAGTGTTGGAGGGCTGTTCGTGGGCCTGCGTTGGGCCGGTGAAGTTGGGCCTGTGCTGCTGGTGGTCGAATCGGGCCGATGAAGATGATGATTGGGCCTGGTGTTGAGGTGTTGGTGTGGGCTGGTGAACAGGGGCTTGTTTGGCCGGCTGGTGTGCCGTTGGGCTTATACGTTGTTGCCCCGATTTAATTATTTAAGCGTCGAATTTATCTTATTTGCATTCAAATTTCGCAATTTCCATAACTTTAGTTTCAAACCTGCTAAACATAAAAATTACCAAAATGAGTGTGGAACTATAATTAAATAGGTGCAAAATAATTAAAAGATGTATAAATACAAGACGCATCAGTGAGGCAGTTTTAACATCAACCTTTACAGGAAGCGTCCCGAATTGTATCCAGACCCCCTGATCTGTTTCCCTTATAGCACTGCCATCCATGGGCATGTCCTGATCTAGTCTTCAAAGACTACCATCGGTTAGCATTTCCTGCTCTAGATGTTGATCTTCTGGATCAACCGTTGGAGTTTTAGACTCCTCCATAGGTTGGGAGAAGTCCTTCTCGTGAATGCTATTCTGAATATCAGTCCATGTTGGCTTTACATGGTCGTAGGTTCCGCTACGTTGATGCTAAAAGGGGAGTATTCATCTTTGTCATCAACTGATCTCCGAGCTAGTGAATTCTTGGCAAGATGATCCCACCAAGATTCTTTTCCTTTAGAAGATGAGAGACTGTTAAGATTCATGATCAAACTTAAATCATAAACTTGAGATAATAGAGAATGAGATGAGGAGAGAAGTGAAAGAGATGAGAATTAGAGAGAAATTAGGGTTGAGAGAGGAAAGAGATCAATTTTCTGTTTCATGAATCAAGAATACAAGATATTTTGTTTATTTATACACACGATGAAATACAGCTAAAAACAACGCATCAAAACAAGCTTGAACCGACTTAAAAGGCCTTAGAACCGAAACAAGCCTTACTCGCTAACTAACCAAACCAATTTCCCATAAAAATTACATTTGAATGAACAATGAAAAATTCACAGCTAACAGCAGCTAAAGATGCAGAAAATCCTTCACGGTCATAACAATACCGCCTCCTCAGGAACATTTTTGCCGCAAGAATGAAGAAGAAGGAAATTGGCTTCGAATGAATTTCAAATCTTCCCGACTTGCATCTCTTGAATCTATATTGGCCCATAAAATCCAAACTTCTCCCACAGATCTACCATTCTGTTACACTAGACGAGATCCAAGCATTGCTACTTGAGCTTGCACTAAGGTTCCATTGCTTGGTGCCTCCGGAAGCTTAGTTGAACAATCTTTTCCTTTTTCCCTATGCCTTTTTAAAAGAGAAACATGAAACACTGGGTGAACAAAAGAATAAGGAGGGAGCTCCAACCTATAAGCTACACTTCCCAACTTTTCTAACACCCTAGAAGGACCAAAATAACGATCACAGAACTTGACATTCCTGCGCACAGTTATTGAGGTCTATTTGTAAGGCTGAAGCTCAAGATATGCTAAATCTCCAACTGCAAAGGACTAGTCAGTACGCTTCTTATCAGCAAAATACTTCATTTATGACTGAGCTAACTGCGAATTGTCTTTTAATTGCTGAACTAATTGCCTCATAACAAAAGATCAATAACTTCGGCAACATGAGAAGATACACCCTGAAGCACCATTGGTGAAGGAGGATCGTACCCATATAAAGCCTTAAAAGGAGTAGTCCCTATGGCAGAATGAAAATGGGTATTATACAAGAACTCTGCCGAAGAAAACCACTGAGACCACTACTTAGGATAGGTCAATGTCATGCTCCTCAGATACTTCTCAGCACACTTATTTACCCTTTTAGTCTGTCCATCTGTCTGAGGGTGATATGATGAGCTAAGAGCAAGTGTAGAACCAAACAACATGAATAATTGTCGCTAGAATTGGCTGGTAAACGTCCTATCTCCATCTGAAACAATGGATTGAGGGAAACCATGCAACTTATAGATGTTTTCAAGGGACATCCTAGCCAATTTTTCTACAGAAACAGGATGACTCAAGGCAATGAATTGGTTGAGTTGGGTAAATTGATCCACAATGACCCATATCACTTCCTTTCCATCAGCTTTAGGCAATCCTACCACAAAATCCATGCTAATGTGCTGCCAGGCTCTGTCAGGGGTTGGCAAAGTTTGTAATAACCCTGGACACTGAACACGATCTGACTTGGTCCTTTGGCAAACATCACATCCTTGAACGTACTCTTCAACACCCCCCCTTAGCTCCAGTCTAGCAAAAGTATTGTTTAAGCCTCTTGTAAGTACCATCTATTCCTGAATGTCCACCCCATGTAGATGAGTGGAAGGCCTGAATTATCTGTCTTCTCAATTCAGTAAAGGCTCCTACATACACTTTCCCTTTAATTCTCACAATTCCATTTATAACAGTGACTTCTGCTTCTATAATTGAGGAGTTTTTCACACTGTAGGCTGTGACACAATTAGTAGAAAATTTATCTCCTTCATAGGACTTGTGCACTTCTTCCATCCAATCAGGCAAAACACATTAAATGGCTGAGCATGAACCAGTTTCACTTCTCTCTATTCTTCTTGAAAGGGCATCAGCAATAAAATTTTCTTTGTCACTTCGATATTTTATTCAATAGCATAAACCCAACATCTTGATAAGTCCTTTTTGCTACACTTTAATTGTGATCTTCGGTTCAAGAAGATACTTGAGGCTTTGGTGATCAGTTCTAATGACGAAATGATGACCCTTAGGATAATGTCTCCACTTTTACACTGCCATAAGTATAGCCAAGCATTCCGTTTCATAAATGGAGAGGTACTAGCTCTTTGGCCTAAGGGCTTGACTAAGAAATTCCATTAGTCTTCCCTTTTGAGACAGAACTGGTCCTACTCCCATACTACTTGCGTCAGTCTCCAGAACAAAAGACTTACCAAAATCTGGTATGATCAAGATCATAAGAATGCAACCTTTTCAAAAGATCAGTTAATGGCTTGGCCAATACTCCATATCCAGCTATGAACTTCCTGTAGTATCCAGTCAATCCAAGAAATCCTCTCAGTTACTTAAGGGTTAGAGGAACAAGCCACTGTTTCATTGCTTGTTTCTTACTCGGATTTGTTGCCACTCCTTCACTTGAAACAATGTGTCCCAAGTATTCCACTTGAGTATGAGGAAATGAGCATTTAGAAAGCCTGGCATACAACTTGTTCTTGTGCATAATCAGAAAGACTGCCTAGTGTGCTTGACATGTAATTCCAGTGAAGGATTGTAATCCGGAATTTCATCAAAGAATACCATCACAAACTTCCTCAAATATGCTTTGAACACTTGATTCATCAATACCTGAAATGTAGCTGAAGCATTGGTTAAAAAAGATGCACAACCGCAAATTCGTAACGCCCATGATGTGTCCTGAAGGAAGTCTTGTGAATGTCCTTGTCTAACACCCTAATCTAATGATACCCCTACCTCAGATCCAACTTGGAATAATACTAGGATCTATTAAGCTCATCTAACAAATCATTAATAATAGGAATTGGAAACTTATCCTTAATTGTGAGAGAATTGCGATGGCTGTAATCAACACACATTTGAGAAGATCCATCCTTCTTCTTAACAAGGATCATCGTAGAAGCAAAAGGACTATGACCATGTCTAATGAAATTTGTCTTCAAAAGCGCCTTAACCTGTCTTTCAATCTCACTTTTCTGAGAGTGAGGATACTTATAGGGCCTTAGATTAACTGGATTGGAACTAACCTTGAGAGGGATAGCCGAATAAACAAATCTTCATATTCTTGTAACAATCTTCCGATAGAAGGGTTAGAATTTACCCGAGTTATATCTGGACTAGCAATGATGGAGAACACATGCTCAATCCACTAATATTTTTCCTTTCTGACCATCTTCCCAAGGCTCTTTCCCTTCATCAATTGCAATTGTCCACACTCCATAATTCCTTGCAATGTCACCCTCTGACCTTCTCTTTCAAAAGTAAGAGACAACTGAGCAAAATCAAAGATCAAAGGGCTATTGGTTTTCATCCAGTCCACCCCTAGGACCATATCACAACCCCTCAACTTAAGTACTCTTAAATCGTACTCAAATTGATGTCCTTGCATCATCCAATAGAAACCTTTACATTTCATCTGTGTGAACATTAAGTTCTCATTAGCAACTGTTGCAACTAAAGGATTGGTCTTGAACATCTCATGCCCCATCAGCTTCACTACCTCTGGATCCACAACACCATGCGTGCTACCACTGTTTATCAAAATCAGCATATGCTTGTGTCCAACCTCTCCTTTGATTCTTATCGTACTATGATAACCATTTCTAGTTAGAGCTTGTACAGATATCTCCATTTCATCATCGTCAGAGTCCCCTTGCTCTTCTTCTTTCTGATTCCCAACAACTTCTTGAACATACAGAACCTCAATGTCATCACAAGCCTCCTCTTTAGTGATAGTCATTAACAGCTTCGGATTACACTTATGTCCAAAGAAGTACTTATGGTTACATTTAAAACATAATCCTCGATTCTTTTTTTCTTCTAAACTCAATGCCTTTGAACCACCAGCAGGGAGTGGTCTGCTGAATAGGTGATGATTGTGGAGCCTTGGCCTTCTGTCCATCAGATCTAGCCGAACTGTAGCTTCCATCATATTTGCTTTTGAGAATTGAGTCAATGTCCCTGGGTTCAGTGCCTTAACCAAATTTATAATTCTTGGTTTGAGGCCACTTATGAAGCAGGATATGTAATAGGGCTCATTGGCTCCAGGGTTAACTGTCAACATTCTAGCCCTCAAATTTTCAAAGCAAGTCATATGTTCCCTCACTGAAGATGTTTGAGCCAATTTTTTTAAAAGATCGATCACCTCAGCCCAATCTTCTTCTCCATACCTCTCACAAAGTTCACTCACAAACTCGGCCCAAGCTAAGGATGGATTGATGCATATCAAGCAGTAGTACCGGACTTCCTGATATCCATGTAGATATACCGTAGCTAACTCCACATTCTCTGTTTCATCTATATGATAGAATCGAAAGTACTTCTCACACCTCTTAATCCATGACTGTGGTTGCTTTCCATCAAACGACTAAATTTCAATATGAGGTTGTCTGAATCCCTGACTTCTTCCACAAAATGTTCCATTCCCACTAACTCCAAGGGACTATGGTTGCAGGATGTCTGGAGGATGATCGTGCTGACTAGCAGCTGATAATACACCAGCTCCTGTAGGTAGATTATGCCTCATGATTTGCTGTTGTAATCCATTGATCTTCAATTCACTGTGCTGAGAGTGTTGATATAACTTCTCAGCTAGCTTTTAATCTTGTGATTGTTGCATCCTTACAAACATTTCCTCCATTTTCTTCATTGGAAGTCTCAATTGTTCACATTGATTAACTTCTACATTAGCTCCAGCATTTGCACCAATAGCAGCAGCATAAGTAGCATTTGCTCGAGTTATCACTTGCCTAGCCATTGGTACTGTCTTCTTGCATCTAACTAGCTCCAATCAATCAACAAGCGATCAATCGACAGCGCACACAAGCTCTAATACCAATTGTTATGATTTAAGACAAACTTGAATCATAAACTTAAGATAATAGAGTATGAGATAAGCAGAGAAGTGAAAGAGATGAGAATTAGAGAAAAATTAGGGTTGAGAGAGGAAAGAGATCAATTTTGTATTTCATGAATCAAGAGTACAAGATATTATGCATATTACTACACAAGGTGAAAGACGGCTAAATATAATGCATCAATACGAGCTTAAATCGACTCAACAAGCCTTCCCGCCAAAACAAGCCTTACTTGCTAACTAACCAAAACAATTTCCCTGCCAAAATTACATTTGAATGAACAATGAAAAATTCACAGCTAACAACAGCTAACGATGTAGAAAATACTTCACAGTCATGACAAAGACTGGTCCATCTCCCACGCTTCTTATGTGGTTGATTTTTATCGGCAGTAGCAACAGGCTGGACTCAGTTTGCTTGTCATTGCGGACCTTGGCTTCCTGTTGGTTGAGGTGCCTTTTTCTATAGCTTCCTCCTCTTATGAGTTCAAGTAAGACTAAAATGTAATGATTTAAGATTAATCTTGGATCATAACATAGAATAGGTGAAGAATTAGAGTAAAGATGATAAGAGAATTAGAGAATTTTGAGGAGAAGTAGAGAGAATTAGGGTTGAGAGGAGAAGATACAAATCATTATCATTCATCAATGCCTAATTACAAACCAAAACAAGCAACTTATACTCCTCTTAGTAATATCTAGCAAAGTACTTCACCTAGACACTTCAACAACTACCAACTAACCTTCCCTCCAATACTAACCGAATCCCTCTCTTTCACCTAATTATTAACGGCTAATGAATTTATTAGGCTATTCTAATGACTTAAACTACTCTTTTACAATCTTGATTACAATCGTCACTTATTAGTACTCAATTCCATGTGCCCCCTCTTCTCAAATCATGACAATACTTCCCTCTTTAAAGATTCAGACAAGAATCTTTGTAGAGAAGTTGTAGTATTGAACAACTCTTGATGTTGATCTGTTTCAAGATGTGAAATGCCTGTTGTTGCTAACATTGAAGCTTCATAATTGATGCTGACTGAGAGACTTGAGACTGCTTCCTAACTAATATGCATGCAGCCACAACTTGGATTTCCAGTCTACTCCTGTAGTTGCTTCCAACCCATTTCTAATCAACTTCAGCACTCCTACAGCAGTCTTGCTTTCATTTTTTTTGCAACATGGTGTGAAAAATCTTGCGAATCTACTCCCAGTTGAGGGGTTTCACAATGAAATGATCATTGCTGTTGAACATGACTTGAATGCTCTTGAGACGTTGCTGAATCACACAAGTTTGCATACCATTCTCCATCTTTCTCTTCTTGTCTTCCCAACTAGCTATAACAAATTAAAAGTCCCTAATGTTAGGGTTCATACCTTGCCTCCATTCCACAGCAGCAGTTATCCTTCTTTCCTTCCCATACTCAACCAAGGCCTCAATTGCCATCTTCTACATCAATACGTCACTTTGTTTACTAACTTTAGCTGCAAACAAGAAGTAAACATCCTCTTTAGACCCCTCAATGTCAAACAACCAAAAAATTTTAGATGAAACAAAATCAATAGAATGCTTTCTTGTGCACCAAATCAGCATACACTATGGAGTAATTGAACCTTTGGCCCAAATTTTGTGAACATTATCAAACCAAGGCAAATTTTCAAGAGCCGTAGCAAGACTCCAGTGGAATTCATTTATGTTTTGAGCTCCCACAGAGGCCCAATGATCTGAATTATTCAGTTTTCAACACATGAATTCCAGATCCTGCACATAACCTTCAGTTCTTATCTGAACCTCCTATTGCTTCTTACATTTCAATGAGTCATTCAATCTTGTATTTACTCCTACAGCACAGTCTAAGAACATATGATTTTACTCAACTCTTATGTAATCTTGCAACATATGGAGATCAATTTTAGATTTGATCATGTTATCCTTGCTGTACAGCCCAATGGTAACATCATAATCTGCCGTTAGTCTCATGTATAGCTTGCCAACAGGAACATTTTCTTCTCTTAGTTAACCTTTTGGATGATGGAGGAAAAACCTAAGAATGTAGGAGTTCTTACATGAGCTTGTATCCTTGGAAGACGCTCCTCACTCTTAGCTTGACTAACACAAGCATCTAACTTCTGTCCAAACTTCCTTGCTAATTCAGTAATAGAACCCCATCAAAACCTGCTTGGAATGATCTTTAAGTCCAAACATGAACTCTTGCTTTCCATTACATTCCATCCATTAAAGCATCCTCTCTTTTCTTCTCACTTTTGAGCTAACAAACTTAGCTACCCAAACACTTGCGCTGTTGACTTCATACCTGTTGTTCTCAACAAATTACTCCTTTTCTTTTAGATTAGGTGGCCTGTTGTTAGTGTTCTTAGATGAATAAACACTAGCCCCATGAAATTGTGCCTGCATTTGGATTTGATCTTTCAATTTTTCCAGCGGAACAGATTGATCTATAGAAAAAACAGCTTGATGTTTTATTGAATTTGTTTGCACTGTAGTAGCATCACCCTGATTTTGTGCTGAACTTGTATCAATGATGACAGAATTCTTCATTCCCCTTTCCATATTCAACATCCTTTTGATCCAAGAAGATGCTCTAAGTCTATCAATTGACCACAACACCATCTTAGGTTGCCCCAATTCCAAATCCTTGAGCATGTTATACTTGTCAAGAAACACCTTATTTTCCTTACAAAGTAGAAAATCTAAAGGTCTTCCATTCTAGACCAAGATTGGCTTGATCAATGCACTTAATCACTTGCTTGAATAAAACTTTTTAAGATTAAGGCGAACTACTGCTTTGATCTCAATTTTCTGCTGCATTCTGAGCTTAAATCTCAGCTTTTTGATGCTCAAAATCATGATTTGCACACGTGGTTCGATTGGAGCAACTTGAGGTGGTTCAACATTTTGCACTTTAGGCCGTAATGAATTAAATTCAGACAGTAATGCATCATTTCGAGGTCGAGTTGCTCCAAGTACATCCCCATTTGAAGTTGATCTTATACTGCTTGACATTCCAATAGCAGCTTGCTCTATTAGATCCTCAATTGGCACACAATCCTTCTCCTTATGAGGTTGATCTTGCATCTCCAATGGCTCGTTCACAACCTTGTGTTGATCATGCTTAATTTCAAGCTCATACTATTTTGGCTGTGGCATTACTTGCGGTAAGTCTAACGTCCTTTGAAGAATTTGCTCAATCTTTTTACAATGTTGCTCCAAAATTTCCATACTCCTCAGAGTCAAGCAGTCTGTTTGATCAATCTTAACACAACTCCCACTCAATTGTTCGTGTTTACTCTCAAATGCATCACTAATTTGAATATCTAACCAACAATAATTGTCATAGATATTTCTTTCATGTAGCTGAATTAATGTTGTATTAGCTTGTTTACTTGAAGAAAAGATCACTTGTGCTTCAACCTCTGGGGTTGATATTGGAGTGACTTCAATTCTTTCAACATGACCATAGGGGTAAAAAACTTTGCAAAGGATATCTTCGGTGATAGGATAAAGGACATTCAAAATTTTTACCAAAAGTGTAGTATCATTGAAGACGTTACTTTGGATGAAGCCAATCTCGTTTATCTCTTTAATCTTCAAAAATGAATTGCAACAGCACATGAATCCATTTTTGCCTTCTTTGTATGCCAACAATTCAGCCAATGTTTCACAATCCTACTCAGTTAAATGGTGATCAAGCATTTAAAACTTGTGAGGAACAATGATAAACTCTTCAACAACGTAATAACAAAACATTGAATACGTTGAATTAGAAATGAGCGTATATTGTTGTAGCCTTGGAATAACAAAATTAGTTCATGATAAATTTAATGTAAGGCATTTTTAACACAAAAATCATGAACTTAGAAGAAGAAAAGGCTAGAAAGAACTTAAAAATACAAAATTACTAACCAAACTTTTTCCTCGTTCCTTTTCATTCCTTCACCCGATTTTTTTCTTAACTCTTTCTCACTTTCTTTGTGTTTCTTGATGGATGAAGGATGCTTCAACACTTCACAAACCTCCCTTATTTATAGGATTTGAGGAGGGAAAAAAATATGAATAAAAATTGTACATACTTGCTCCTCATTTGCTAGAACTTGCGGTTGCTTCTCAACTTGATTGTTGTTCTTTTTTTTTTTCCTTTCTGATTTCCACCGCCCAAACCTACAAAATCATATCAATATGATGTTGTTTGTGTGATATACGATTTATTTGAGCTATAAAATATAGATAATATTGCCGCCCAATGCTACTTGTGTTATTTTATGTTGTTTTTTGGGTAAACCATGAGAATTGGTATGGTTTTGCTATTTTTTTCATTTATTTGATGTATGTTGCTTTTACTTGTTGATGTTAATGATAAAACCTAGCAAGATTTTGTATAAAATGAGTGTTTTTTCAAGAAAATAAGAATATAGTTGAAAACGAGCAAAACTGGGTAAAAGTGAAAAAAAATTTGATAAAAATGTTTTAAAATGAACTAAAATTATAGGAATAATTATATACTAAATTGGACTTATCAAAATACCCCCAAACTTAAAACTTGCTCATCCTCGAGCAAATCTAGACATTAAAGCACATGATCTCATGCTTTTTAAGAATTTTTCCACAATTCAAAGCTATTATGCTCTTATTAGAAAAGAATGACCAAAGCTCAAAGTTTTAATGTTCTAAAGGCAAAACCATCATTTCTAAGGAAAAACTGTCAATTACCTAGGTAACCAAATTCAAAAGTTAGCTAAATAAATTAAGTTTATTCGTTCTTTCTAATCTAAATATATTCAAACCGGATAGAAAATAAAAATCATACCACTCATAACAAGACTTTATCAAGTATGCTCAAAACAAAAATTATACACAATAAGCATCTTTTTTCTTTGTCCCTCTCCCTTTTCTTTTTTTTTATCTAAGGAATTTATTTGCTCAAATCAATCTCGGCTCATGAGTATATCTTCAGTGAGAATCAAGCTCCGACTCCTAAGCGATGACCCATAAGTAAGAGAAGCCACACCCGAGGCACCCCCAATATTACCGTGTGAGCATATCTTCAGCGAGAATCAAGCTCCGACTCCTGGGTGATGACACATAAGTAAGAGAAGCAACCACTGAGATGCCCTTATTATGAATTCCCGAGTATTTCTTTAGTGAGAATCAAGCTCCGACTCTTGGGCGATGACCCATAAGTAAGAGAAGCCACCACTGAGATGTCCTCATAATGGGTAGCACATATCTTAAAATGTTTATAAATGGGATAGCGGTTCTAGAAATACTTTTCTCTCTTCTTTTTTTTTTTTTTTCCTATTCTTGATTTAGGCATAACTTTTCAAAATCTATTGTGTAAATAAAAATCTTAATGCAATCCATACAAATTTGAGCATCTTTTAATCAGGATGAAAAGTAAAATAGCCATGCTAACTAGTGAACTCAAATACCATGGTTTTATCAAGATAGTGCTTAGACTAGATCGTGTTTTGCAATTAGAACAAAAAAACAATTGATTGCCAGGTCATTCAAATCTAACTAAAGTAAAGGTGCTAAAAGGAGTAGAAAAATTGCCTAAAAAGCATGCTGATAAGTTCTCTTTTTTTGTAAATAAAAAAATTGTTTCAAAATGACTAACTATCAAAACTATAAAAAATAGACAATCGTTTTGTTGGCCGACACTATCTACATCCTCATACAAAGGCTCCGAACTATGGGAGGCACTAAAGCCTACTCTAAAACATAAAACAGTCAACTTTTTGAAAAAAAATTTGTTCAAAATTTTAAAAATTGTTCACCCACCCCCAAACATAAAGTTAACATTGGCCCGAATGTTAAAAGAAAAAGAACGAAGCAGTAGGTGAGAGATACTTCCTAGGTTTGAGGATCAACTTTTTGATGGCTAATGTCGTGATCAAGTTACTCCCAAATTTGTTTCAAAAACTTGTTGAACGAAATGTACAAAAATATTAGAAAATAATAAAAATAAAAGAGAATTCAAAGAAAAGAAGTAAGGAAAGAAAAACTTGGGTTGCCTCCTATGAAGCGCTTTTAGTTATAGTTGTTAGCTCGACTTTCTGATGATGATCTATCCCGTGTCTTAAAGGAGAATGGAGTTTCCTCGATCCACCCTCAATGACCATTTTCTTCCGTGGATCTTTTTTATACCCTTCTTTACACGACCACCTCCGCCTCCTCTAATCTTGAGATCCTTGAACCTGATTTGCGACAACTTGAATTTTTTTTTTCAATCTTTTTGCAATTTTTCAATGAGGCATCCATGGTTCCGAAAACCTATGACTTCATTAGACAAGCTTGGCACTCTATTTTGATAATCGGTGGTGGTGGATTGGTCAAGATAGATTTGGTCATTGGTAGCGATGGGTCAATCAAGGGGGTTATGTCACATTGAGGTGGATCTTCTAATGTGTTATCGTCCCTCAATGTTACGGTGTTAGTTTGTTCCCCTGGGTCATTGATGGTATTGCTAGGCAAGGAATATTTGGGCCTCTAATGTAGTCCCTACTTAAGTTTCTAAATTTTGGATGGATGCTTCTTGATTTCTAAAGCTAGCCATGGTTTCTTGAGTAAAATATGTCCATTCATGCCTAGGCTCCCAAAACATCTTTTCTAAGTCATATTTCTTTTCTTGATGCGGATGTATGGGTGGCGAAGGTGCTTCATGATGGTTCCATGAAAAATTAGAAGCGTTCATCCATCCTTGACTGTAGGTGCTGGAGTAGGAAATATACTGGGGTTGGTTGTAATTTGACATGAAGGTAACTTGTTCAAAATCCCATGTGGACAAGCTATTACCCATTGGACATTCCATAGTAGCATGGTTACCTGCACAAAATTCACATCTAGGAGTACGAGTAGCAATCATGTCATCTAATTGTTTATGAATTAGTGTGAGTTGAGCAGATATTGTACTAATTTCACAAATGCTCAATTGTCTCCTTGGTACAATTGGATATTGAGGTCTCATAAAGTTGTAACAATCCATCACTTTTAGCACTCTTTTTTTTTTTAATAAATAAGCTTAAAGTTAGAAGAAAAATAAAATTATTGAGAAAGATAAAAAAAAAAAAAAAAAAAAAAAAACAACAACCTTTGAAAACTCAGTTTTAAGAATGGGGCGTCAGCGATACTAAAGGTTTTGAAAAACTTAAAAGAAAAACTTAACTTTGAAGAACTAATATAGGTGAATTAAAAGTTAAAAAAAGTTAAAATTAATTAGAAAACTTATAAATACAACAATTTTAAAATAAAAGTTGAGAAAATAATGGTTTTAGGAAAAAAAAGGGGGGGGGGGGGGGGGGGGGGTAGGGGTTAGTAACACTAATGTTTTGAAAAATTTTAAAATAACAATTTTAACTCTTAAAATTTTAACAAAATGAACTTTTTAAGTAAAATAAAGATGAAACTAAGAAAAAAAATACAAGAAAAACAACAAAATAACACAAAACTAACAAATTTTAACAAAAACACAATTTTAGGGGTATGTTCTATACGAATTTTTCTTTTTTTTCAATGAATTCTTCTTTTCAAATGAATCAAATGAAAAATTTCTTACACTTGAATAAAATTTACAAATTATTAACAATTTCAAATTAGCATCAAAACTAGTTGGTATCAATATCACTCAAATAAAGACAATCCCCGGCAATGGCGCCAAAAACATGATGTGAATTTTGCGCATGCGTTAGCAAGTGCACTAGTTGTATCAAGTAATCAAGTAGTAAGAAGAGTATCATTCCCATGATGATTGTTATTGAGTGAGCACCGAAATTAGTAGCTTTAATACTATTTGAAATACTGAAAATTGTGGTTTTTGATATAAAATGAAATAAAATAAAAGGAAACAAAAATTATTATCTAAGGTTACTGATTTTTTTTTGAAGGTTTTTATGATTAAATAAGATCAAAGGCATCTGATTTCACCTAGTTGCAACAATACACATTTCTATTCTCGATATTCAAGTTGTTATTACATGTTGATGGTTGAAAACCCTAGTTTACTAAATATTCTCTCTTGAGCAACATTTAGCATGCTCTTTTACATATTAACCCATCACTCTTGTGCATGAATCTATGATTTGAACTTAAAACCACACAAATTACGTTAATCTCTCTCGAACATTCGCTCAATTTGGGGCGCTTATCACCTCAAAAATCATCATAAATCTCCTCTCAGACTCATTATCACTCATTATAGGCCCTAAATGGTGATCAAGCATTTGAAACTCACGAAGAACAATGATAAACACTTCAACAACGCAATAAAAAAACATTGAATACGTTGAATTAGATATGAGCGTATATTATAGCTTAGGCTACATCGTAGCCTTGGAATAATAAAATTAGTTCATGATAAACTTAATATTAGGCATTTTTAAAACAAAAATCATGAACTTAGAAGGAGAAAAGGCCAGAAAGAACCTTAAAATACAAAATTACAAACCAAACTTTTTTCCTCCTTCTTCTTTCCTTCATCCGATTTTTTTCTTAACTCTTTCTCACTTTCTTTGTGTTTCTTGCTGGATGAAGGATGCTTCAACACTTCACAAACCTCCCCTATTTATAGGATTTGAGGAAGGAAAAAAATATGAATAAAAATAGTACATACTAGCTCCTCATTTTCTAGAACTTGCGGTTGCTTCTCAACTTGATTATTCTCTGTTTCTTTTTTTTTTCTTTCTTTCTGATTTCTACCGCCCAAACCCACAAAATTTAGATCAATATGATGTTGTTTGTGTGTTATACAATCTATTTGATCTATAAAATATAGATAATATTGCCGCCCAATGCTACATGTGTTATTTTATGCTGTTTTTTGGATAAACTGTGAGAATTGGTATGGTTTTGTTATTTTTTGCATTTATTTGATGTATCTTGCTTTTACTTGTTGATGTTAGTGATAAAACCTAGCAAGATTTAGTATAAAATGAGTATTTTTTCAAGAAAATAGCAATATAGTTGAAAACAAGCAAAACTGGGCAAAAGCAATAAAAAATTCTATAAAACTGTTTAAAAATGAACTAAAATTATATGAATAATTATATACTAAATTAGACTTATCAGTCCTAATGATGATTTGTCCTTTTTGAGGAGGATCTTTAGCAGGCTCATATTTTTGGGAATTCTTAGATGGCATCTTAATTCCAAGACTGGGTCTATAGGGCAAATATATGGATGAAGCAGTTTGAGTTTCCTCATTGGTGCTTGTATTTCTCCACAACATTGCTGGCATGCCTTGTAGGACACCCTCTCCAAATCTTGAGATATTTTCTCTTCATTTGTAAGGCCTAAAGCGGGCCCTTGGGTACTGTCGATATTCTTTGCTAATTCCTCAACTGTTGTCAACAAAATGGCAAAGTTATTGCGAAGTTTGATCAGTAAGTTCTTAAAAAACGCACAATAGTTTGTGAGATGGACTTCGGTAATATGCCAGCGGTAGGTTCCATCCTCAAATGTGCACGCAAGTCTTGGGAAACCCAATATTTCCACAATTTCCAATGACTCCAATATGTGGTTAGCCACTCTTGCCTTTTGAACGTCATTGAAGATCATGTTTCTCTTGTAAAGGGGAAAAGGGTTAGTCTAAACACTACAGCGATTGCTTTTTGCAAAAGTGTCAATAAAATTGACTTGAAGAGGACTAGGGAAGGGGTCCTTATCAATTCCAATCTATCCTTGTTTGGGGAAGATCAATTCCTTTGCTTCTATAGCATCCTAAACCACATTTCTAAAAATTACGCAGTTCTTCGTTGAATGAGTCAAAGAATCATGCTACTTATAGTATTACCTTCCCCTTACTAGAATTTAGGTCAGGCATTCTATATTTATTTTGGGATAAATTTCAAAAATTTTCCCAAAGTTTATAAAACTAGCAAAGCGAAATGGTTTAAAATTCCTGATTTCAAACCTGAAGTTCATTCAAAATTCCTAATTTAAAATTCATAGGCCTCTACTCTAATACACTGATATTAATAACATGAATTTAACCTAGCATAATAAGAATAGTATAAATAAATAGAAAAGTAAAAAAGTAAAAGAGAAGGAAAGAAGAATAACTATTATTGCTCCAAATAAAGAATACCAGAGTAATAAAGAACTCCCCAAAAGGGGAGACTCAGAAACCTTCTACGCAACTACCAGAAAATGCTCGAAGTGTAGACTCTGAAAAATATTAAATGAAAGAAAGAAAATTTTCAAAAGAAAATTTTCTCTCTAATTAGATCTCTGAAAGTCAATAGTTTTAGAAACCTTTAATTTTAATTCGATTGGATGCCAAACCTTAAAATCAGTACCCCTATTTATAGTAGTATACCAGAGCGAAAAATAACATTTTTCGATGTGAGACGCACAAAAATAAAGCAGCAAACCGTGCATAAGCAACACAAAACGGCATCGTATTATTAATAGTTCAAAATGCGTCACTTTATTACTTTTCGCGTGCCACGTGGCAACCCGTGGTTGGCCCACACGTGTTGCGAGGATCACCTGTGCACGGTCCCCTCAGCGTGCCACGTGGCTTGCAGTGATTGGTTCGTGATATGATTCAAGATCAATCTTGAATCATAACCGAAGATAAAGAGGAAATTTGAGATGAGAAGAAGAAGTAAGAGATGAGAAGTAGGGAGAATTAGGGTTGAGAAAGAGGAATTAGATTATTATCATTCAATGAATCTTATTACATGAAGAATCTTGGTATTTATACTAATGTTAGCTAAACCAAGATACAAAGCACTTGGACTAACTAAAGCAACCAAATTAACAAGCTTAAAACACCAAAACCAGCTAAAACACCAACCACCGCTAACCACCCTTCCCGCCAAAACACATTCGAACTATTTACAATAATTAAAGCCTTTATTCGAAGCATACAATCCAAAAACAGACAAAATTGATCAAAATTAGCCTTGATCATGACAATACCTACCCCTTAAGAACATTCTTGCCCTCAAGAATGAAATGAAGGAAATTGCACCCTGATAAACTTCATTCCTTCCATGTAGCATTCTTGTGTTCCACATTTGCTCACTGAATGAGCACTTTTTCTTTGCTTCAATTCCGTTGCTGCACAGTACGAGAGCCCATGATAGCTATAGGTTCTTGCAAGAGCATTTCATTGTCAGAAGTTGCTGGTGGTGCTGCAGAACTTGTCATGCCTTCTGCTACATGCTTCTTCAGGGGAGACATGTGAAATACTAGATGCTTACATGAATCTGGAGGCAATTCCAACCTACAAGCCACAGTTCCCGGCTTCTCCAACACCTTGTGAGGACCAAAGTATCTAGCACAAAGCTTGACATTCTTGGGTACTGCAACAGATGACTGCCTGTATGGCTATAATTTCATGTAAACTTGGTCACCAACAGAAAACGTGTTTTCAGTTCTTTTTCTATCAGCAAAAACCTTCATCCTTGATTAAGCTAATTGCAATTTGTCCTTAAGCTATTGCACTAGCTATTTTCTCTGCTTCCGTAATTCATTAACTTCTGTTACTAAAGACATAGCCCCTTGAAGTCCCATTGGTGAAGGTGGGTCATAGCCATAGAGTGCTTTGAAAGGAGTTGTTCCCAAAGATGAATGAGCGTGTGTGTTGTACCACAACCCAACCAACGATAGCCACTTATTCCACTGCTTAGGGTGGGAAAATGGCATGCCTCTCAAATATTGTTCAACACATTAACTAACCCTTTCTGCTTGACCATCCGTTTAAGGATGGTTGGAATAGTTTAAAGCAAGTGTGGAACCAAGCAACAGGAACAATTCACTTAAGAAATTACTGGTAAACAGCCTATCTCGATTAGAAATGATGGATTGAAGAAGTCCATGAAGTCTATAGATGTGGTCTAAGAACAAATTTTCAAGTCTCTCAACTGAAATTCGATGATTGAGGACAATAAAGTGTCCAAACTTGGTGAAACGATCCATCACATCCCAAATGATCTCCTTTCCCTCAGATTTGGGCAAGCCTTCTATGAAATTCATACTTATGTGTTTCCAAGCCCTCTTTGAAATAGGCAGGGACTGAAGTAGCCCTTGGTAAGGCACATGATCTCTCTTTGTTTGTTAACAAACCTCAAATGCTTACACACATTCCACCACATTTTTTTTGTTCCTGCCCAATGAAATTATTGCCTCAACCTCTGATAAGTGCCTTCAATTCCAGAATGTCCTCCCCATGCTGAAGCATGGAAAGCTAGAATAACTTACCTCCTGAGATCTGTTTGAGTCCTAATGTAAACCTTTCCCTTAACTCTTATAAAAGCATTGCTAAAAGTCACACCATAACCTTCAATTAATGAATGCTTAACACTAAGGCCGTAATACAGTCCTGAGCAAAGCTGTCTCCTTCGTACGATTTTAGCACTTCCCCATCCAAGATGGAAAAGCTAATGAAATGGCATGACAAGCTGCCAAATTCCCATCTTCTTGTCTCCTAGATTGCTCATCAACTACAAGATTCTTCCTTCCACTTCTGTATTCAATTGAATAATCCAATCCCAACATCATCATGAGCCCCTTGCACTGCACTCTAGTTGTGATCTTCTTCTCAAGTAGGTACCTAAGGCTTTGGTGATCAGTTTTGATGATGAAGTGATGTTCTAAAAGGTAGTGTCTCCATTTTTAGACTGTCAATAAGATTGAAGATATTCCTTCTCATAAATGGACAAGCTCAAATTTCTTAAACTAGAAGCTTGGCTAAGATAAGCCACTAGTCTAACACCTTGAGAGGGAACTGCTCCCACCCCCTTGCTACTAGCATCAGTTTCCAAGATGAATGGCACCTTGAAATCAGGCATTACTAACACATGAGATGAACACATAGCTGACTTCAAGTGCTTGAATGCTTCTTGAGCAGGTTTTGTCCACTCAAATGCATCTTTCTTGAGAAGATCTGTTAATGTCTTAGCTATCATGCCATATCCAGAGACAAACTTTTGGTAATAACCAGTCAAGCCCAACCCCTCAGTTGTTTGAGTGAGACAAGTGTTGGCCAATCCCTCATTGCTTCAATCTTTGATGAATCAGCGGCCACCTCCTCACTTGATATGATATGACACAAGTATTCAACTTGTGCTGTCTCATAGTTTCAAACACCTATCCTCGATGCACCACATGAAAATCCAAGGTCGGACTATACACCAATATGTCATCAAAGAACACAAGAACGAACTTCCTCGAGAACGGATTGAACACCGCATTCATTAAACCTTGAAAGGTGGCTAGAGCTTTGGATAAACCAAAGGGCATAACCAAAAATTCGTAATTACCATGGTGGGTTCGAAACGCAGTCCTGTGAATGATCTAATCCAGTACTCGAATTTGATAATACCCCTACCTTAGGTCTAACTTGGAGAAGTAATGAGAACCATGTAATTCTTCCAGAAGATCATCAATGATGGGAATTGAGAATTTGTCTTTGATTGTGAGTGGATTAAGTTGCTTAGAAATAATACACATCAGGTAGGTCCCATTCTTCTTCTTAACTAATATAATAGGAGAGGCAAAAGGACTGTGGCTATGTCTAATGAAATTTATTTTCAGAAGCTTCTCTACTTGCCTCTCAATCTCACTTTTCTAAGAATGGTATACTTGTAAGGTCTGAGGTTCACTGGATTTGAGTCTAATTTCAAAGGAATAGCATGGTTTAGTGATCTCTTGGGAGGAAGGATAGCCGGTTACTTAAAAAAGGTCTTTGTAGCCGTGAATGAGCTTGTCAATTAAGGGATTTGAATTCACCTGAGCTTCCACGGTCTTTGCATAAATAGGAAACAGGTGGCCAATCCATTTATAGGCCCCTTTCTTGATCACTCCTTCCAATCATTTTCTCGTCATCATCTACAACTGCCCTTGCTCTATGATTCCTTGCAATTGGACACTTTGGCCGTTTCCTTCAAAAGTAACTGATAGATGAGCAAAATCAAACACAACGGGGCTGATTATTTTCATCCAATCCACTCCAAGAACAATGTAAAATCTGCCCCACTGCTCTCACAACCTTTGGATCCACAAAACTATGCGTGCCACCACTACCAATTAGGATTTATAGAGGCTTGTGACCAACTTCTCCCTTGATCATAATTGTCTTGTGAGAGCCACTTCTAGTCAAGGCCTTAACAAAAATTTCCATCTCATCATCATCAAACTCCACAACTAGCTTCCGCTTTTGAATATTAGGACTGGCTACACCATCTGGATCCTCTGAATCTTCTTCAATATTCACACTAGTGACAGCCATGAGAAACTTGGGATTGCACTTGTGACCAAAGAAATACTTCTGATTGCACTTAAAGCACAACTTCTGATATTTTTTATCCTCTAAACTCAGAGGCTTAGTGTTTATTTGAGCGGTTGTTTGCAAGGGAGCTATAGCCTATCCACTTCTAAATCGTTACCTTTCTAGTGCAGCCAAAATTGCGCTCTCAAACACAATTGCTTTGGAGTAAGCTAGAGACAATGTCAGGGTTTAATGCTTTAACAAGATTCTTTATTTTAGGCTTAAGTCCACTGGTAAAGCTTGAAACATAATAAGCTTGGCCCCCAGATTCATTGCCATCATTCTAGCTCTTAAATTCTCAAACTGTGTCATGTGCTCTTTAACTGATGTTGCTTGTGAAACCTTGTTAAAATTGTCCACTACATCACCAAGATCTTTATCTCCATATCTCTCACATAATTCATCCATGAATTTAGGCCAAGTGATTGAAGGTTTGCTGCAAATCAAATTGTAGAACCACGCCTTTTGATCCACATGAAGATATAGTGTAGCTAACTCCACTATCTCTGTCTTGGTTATGTGATAGAAGCAAAAGTATCTTTCACATCTTCTAATCCATGATTGAGGTTGCTTTCCGTCAGACGGCTCACTTCCTACTCGAGGTTGCCTAAACCCATTGTTCTTTACCACAATCAAACCATCTCCACTGTCACCAGACACTTGAGGCTGCGAAGGCTCTGGTGGTGTAGCATGCTGACTAGCAGCCGATAAAACTCCAGCTCCCTTTGGTAGACTTCGTCTTTTAAAATGATCTTGCAATCCATTGATCTGCTATTGTAACTGCTAAGATTGCTGCTTCAGCTTCTAATTCAAGGTTTTCTCCTAAGATTACAGCACTGACATCATCATCCCTTGCATCTGTCGCCTCAATTGCTCAAACTGATGAACTTGATTAGCTCCAGCATTAGCAGCAGCATTAGCTCTAGTATTAGCCCCACCAGCAATTACAACTACCTCCTTGTTTGTAGCCAAATTGTGCAAACAATTAGATACACTAACTGCAAGCTCTAAGAATCTGATTAATGCAACCTGATTAGAAAAGCTTGAAACGAATTAAGCATGATTTAATGCTAATATAATCAAATTGAATGCAATTCAACTCGATCTGAAGTAGTTTCAGAAGCTGTGACACAAATAAAGAAGAAGTTTGAGATGAGAAGAAGAAGAAAGAGATGAAAAGTAGAGAGAATTAGGGTTGAGAATGAGGAATTAAATCATTATCATTGAATTAATCTTATTTTATGAAGAATCTAGCTATTTATGCTAACGTTAGCTAAAACAAGATACAAAGCACTTGGACTAACCAAAGCAACTAACTTAACAGGTTTAAACTGCCAAAACTAGCTAAAACTCCAACTACCGCTAACCACCTTTCTCGCCAAAACACATTCAAACCATTTATAAGAATTATGTTATGATCAATAGTTAGTATTGTTCTTATATTCAATGTAAACGGCTTGTTGATGTTTAGATGGGAAAACGGAGTTAAGCCAAGTCAAGTTAGTTGTGTTAGTTAGTCAATAGTGGCGGCTGCTGTCTAAGTCGGTTGCGTTAGGTTCAATGCATCTATCTTGTATAAATAAGTAAGATCTATCATGTAATTGATCACTGATGAATGAATATACTTCTAACTCACTTCTCAACCTAATTTCCCTCTAATTCTCATCGCTCTCACTTCTTTCCTCATCTTAACCCTATCTCAACTCTAGTTATGATTCATCATTGTTCTTGAATTGCAAAAATTGGTGATGCAAACTTTGCGTATGCGTTAACAAGTGCACTAGTCGTATCAAGTAATATATAAATGAGTAGAGTATCATTCCCACGAGGATTGTTATTGAATGAGTACCAAGATTAGTAGTTTTGATGCTATTTGAACAACTAAAAATTGAGATATTGATATGAAATAAAATAAACTAAAAAGAAACAAAATATGTTAACTGATTTTATGAAGTTTTTTTGATTTAATAATATCCAAGGCATCATATTTCACCAAGTTGCATCAATATACATTTTCTATTCTCGTTATTTAAGTTGTTATCATATGTTGATGGTTGTAAATCCTATTTTACTAAATGTTCTCTCTCGAGCAACATTTAGCATGCTCTTTTACATATTAACCCATCACTCTCGTGCATGAATTTAAATAAGAAAAGGGTTTTTTAAAGCTCAATGATTTTCTCTTAAAAATCACACAAATCTCGTTAATCTCTTTTTTGGTAAGTAGATCGCGTTAATCTCTCTCGAGCATTCGCCTAATTTGGTGTGCTTATCACCTTAGCAATCATCATAAATCTCCTCTCGGACTCACTATGAATCATTATAGGCCTTAAATGGTGATCAAGCTTTTAAAACTCATGAAGAACAATGATAGACACTTCAACAACATAATAAAAAAACATTGAATACGTTGAACTGGAAATAAGCGTACATTACAACTTAGGCTACATCATAGCCTTGGAATAACAAAATTAGTTCATGATAAACTTAATATAAAGCATTATTAACACAAAATTCATGAACTTAAAGAAGAAAAGGATAGAAAGAACTTAAAATTACAAAATTAAAAACCAAACTTCCCTCCTTCCTTTTCCTCCTTTCTCCCTCACGTTTTTTCTTCTTTCTTTCACTTTGTATGTATTTTTTTGTATGAAGGATCATTAAACCTTTCCCATAACACTCCAATTTATATTTTTTGAAATGGGATAAAAAAAATGAAAAAAAATACACCAAACTTGCTTCCATTTGCTACATCTCACAGCTCATCCTCAACTTGCCAAGTTCTTCATTTTTTTATTTTCTGTTCAGCTTTTCCTCTGGCCAAATCTGCTAAAAAAAGATAGTTTTGATGCTGTATGATACAAAGACAATGTACTTGAGCTATAAAATATGACAAAAGTTGCGGCCCCAAAGCAAGTTGCACATTTTATGACATTTTTTTGTTGCTCTTTGTATAACAGCGAGTTTGGGTGCTTTTAGCTATTTTTCAGCATTTAATTTGATGTATCTTGCATTTACTTGTTGATGTTAATGATAAAACCAAGAAAGATTTAGCATAAAATGGGTGTTTTTACAAGAAAATAGCAAAATAGTTCGAAATTAGCAAAACCGAGCAAAAGTGATAGAAATTCGATGCAAAAAGTTTAAAAATATATTAAAATAATATAAAAAAATTATTTACCAATTTAGACTTATCAAAATACCTCCAAACTTAAATCTTGCTCATGCTCGAGCGAGGCTAAACATTACCACAAGTTAAAGCAGGTACACTTCAAATTAGAGAAGAATAACTGAGGCTCAATGTTTAAAGTTCTAAAGGCAAAACCATCGTTCCCAAGGAAAAATATGTCAGTTACCTCGGTAATCGAATTCAAAAGTTAGCTAAGCAAATTAAGTTTATCCCTTCTTTCAAGTCTTAAGATATTCAAACTGAATAGAGGACAAAAATCATATCACTCATAAAAAAACATATCAAGTATGCCCAAAACTAATAATCTTTGCACCAATTCTTTTTTTTTTTTTTTTTGAGGAATTTATTTACTCAAGTCAATATAAGCATATCTGCAGTGAGAATCGAGCTCCGACTCCTGGGCGATGGCCCATAAGTAAGAGAAGCCACCACTGAGATGCCTGTATTATGACCTCCCAAGTATATCTTCAATAAGAATCAAGCTCCGACTCCTGGACGAGGACCCATAAGTAAGAGAAGCCACAACTGAGACGCCCTCTTAATGGGTGGCACATATCTTTTTTATGTGGGATAGCGGTGCTCAAGATATTTTCTTCTCTCTTTTTTTTTCTGTGCTTGGTTCATCGTTAGCTTTCTAAGTACCCCTTGTAGCGAGCTTTCAATGCTTCAACTCCCATTCCAGTTGGCCCAGGGTACCAGGTGTTGAAACACCCCTACGGATCTACTTGCTCGAGATACCAAGGCACGAAACCATCGCACCATAGCACATATCCAAATGATAGACATTTTTTAACAGGATAGCAGTGCTTAGTAATTCTCTCCCTTTATTATTTTTCTTTCATTTAGACTTAGGCATAACTTTTCAAAATCTATTATGTAAATGATACTCTTTAAGATATCTATTCAAATTTGAGCATCTTTTAATCAAAATGAAAAGTAAAACAGCCATGCTAACTAGTCAAGCCAAATACCATAGTTTTATCAAGATAGTGCCTTAAATTAGATCATGTTTTGCAATTAGAACACAAAAATAATTGATTATCAGGTTATTTAAATCTTATTAAAGTAAACGAGCTAAAAAGAGTTGAAAATTGCCAAAAAAAGAATGATGATATGTTCTTTTTTTTTCTTTTTTTTTATATGAAAAATTTTCAAAGATTAATAACAAAAACTATAGAAAACAGACAATATTTTTTATGGCCGATACTATTTGCATCCCCATACAAAGGCTCTGAACTCTGGGAGGCACTGAAGCTGACTCTAAAGTATAAAACAGGAAAACTTTTAAAATAAACTTTGTTAAAAAATATATATTTTTTAGAATTATTATTATTATTAACATTATTTTACCCACCCCCAAACTTTATTTTTAAAAGGAACTAAGAAGATAAATTGGGTGAGAGATACTTCCCAGGTTTGAGGATTACTTTTGGTAGTGCATGTTGACATTGTGCTACCCCCAAACTTGTTTCCAAATACCTGTTGCACAAAAGAAACACAAACATGTGACAAATAAAAATAATGAAAGGAAAAACATGATAATTAAGGATAGAAACACTTGTGTTGCCTCCCCAGAAGCACTTTTGTTATAGTCATTAGCTCGACTCTCTCAGTGGATCATTCGACATTGTTGAGATGAATGGAAGTTTTCTGTGGTTCGAGCTCTCCATCAATGTAAGGTTTCAGTCTTTGCCCATTGAATTTGAAAGTACCCTTTTTCTCATCCTGAATATCAACCGTGCCGTATGGAAAAACATGGGTCACAATAAAGGGTCCTAACCATCGAGAGCACAACTTTCCTGGGAAAAGTTGTAAGCAGGAGTTAAACAGTAAAACTTTTTGTCCCACTACGAATTCTTTGTTCAAAATGTGCTTGTCATGCCATCTTTTGGTTTGGTCTTTGTAACTTCGAGCATTTTCATAAGCCTCAATTCTGAACTCATCCACCTCATTGATTTGTAGTAACCTCTTTTTGCCTGTAGCTACTAAATTGAAGTTTAAGATTTTTATGGCCCAGTATGCTTTGTGTTCCAATTCTACTAGTAGATGAAATGCTTTGCCATAAACCAGTCGATATAGAGACATTCCAATAGGTGTTTTGAATGCTGTTCTATGTGCCCAAAGTGCGTCATCCAATTTTTTCGACCAATTCTTTCCAGAGGCATTAACTGTTTTTTCAAGAATAATTTTCAATTATTGGTTTGAAACTTCCACTTTTCCACTTGATTGAGGATGGTATGGAGCACCCACATAGTGTGTGACCCCATACTTACTCAATAAAGCTTTAAGGTGGTGGTCATGAAAATGTTGTCCGCCATCACTTATACTTGCTCTAGGAGTTCCAAATCGAGAGAAGATGTTTTTGCTAACAAAGTTTACTAAAACTCTAGCATTGTTGGTCAGAAAAGTAGCTGCTTCGACCAATTTTGACACATAATCTATAGCAACCAAAATAAATCTGTTAGAAAATGATGAAGGAAAAGGACCCATGAAATCAATCCCCCAAACATCAAATAATTCAAAAACCAAAATGTTGTTTGCAGGCATTTCATGTTTCTTGGAAATGTTACCTATCCTTTGACATCTATCACATTTACTAATAAATTTAAAAGCATCTTTAAAGAGTGTAGGCCAATAAAATCCAGATTGTAACATCTTAGTTGAAGTTTTTGCCCCACCATGATGACCACCAGTTTTAAGAGAGTGTCAGTGGCGCAAAATGTTCTCCATTTCTTCCTCAGGGACACATCTTCTTATAATCTGGTCTGCACAATGCTTATACAAGAATGGTTCTTCCCGAAGATAGTGCTTTAAGTCGGCGAAGAACTTCATCTTCTGTTGATAAGTCATGTCTTCGGGAAATTCCTATGCAACCAGATAGTTAACAATGTCAGCATACACAGGATAATCAGGATTCTCACTTACCATCATCAGACTTTCATCCGGGAAGTTTTCATTGATAGAGGGACTTTCGTCCTCCCATTCAAGACGTGACAGATGATCTGCCACAACATTTTCTGTACCCTTTTTATCCCGTATTTCTAAATAAAATTCCTGAAGCAAGAAAATCCATCTTATCTTTCTTGGTTTTCAGTCCTATTTTCCAAAAAGGTACTTCAGAGCAGAATGGTCAGTGTAAACGATTACCTTTGAATTCAGCAGGTAGGAATGAAATTTATCAAATGCAAACACTACAGCTAGTAATTCTTTTTCAGTAGTAGCATAGTTAATCGGTGCATCTGTCAAAGTTTTACTAGCATAGTAAATTACAAAAAAAAATTTGTTCCTTCTTTGTCCTAGCACAGCCCCTACAGCATAGTCACTAGCGTCACACATAAGTTCAAAGTGTAAAGTCCAGTCATGTGCTATGATTATAGGTGCTGACACTAATTGTTTCTTCAAGGTCTCAAAAGCTTGCATGCAGTCACTATCAAAGTCAAAAGAGACATCTTTTCATCAGCAAATTGCAAAGAGGCTTAGCAATTTCAGAGAAGTCCTTAATAAACCTTCTGTAGAAACCTACATGTCCTAAGACTGAAAAATCATCCATAAACACCTCTATAAAATTTTCCACCATATCACTAAAGATTGCTATCATACATCTTTGAAAAGTCGTAGGAGTATTGCATAACCCCAAAGGCATTCTCCTATAAGCAAAGGTACCATAAGGACAAGTGAAAGTGGTTTTTTTCCTGATCTTCCAGGGCTATGGCAATTTGATTGTAACCTGAATATCCATTAAGAAAATAGTCATACGAATGACCTGCCAGTTTTTCTAACATTTGATCAATGAATGGTAAGGGGAAGTGGTCCTTTCAGGTGGCATTATTAAATTTTCAATAATCTATGTAAACCCTCCACCCGGGGACAGTTCTAGTAGGGATGAGTTCATTGTTCTCATTTTCTACTACAGTTATCCCCCCGTTTTTTGGAACTACATGCATTGGGCTAACCCATGAGCTATCGGATATGGGATAAATGATCCCAACATCTAATAGTCTGACAACTTCTTTTCTTACCACTTCTTTCATAGCAGGGTTTAACCGCCGCTGAGGTCGCACAGAAGGTTTGAAGCTATCCTCCATTAGAATTTTGTGCATGCATATGGAAAAGGTAATTCTCTTGTTATCAGAAAGGGTCCATCCGATTGCTAATTTATGCTCTCTTAACACTCTAAGTAACCTTTCATGTTCTATGTGCTCAATGAGGCATTAATAATTACAGGATAAGAGTTAGAGTTACCAAAATAGGCATATTTGAGATTTGGAGGTTTGTCTTCTTCCATTCCTTGCTGAATTTCAATTGCTTGAATGTCTTCCACTCTGATTTCGTGGTGCGAATTATGAGGTTCGCAGCTTTCCAAGTGTTGGGCACATTCTCTTATCAACTCGTTTTCCGTGTCTATGGTCCCAGATTTTATTAAACACGCTTCAAGGGGTAACTTGGGGAATGTGTCCCTGAATGTCTCAGTGACCGACTCATCTATAATATCAACCTCAAAACAAGAATCCATGTTAGAGAGAGATTGAATGGCATTAATGAGGTTGAGATTTGGAGGTTTGTCTTCTTCCATTCCTTGCTGAATTTCAATTGCTTGAATGTCTTCCACTCTGATTTCATGGTGCGAATTATGAGGTTCGCAGCTTTCCAAGTGTTGGGCACATTCTCTTATCAACTCGTTTTCCGTGTCTATGGTCCCAGATTTTATTAAACACGCTTCAAGGGGTAACTTGGGGAATGTGTCCCTGAATGTCTCAGTGACCGACTCATCTATAATATCAACCTCAAAACAAGAATCCATGTTAGAGAGAGATTGAATGGCATTAAAGAGGTTGAAGGTTACCGGTTCATCTTGTAACCTTAGGATCAACTTTCCTTGTTGTACGTCTATCAAGGTCCTTCCTATAGCAAGAAAGGGTAGGCCTAAAATAAGAGGTATCTCACGATCCTCTTCCATGTCAAGTACTATGAAGTCAAGCGGGAAGATGAATTTATCGACTTTCACAAGGACATCTTCAATCACACCTCAAGGAAACTTGATTGATCTGTCCACAAGTTGGAGAGATGCGGTGGTAGGCTTCACTTCTCCCAATCCAGGCTTCCTGAAAACATGGAGAGGTATTAAATTTATACTTGTACCAAAATTGCATAAAACTTTATCAAAACTAATGAAACCAATGGTGCAAGGTATTGTAAAACCCCCTGGATCTTTTAACTTGGGAGGCAACTTCTTTTGTAATATGGCACTGCATTCTTCAGTAAGCACTACTGTTTCGAATCCTCCCAACTTTCTTTTGTTGGACAGAATTTCTTTCATGAATTTTGCATATTTGGGCATCTGTTCTAACATGTCAGCAAAAGGGACATTAATGTGTAACTTTATGAAAATTTCCAAAAATTTAGCAAATTGTTCGTCCGCTCTTGTCTTTTTCAGGCATTGAGGGAATGGGACCTTTGGTTTGTAGGGTTGATGTTCAACCCTTTTTGGTTCATTTTCATCTTTGATTTTTGTCCCCTCCCCATTTTCCGCCTCCTAATTTACCACAGTAGATAGGTAAATTGTGGGTTGTTCATTTGGCATAGTTTTCTCTACCTGAGTTGGTTCTTTCAAAATTTTTCCACTTCGTAATTCTATCGCTTTTTACTTTCTCTCGTGGATAAATGATAGTGTTACTGGGGAAGGAACCTTGAGATCGTTCAGAAAGGTGATTTGAAATTTGTCCAATTTGGGTCTCAAGGTTTCTAATGGTTGCTTCTTGATTGCGAATGAAGGTTTCTTGATTTCGAAGAGTTGTTTCAATGTTTTGCATGAAACTTCTAGTATCTTGCATAAACTTACTAAACAATTCCTCGAAATTAGTTTTTCCTTCAGGGGGTTGAAAAGGTTGTTTTAGTATACCTTGATTATTCCATGAAAAATTTGGATGGTTTCTCCACCCGGGATTATATATGTTGGAATAGGGATTAATTTTTTTAAAATTCGAGACAAAATTGGCTTGTTCATGGTTTGATGAGGGAAAAGGATTTCCTGTTCAGCACTCTGTGCAAGGATGATTCCCTGCACAAAATTCACACGTTAATACCGGAGAATTTATAGCATTCACGTCCCTGTTACCTACCTGTTTTCTAAGCATTGTAACCTCAGCAGTTAACTTTGTTATTGTATCTAGCTCGTATATTCTTACAGGTTTCTTTTGCTTTGTTACCCTTGCATAATTATTGCTAGACATTACTTCTAGCAATTCATATGCATCTTCTGGAGTTTTGTGATTTAGGGAACCTCCAGCCGCCGCGTCAACCATCGTTTGAGTGTTAGGAGCCAACCCCTTATAAAAAGTTTGGACTTGCATCCAAACATGCAAACCATGATGTGGGAACCTTCTCAAAATTTCTTTGTAATGTTCCCATGCCTCATGCAAAGATTCAGTGTCGTATTGTACAAACGACGTAATGTCATTCCTCATCTTAGTCGATTTGGCTGGTGGATAATATTTTACGAGAAATTTTTGAGCCAAATCGTCCCAGGTGGTAATGGTTCCTGGGGTAATGACATTAACCATGCTTTGGCTTTATCCCTCAGTGAAAACGGAAACAACCTTAAGTGAACGGCATCATCGCTGACACCATTAGTCTTAAAGGTATCTCATTTCTCTAAAAAGTTAGCGATATGCAAGTTTGGGTCTTCATTGGGTAGACCATCAAATTGAACAGTTTGTTGAATCATTTGTATAATAGCTGGTTCAATTTTAAAATTGTTTGCTTGAATTGGTGGACATCGGATGCCGGAAGTGCACCCTCCAACAGCAGGTACAGCATAATCTTTTAAGGTCCTTTCATCATCATATCCAGTATTAGTAGCCACGTTTTCAGTTCTTTTTGTTTTCCGAATTAGTCGAATGTTCTTTCGATTTCAGGGTCAAAGGGGTTATTTCCTCTTCAATTAAATTTTGCGTACAAAGTAAAAATTAAACAACTATGAATCAAAAGAAAAGGATAAGAACAAAGAAAACTTTTTTATTAATTTAAGAAAAAAGTAAAAGTTACAAAAGCAGAACAAAAAATTTACAATGCCAAATTTTTAAAGGCGGGAAAAAAAATACTACTAATGGTTTTGAAAAACTTAGAGATAACAAACCTAACATCGAAAAACCTAGTTAAATGATAAAATAAAATTAAAATAAAGTTAAAAGTAATCAGAAATCCTAAAAATACCACAATCTAAAATAAAAGTAAAGAAAACACAAATTTTAAAGAAAAAGAGGGGGTAGTAACCCTAATATTTTTGAAAACATTAAAAAAAAAAAAAATTAACAAAGTGAACTTAAATCAAAATAAAGGTAAAAATAAAGACAGAAAAAAAAAAGAAAAATAGCAAAATAACACAAAACAAAATTTTTTTGTTTTTATATACGAATTTCTTATTTAATTATTTTTTTAGAATTATCTTTACAAAAAAACTAAATGAATGAAAACAGATTTAATTTTCAAATTTTACAAATTTTAAAAATTATTAACAATTTTAAATTAGCACCAAAACTAGTTGGTATCGAAATCACTCAAATAGAGACAATCCCCGGCAACGGCGCCAAAAACTTAATGCAAACTTTGCGTATACGTTAGCAAGTGCACTAGTCATTTCAAGTAATATAGAAATGAGTAGAGTATCGTTCCCATGAGGATTGTTATTGAATAAGTAAGTTTTTATGCTATTTGAACAACCGAAAATTGAGATATTGATATAAAATAAAATAAACTAAAAAGAAACAAAATCTGTTAGCTGATTTTAGGAAGTTTTTATGATTTAGTAATATCCAAGGCATCAGATTTCACATAGTTGCATCAATACGCCTTTTCTATTCTCGTTATTCAAGTAGTTATCATAGGTTGATGGTTGAAAATCCTATTTTACTAAATATTCTCTCTCGAGCAACATTTAGTACACTCTTTTACATATTAACCCATCACTCTCGTGCATGAATTTAAATAAGAAAAGAGTTTTTTAAAGCTCAATGATTTTTTCTTACAAACCACACAAATCGCGTTAATCTTTCTCGAGCATTCACCCAATTTGTGGTGCTTATCACCTTAGCAATCATCATAAATCTCCTCTCGGACTCATTATAAATCATTATAGGGCTTAAATGGGGATCAAGCATTTAAAACTCATGAAGAACAATGTAGACACTTCAACAACGTAATAACAAAACCTTGAATACGTTGATCTAGAAATAAGCATATATTACAACTTAGGCTACATCGTAGCCTTGGAATAACAAAATTAGCTCATGATAGACTTAATATGAAGCATTATTAACACAAAATTCAAGAACTTGAAGAAAAGGATAGAAAGAACTTAAAATTACAAAATTACAAACCAAACTTCCCTCCTTCCTTTTCCTTCTTTCTCCCCCACGTTTTTTCTTCTTTCTTTCACTTTGTATGTATTTGTTTTGTATGAAGGATGATTAAACCTTTCCCATAACATTCCTATTTATAGTGTTTGAAATTGGATAAAAAAAATGAAAAAAATACCCCAAACTTGCTTCCCATTTGCTACATCTCATAGCCCATCTTCAACTTGCCAAGTTCTTCATTTTTTTTATTTTCTTTTCATTTTTTCCACAGCCCAAATCTGCAAAAACCAAAAAAAAAAAAAAAAAAGAAAAGATAGTTTTGATGTTGTATGATACATATACAATGAACTTGAGCTATAAAATATGACAAAAGTTGCCGCCCCAAAGCAAGTTGCACATTTTATGACAATTTTTTGTTGTTCTTGGTATAACCACGAGTTTGCGATGCTTTTTGCGATTTTTGGCTTTTAATTTGATGTATCTTGCATTTACTTCTTGATGTTAATGATAAAACCAAGAAAGGTCTAGCATAAAATGGGTGTTTTTACAAGAAAATAGCAAAATAGTTCAAAATGAGCAAAAGTGATAGAAATTCGATATAAAATGTTTTAAAAAATATTAAAATATTATAAATAATTATATACTAATTTACACTAATCTAAATACCTCCAAACTTAAATCTTGCTCATCCTCGAGTGAGGCTCAACATTAAAGCGCAGGATCTCATGCTTTTTAAAAATTTTACCACAAGTCAAAGCAGGTATACTTCAAATTGAAGAAGAATAACTGAGGCTCAAAGTTTAAGGTTCTAAAGGCAAATCCATCTTTCCCAAGGAAAAATATGTCAGTTGCCTAGGTAATCAAATTCAAAAGTTAGCTAAACAAATTAAGTTTATCCGTTCTTTCTAATCTTAAGATATCCAAATCGAATAGAGGACAAAAATAATATCAATCATAACAAGACTATCAAGTATGCCCAAAACTAATTATTTTTGCACAATTTTTTTTTTTTTTTTTTTGAGGAATTTATTTACTCAAGTCAATATAAGCATATCTGCAGCGAGAATCAAGCTCCGACTCTTGGGCGATGACCCATAAGTAAGAGAAGCCACCACTGAGATGCCTGTATTATGATCTCCCTAGTATATCTTCAGTGAGAATCAAGCTCCCACTCCTGGGCGATGACTCATAAGTAAGAGAAGCTACCACTGAGATGCCCTCTTAATGGGTAGCATATATCTTATTTATGTGGGACAGCGGTGCTAGAGATCTTTTCTTCTCTGGATTTTTTTTTTTTTTTTTTTTTTTTTTGCTTTGTTTCTCGTTAGCTTTCAAAGTACCCCTTGTAGCGAGCTTTCAATTCGGCAACTCCCATTCCAGTTGGCCCAGGGTACCAGGTGTTGAAACACCCCTACGGATCTACTTGCTCGAGGAACCAAGGCAAGAAACCATCACACCATAGCACATATCCAAATGATAGACGTTTTTTAACAGGATAGCGGTGCTTATTAATTCTCTCCCTTTATTATTTTTCTTTTACTTAGACTTAGGCATAACTTTTCAAAATCAATTATGTAAACGATACTCTTTATGCAATCTATTCAAATTTGAGCATCATTTAATCAGAAAGAAAAGTAAAGCAGCCATGCTAACTAGTCAAGTCAAATATCATGGTTTTATCAAAATAGTGCCTTAGATTAGATCATGTTTTGCAATTAGAACACAAAAATAATTGATTATCAGGTTATTCAAATCTAATTAAAATAAACGAGCTAAAAAGAGTAGAAAATTTGCCTAGAAAAGCACGACGATAAGTTCTTTCTTAATTTTTTTCTTTTTTTTTAAATGAAAACTTTTTGAAAGATTAATAATAAAAACTATAGAAAACAGACAATATTTTTGTTGGCTAACACTATTTACATCCCCATACAAAGGCTCCGAACTCCGGGATGCACTGAAGCTGACTCTAAAACATAAAACAGGAAAAGTTTTCAAATAAACTTTGTTAAAAAATATATATATATTTTTAAATTATTATTAATATTAACATTATTTTTTCCACCCCTAAACTTTATTTTTGAAAAGAACCAAGAAGATAAATTGGGTGAGATATACTTCCCAGGTTTGAGGATTCCTTTTTGATAGTGCATGTTGACATTGTGCTACCTCCAACTTGCCAAAAAAAAAAAAAAAATTTGTGCTACCTCCAAACTTGTTTCCAAATACCCGTTGCACTAAAGAAACACAAACATGACACAAATAAACATAATGAAAGGAAAAACAGGTTAAATGAGGATAGAAAAACTTGGGTTGCCTCCTAAGAAGCGCTTTTGTTATAGTCGTTAGCTCGACTCCCTAAGCGGATCATTCGCCATTGTCGAGATGAATGCAAGTTTTCTGTGGTTCGAGCTCTCCATCAATGTAAGGTTTCAGTCTTTGCCCATTGACTTTGAAAGTACCCTTTTTCTCATCTTGAATCTCAACCCTGCCATATGGAAAAACAAGGGTCACAATAAAGGGTCCTGACCATCGAGAGTGCAACTTTCCTGGGAAAAGTTGTAAGCGGGAGTTAAACAGTTAAACTTTTTGTCCCACTTCGAATTCTTTGTTCAAAATGTGCTTGTTATGCCATCTTTGGGTTCGGTCTTTTTAACTTCGAGCATTTTCATAAGCCTCATTTCTATACTCATCCATCTCATTGATTTGTAGTAACCTCTTTTCACCCGCAGCTACTAAATTGAAGTTTAAGATTTTTATGGCCCAGTATGCTTTGTGTTCCAATTCTACTGGTAGATGACATGCTTTGCCATAAACCAGTCGATATGGAGACATTTCAATGGGTGTTTTGAATGCTGTTCTATATGCCCAAAGTGCATCGTCTAATTTTTTCGACCAATCCTTTATGGAGGCACTAACTATTTTCTCAATAATAATTTTCAATTCTCGGTTTGAAACTTCCACTGGTCCACTCGTTTGAGGAAGGTATGGAGCACCCACATAATGTGTGACCCCATACTCAATAAAGCTTTAAGTTGGTGGTCACAAAAATGTTTTCCGCCTTCACTTATAATTGCTCTAGGAGTTCCAAATCGAGAGAAGATGTTTTTTCTAACAAAATTTACTACAACTCTAGCATCATTGGTCGAAAAAGCAGCTGCTTCGACAAATTTTGACACATAATCTACAACAACCAAAATAAATCTGTTAGAAAATGATGAAGGAAAAGGACCCATTAAATCAATCCTCCAAACATCAAAAAATTCAACAACCAAATTATTGTTTAGGGGGATTTCATGTTTCTTGGAAATGCTGCCTGTCCTTTGACATCTATCACATTTACTAACAAATTTGAAAGTATCTTTAAAGTGTGTAGGCCAATAAAATCCAGACTGTAAGACCTTAGTTGCAGTTTTTGCCCCACCATGATGACCACCAGTTTCAAGAGAGTGACAGTGGCATAAAATGTTCTCCATTTCTTCTTCAAGGACACATCTTCTAATAATCTGGTCTGCACAATACTTATACAAGAATGGTTCTTCCTGAAAATAGTGCTTTAAGTCGGCGAAGAACTTCTTCTTCTGTTGATAAGTCATGTCTTCGGGCAATTCCCGTGGAACCATATAGTTAACAATGTCAGCATACCATGGATAATCAGGTTTATCACTTACCATCATCAGACTTTCATCAGAGAAGTTTTCGTTGATAGAGGGACTTTTGTCCTCATTCTTCACTCCTTTTCAAGATGCCCTTCCTCCAACACATACAAAGCCTATGATTATACCATAACACATGTGTAATAGTCGAAAATATCATAGGAATGGAGTATAAAAGATATAAAATATACAACAAATCAGTGATCCTGGGGTTGGGGATCTGGTAACTAAAATGCGACTCATTTGTTTAAATGGTGGTGGAGGTTCTCAGTTGAAGGTTCAACTTTGTGAAAGAAGGTAATTTGTTCCAAACATGGGGGCTCGAGCTTCTATCGGTTGTTGTAAGCATCTGCTAAAAACTATCTTAGCTCCTGGACGGTCATTGCTAACCTTCCTAATTCTTCACCTCTTGCTAACTCGGTCTTTATAGATCTTAAAGTAGTTCTTGGGAATGGTTCAAACATAAAGATCTAAAAGGACATATGGGGTGGCCAACAAACCACTTGGAAAGGTGTTCCCATAATTGTTTTGGGTGTCCTTACAACAAAATCATCTCATTAGTGAAACGGGACTATAGGATGAGAATATTGGAGATGGTTACTAAACTAGCGGATATGGATTTTTGCAAGAAAGAAACCTACTTTGTCTTCCCTTCAAGACATTCTCAACAACAATCATCCATCTAACTATTTCAGCCCGATGGTCAACAACCAAAGGGGAACTTACTGTGTTAAATTAATCCTTGATGCAGCATGGAGACAATCTTTGAACCCTCCAACAACAATCACCTGAAATGTGTTGTTTGGAAGGGTCTAGTGTTAGGAACGTATTTCAAAAAACTTTTCCCAAAACAACTTGAGTGGGTGTAGTGGAAAATTAATTTAAATTTGTCAATTTTAAATCTAAAGCCCTAACCTAATTAAATTATTTAATTAAATCTAGATCTTACTCTAATAGGTTCATAACATAACAAACAAAAAAAGCGAATAAAACATGTATAAACATATATAAACATAGTACGTAGAATAAAAGAAATAAACAAAAAAAAATCAAATATTGCATATTTAATTAAACATACCTAAAGCATAAATCCCGAATCTAACTTGAAGACCTGAAATTGGAATAAGGTCTCTTGATACCTCAAGGTCTTTTTCTCTATGACCTCTTCTAGCACTAGGAGGGTGGACTCCCAAATATTTAATTTAGGAAAAATTTTATAACAAAATTTTTCCTTTAATCTTTCCGAAAAATAATTTTTCTAAACAAAATATGCTTAACAATAATTTTTAAAATCCCTAAAATAATTTTATGGTTTTTTTTATGGGAGAAAATGAGGTTCCAAAAACCTAAAACTTTTTTCAATAAAACTCACGGCAAACCATAGCGTGAATTTATAACCCTAAAGGAGTGAGACATGGCAGGCATTCATTGGTCCATGCAGAGGCACATAGATTACCAAGGACAAAAACTAGGTGCAACATGTGTTGACCGGGTATTGGTCCGCAGCAAGAGCCGCAGATTAGTGGCCCCCCCCCCCCCCCCCCCCCCCCCCCCCCCTCCCCTCTCCCCCGCGCTTGCGCTGCACGTTTCAGGTTAAACCTGTGCTTCGTTGCGTCTCCTTTTCTTTCATTTTTTTTATTTATTAAATTTGTTTAATTTAAATTTCCACATATATAAAATTTATCTCATAAATATTATTTGATAAAATTAATTTATTTATCTATGAATAAATAATTCATCTCATGAATTATGTTTAGCAAAAAATTATTTATTTATCTTATAAATAAATAATTCATCGCATGAATTCAATTTAAATATTTTCAAATAGTGCTTAAGGAGGCTTGCGGAGGGACCTTGGGGAAAAATATACTCTAGCTCCAAATGGGTCAAATCTAATTATCATCTCATGAAAAGAATTGGCATAAAATGAGTGTTTTTGCAAGGAATTAACAATAGGAGCGAAAAGGAGCAAAAGCGAGTAACAGCAAGCAAAGTTTGATATAAAATGTTTTGAAAATGAACCTAAATGATATGAATAATTATATACTAAATTATACTTATCAATAGTCTTGAACCTAAGCAGTTATTGTGAAGAGTGCACACACCCACTTCATGTGATTCTCAAGGTTGAAACATATACAACAATTCAGACATATGAGGTCCTTCTCAACAAAATTTGATACTTAGGTACTCAAGAACACTCTAGAGAGTACATTCATACTCTCAACGGAGGATGAGTAACACCACTACATTCCTATAGGTGAGTCCATTAGGTGTGCTACTCTGAACCACCATAATGGGTTGCAAATATCATTAAGAGCATTAACCTCAAGCCCAATATAATGACAGATTTCGCAAATCCACAGGCCCCAAAACATCATTATCTCAGAAATGGTCTCAAGTGGATTGATCACAATGTTTTTAAACCTTGACTTTGTTTAACCGACTAAACATCAAGAATAACTCCAAAGTTGGGTCTTCATCAAGATCACAACACATAAATGCTCTTCCCTCCATTGTATCGCATATCGCCTTCTTAGAAAAGCCTTTCATAAGAGGATATGTCAAATTTCTCTCACTTCTTACAAAGTCGAGTAAAGCCATATATATATATTTTTTTTAATCAAGCACGATACAACACCATGCCTTAGGCAATTATATCTTTGTAGGCCTCACTTTTCCTCACTCCAATGGCTACTCATGAGTCACAGTTCATTGAGATTGAAGGCATGGGCTTTCCCCAAAATAGAATATGTCCCAGCACATTCTTCGACCATTCAAATTCCATATCTGTCATCTCTAGAGCAATAAACCCAAATTTCTTAGTTGATTTAGCTATGCAGGTTTGTTTATAATATTTTAAGGACACAAAACCATCAACAAGCATAAATACATAGCCAATAGTAGAGTTTGCTTCATCAATGTTAGATATCCAAGTGGCACCACAATATCCCTCTTAACACCAAGCAATGGTTTGTGGTTAAAACCCTTATCCATAGTCCCTCAAAGATACCTCAACGGTCTAATTAAAAGCATCCCATTTCTCATTACTCAATTATCTTGCAACAATTAAGTCTACTATTAGCATATACAATATCAAGATGAGTGCAATTATCAAAAGATTATGCTACCAATTATCTTAGCGTATTCAACCTATGATATACTATCAACTATATGCTTTTTCAAGTAAACATTAGAATCACATGAAGTCATAGAAGGAGTGTCATCAAAATGATAATACTTTCTCAATATTTTCTACACATAGTAGGATTGACTAAAAGTTAAACCCTCAGGTGATTAGTTATTTTCACACCAAGTATCACTTTAGCCTTGCCTAGGTATTTCATATCAAAAAACGAACTCAAGAGAAACTTCGTAGCATCAACAACATTCACACTCGTACTAAAAATAAGCTTGCCATCAACATAAAAGTAGATGATTACACAACAATTGTCATCAAGTTTAGAGTACACACATGCATCACCATTGTTCACAACAAAACCACGTGTACTAAAGCGCAATCAAATTTTTGATGCCATTATTTAGAAGTTTGTTTAAGACTATACAAAGATTTAACAAGTCTGCATTTTACTTTTCATTCCAACATTCTAGAACCCCTCGAGTTATTCCATGTACATTTCCTATTTATGGTTACCATTCAAGAGATCATTTTTTACATCTATTTGGGGTGTAATACAAGAATATGAATGGATGTACGAGCTATCAAAGCTCTCACAATGCTATCTTAGTAAAAATGAAGAAGTATCAGAAAAATATATTCCCTATTTTTTGGGGGTATCCATTTTTATTAATAACCCGTCAGTGCTCAGTTTCTTTCTAAACATGCATTTACACCCAAAAAATTTGCATCCCCAATTATAGAGTCTAATTCATTTTTTATGGCCTCTCTCCAATGAGGAGCATCTATGTTTTATCACAAAATGCATTAACAACATGCTCATAAAAAATCAGGAAGCTTACACAACAATGAGATAATGAAATAAGGCCCAAAACTAGTCTCACTGCTACCACTTTTATTTTTTCTAAGTTCCTAAATTTCAAGTTCAGGAGGCGAAAAACTAGATGAAGAAGTAGATGTAATAGGCAAAGAAGCAAGCAATGTCACATTCATATGAAATGCAGCTCAAAGAATTCATCATCGGGAGATTCTATGATTTTATCCAGTGTAGGACTCAAATCATTAATCAACATGAATCTATATGGGGCATTGTTCATGGCATACTCATAAAAATGACATCTATAGTTTCAAGACCTATTACTTCTTTTGAACTTTGGAAGCAACTTTGGCTAGACAACTACACACTTAAGGTATTTAATATTAGGCACATAACCATTATGTAATTCATATGGTGCCTTATCTAGTTTGTTATGAGGAGCCTTATTAATTATGTGATGTGCAGACAACAAGGCTCCTCCGCACAAGCTCAGTTGAAGCTAATAAGCATAGAATTACTCATGTCCCTAAGGGTCCTATTCTTTCTTTCGGCTATACCATTTTGTTGAAAAAGGGTTGATAGTTTGTGATGTTAGGAAAATTTATTTCTAAAACTAAAATTTTTCTAAATTGGCTAGATCAGGCGTTGCGAAAACTGTTTGTTATATTTGTATGTTAATTAGTGTGATGTGATTGCCATAACTAATAATGTAAACAAACATGCAAAAGGGACTCATTGCGACTTCGGAATGAGCCTAAATTCGGAACCTTATGTCTTTGACCTTAACCACTCACCATTTTAGAAGAAAATGGAGTGATATTTTGGTGTATCCAACTTCAGTTAATATCTTTGGTGGATTTTTTTGATATATATATATTTTTGAGAGAGAGATGAAGGGATATGGACCTAACTCAAGTGGTATTTACGGCGATGAAGCAAGGCCCACAAACACCTTTCCTCGTACACTTAAAAGCTAGGAGCTAGGATGGAGACAAACCCAAAGCTCATCAGGCCACTTATAAGCCCAAGTCAATCAAATTTTTAGTCCTGGCACCCTTGATTCATAATAAATCGAACGAGTTAGAGCCTAACAAGATTTAGATGGAGCGAATCGTATTTGGGTCACTTGATGAGGACCAACGCAATTAAGGTCAAGACTTGACTGTCAAAGCCCCTAAATAATGGCGCAAACCTAAGTTCACCTGAATTATTAAGCAGTGACAATACTGTTAAGACCAACACAATCAAGGTCAAGCCTTAGCTGTTAAAGGCTTAAACTAAAGCCTCAATTCTTAACTTGTCGATTTTGGAAAAAGAATAAATCGAGAAGTTCATTACTAAAGCCTAACGCATTGTATTACTGAGTATAGCAAGATCTATATTACACTAAGCTAAGTTAGGTTACGCTACTCCTAGGTAAAAAGCACAAGTGTGCGGTAAAGAAAACTTGACGAAGTTTTCTATGAGAGCTGTAAGACACTTTACAACTACAATAGTATTTCTACTTAAATTATGTTAGTTGATATTCATGTTATTATTATGAATGTTTTACTGTAGAGGCCTATAGATTTAAAATTACTTGCAAGTTTAAAGTTAGGAATTTTAAACTGTCCCACTGCATTAATCTAATTAATTAGGGAAAATTTTTGAACTTCGGCCCAACGGAAGGCGCATTTGCAAAGGAGCGACTCCTTTCAAAGGATGGACGCTCCTGACTAAATTGTATGCCGAATGGGTAGACCAACTGACTCTTGTCCATGAAGAAAAGTGGAAGAACCTTCGAATTTATGAGGCTATTAGGTTCTTTAAGATTGCTTTCAGGTATGACCACCCCATTATGATGACACTCACCTACTGTTGGAACATTTGTTACAATGCTTTTGTCGCCCTTGAGGGCTTTCTTGGTATCATTCTAGAGGACATGGCGAACTTAACAAGTCTTTCCCTAGAAGGAGAGGAGCTGCCTCTTGATTCTTTTATTTCTAATGAGGCTGAAGCCCTTGCCTCTTCTTCCTCTGTGACTGACATGCCAAGTGATTATGAGTCTTATGTCCAGGCTTTTGTCACATAGACACATGACTTTGGACAAGGGTTTAGACAAGAAGAGGTCTGCTTCTACTTGTTTTGGTTGAACAAGTTCTTTTTTTGCTAACTCCTCCAACTCTGTACTTAAATCTCTTAAGACCGTGGCGATTAACCAGGCCTTTAGCACTAGTCTATTGGCTTTAAGACCATTGTTTCTGGCCTATGTAAATGGATGCCTTAGGGAGATTATAGTAAAAAACTATGCTATACAGATAGGGGGACCCTTAAGAGTGGTCTAACTTTGGGCCCAAGCCTACTTTTTTTAGCTTTGCCACAGGGGTCCCTTTGTCTCCATAGATGAGGGGGTCACCTATTATGGAGGGCAATTTGAGGTCCTTTTACACCAAGGATGGTTCAAGAAACTGGACCTTCATTATATTGTCTCTGTAGACATTAATTATCAGACCTAGCAGGCAATCTTGTGCCCTCAGGACCTTCTCTTCTATCACCAGACTCGTCCTGGTGTTGAAACCCATAGGCCTGGGTTGTTTGCCAAGCAATTTGGAATGGTCTGGGACATCCCTTTTCCAAGTTTGAGGACCAAAAACTTTTGGTGGGCTAAAAGAATCTCTATTCAGCTCTCCCAATAGAAAGAGCTTCGTGAGTCCAACCAAGAAGTTAAATCACTTTCTGCGTACCCTGTTGGTTGTAGGTATTCCCCATTTGCCACGCCCCGCTTTGCAGTTTGGTTCCAAGTAAGGATGGCAAAATCTAACACGACACGGTAAAACAACACGGACACAACATGAAGATAGCGGGTTCGGGTCGGGCATTTTGAAGCCGGGTTGAATTTGGTTTAACCCGTTTAACCCATTGAGGTAATTGGGTTGAATTTGGGTTTGATCCATGTAACCTATTTTCGACACAATGGACTCGTTTATATAGTTATATTAGGCATTTAAGTAATACATTATTGGTTTTTTTTTTTTTTTTTTGAGTTTAGATAATTTGAAATATATTTAGCAATATTAATTTGATAGTTTATTTTAATAGTTATAAATATAACAAGTATTTATTAGTAGTATCAACCATAAAGTGTATTATTAATATGTCTGTAAGTTGAAAAAGTAGCATTTAATTGAAAAAAAGCCACCGATATAATTAAATAGGTAACCCACGGGTTACCCGTTTAATAATTGGGTTTGGGTAAGGGTTGAAAATTCCTAACTCACTTAATAAACAGGTTGCACTCGGGTTGACCCCATTCTTAAGACCCTACGCATAGCACGAACACGAACACGACACAACACGACACGACACATTTACCACCCTTAGTTCCAAGCCTTTTTGGTCCTCTTTGGAAGCCAGAGGCTCCAAGAAGTATTTTATGCCTTCACTTGAGCTTATAGGTCCTAGCTCTAGGGGAGCTCTACTAGTGAGCATAACGCAAACACCAGAGAAGGTGTTGCTAGGTGAATAGCCATCTCTAAAGTAGACTTTAGTTTTATCCCTTAAATGGTTGAACAAAGATTGATCCTTGTTCTTCTTAGTGCCACAACTGCTCAGGAAACTCACAGGACCACCAAGACCAGGAGTTCTACTAGAATGTTGCTAGAAAAGTCCCCTTCAGAAACCTCTGCACCAGCCCTTGAAGTTGGTGGCTTAAAAAAAAGAAAGAATAGATATGCTTTGTTTGCTTTCCCACCCAAAGCCATTTAGGTATTAGAGGAGGAAGAAGAAGAAGATAAAGAAGAAGCATGCATCTCACAGCTAGTGAAAAAGAGAAGAGCCAAACTTCCTTAATAAGAGGTATTGGTCTTTCTTAGTTGGTTTTTCTTTCATTCATCTTTTACCAAAAACTGTTTCCAACTTGGATTAATTAATTTTACTTCTAAAGATTTTATAATTTATTTTCACATAATCCTTATTAGATTCACATTCTAATATATATATATATATATATATATATTGTTCTAAATAATAAAAACAATGATTGGGATGACATGACCCAAAAGGCCACGTCACCTTTGAATTATAACTGCCCAGCGCTAAAATATATTATTTTTGTAAATAAATAAATAAATAATTAATTAAACATGATTTTGATCTCATTAGTTCCTACTATTTTAAATCACCAAGTATCTAATATCATTAGATATTCTTTGTGATAATATAAGTATTTTAACTTGACCAAACATCTAATCCTTTTAGATATTCAATGCGACATTATATATATCTAAATCATTCAACTATTTGAATACCTAATTATATTAGATTATTTAGAAATATACTCTCACTAATTTAATTAAATTCATCATAACTTAGATAATTTAAATTTGATGAATCGACAATCTGGTTATTAAACTCTTTTAATAACAACAATTAGGCATTCTTCCTTTTAACAAAATTCTTAATTTCTCTCAATCACAACTCTATTCATGACATTTATTATGCTTACTATTAACCTCATGTCTATCATGAAGATAATTAGAGGTGGCTCTGATGCCAATTGTTAGGAAAATTTAATTTCAGAAACTAACTTTTTTTTTTTTCAAAAATTGGCTAAATCAATCGCACCAAAAATAATTTTCAAATTCTTTATTTTAAATCTAAGAACCTCTACTCTAATATGTATATATGTGTATATATAGACATAAAATATCTAAGCATAATAAACTTAAATGAAAAACATAAATAAAATTGTGAAAATTAAAGAAAAGCTTAAAAGAAAAGTAATAAGGAATACCTTAATTATATATCGCAATTGCCACCCAGAAGGAATCATTGAGACCGAGAGACCTTCTTGCCAATGACCCCTTTTATACCCGGAGTGTGGGCTTTGAAAATATGTACTTGGACCAAAAGAAATTCCGCCTTTTTAATGTTTCAAAAAATAATTTCTACCAAAAATGTTTAGTTGTTAAAACTGAGTCCCAAAGACCCGCATTTATAATAAGCCTTCGGCGCAAAAAATACTTTAAAAACTGACGTAGGATTTGCTAAAAAAACAAAAAATGCATTTTTATTTAAAAATAAAACGACGTCGTTAAGCTCAGAAGAAAACACGTCCTTTTTAATTAGCAAACAACGTGCCATGTGTCGCAACGCTACGGGTCCAAGCCATTGGGTAGTGTGTCCTCCAGTGCCATGTGTTGGCTCGTGGTTGGTCACATCTATTAGATGCAGATTACGGCTTGTTTTTGCGTTTTTTTTTTTATTTTAATTCCCACTTGTTTAAAATTCGTCTCATGAATATGAAATTTATTCATCTTATAAATAAATAATTCATTTCACGAATTATATTTTATAAAATTAATTTATTCATCTCATGAACAAATAATTCTTCACATGAATTCATTTTAAATATTTTCAACCAGTGTACTTTTGGACACTTGTAGAGGAACCTCAGAAACAACTTAATTCCAACTCTATATGAGTCAAATATAATTATAAACACTTTGATAACATTGATTATCATTTAGTAATATTTAATTTCACTAAATAAATGTTACTACAGTCTACAATTAAATATAATTATTCAATAATTTTCATTAACTTTTATTGTGTCAATCAACCCCTCTATTACATATCCGTGAAAAAAATAGCTTTAACTACTACTAATTTCCTCACATCTTTCACTGTAGTTTCTTACTCGGCCTTCTCGAACAACTCAATAATACAGAAAGTAATTTATGTACTAGTTCCAAATATCAAACATATAGAGTACTTTGACCAAAGATTATCAAATCTATTGTATATTTGCCAATCAACTAAGGGGACATCTTTATCTCGTAAGAGATTATAGATTCTACGTAAAACTCATGTTCCCGCTACATTTTATGACATTACCCTACACACGTAAGATTTAAGTCAACGTGTTGTGACTAATCTTTTTTTAGCACATCAAAGCAATGAAAAATTCATGCATGAGCTCAGCCTATTTCCTGGATTTAGAGTTATCATCTTATAGAAGTAATTATTTTTTATAGTAGTAAAGAAACAAATAATTCAGGTGGTTCTACTTAGTGTTCCAATCATGTAGCCAAAACCAATATAATACTTTTGGATCCCTATTCATATGACTAGGACAAGTCATTTAAAGTATCATATTATGGTCTTATCAGGCAAGTTGTCCAAACGCATTACCTACTACGTACATATAGTTTAACAACACATCTCTAATTTGATTGAAGTCTATCCATCGTTCAATCTCATTGACTATTTAAACCAAATTTGCTATATCATCTTGGACTACGTTCATCTTATGGAACATTTTAGAAAACAATCACACTTACATTAGACTCGTAAAACATAATCAGAAATTAAATAAAACAATTTTATTTAATTATTATTTAAATGTGATAATTGAGTTTTCCGGGACAACAATTCAAATAGTCTTGTGCAGGCTCCATACTTCCTTCTAGGAGCATCCTTCACAACCATTGAAGAGATTCGTGAAGGTATAATCTCATTGTTTGGTTTATGAATCCTTGATGTATAAACCATTAGTTAGTTTTGACATACAAGTATTGACTTTCTCATAAGTCCCCCTTGCAGAAGATAATCTAGCGGCTGAAGTGCCAGCAGAGGTTCCTCTTGTCCCTTCAATAGAAGTTTCAGATGTTAAAATTAGTCCTTTCATACTTAGGCTTATTTCTAAAGTTAGGATTTGATATGACTCTTTTTGATGGCTTCTCTTTCAGGTCACACCACCAAGAGATGTCCCTCCTCAATTTTTGAAGAGGATTACGTCCCCCTTGGAGAAACTAGGTGTTAGGAATGTATTTCAAAAATATTCCCCGAATTTGACAAGAGCGGGTGCAATGGAAAAATAATTTAAAATTCTTAATTTTAAATCTAAAATCCTAATCTAATTAAACTATTTAATTAGGTCTAAATCGTGCTCTAATAGGTTCATAATATGACAAATAAAAAATATCGAATAAAAATAATATAAACATGGCACATAAAATAAACCAAATAATGAAAAAAAATTAAATATCACATAACATACGTGAAGCGCAAATCCTGATTCTAACTTGAAGATCATAAATTGGAAGAAGGTTTCTTGACACCTCAAGATCTTCTTCGGAATGATATCTTCTAACACCTCGAGTGTGGGCTCCAAAAAATATTTACTTTAGAAAACAATTTGAAACAAAATTTTCCCTTTTAAACTTTCCGGAAAACAAATTTTTAGAGAAGTTATGCTGAACAATTAGTTAGAAAACCCCTAAAATAATTTTAGGATTTTCATCATGACAGAAAATCAAGTTCCAAAACTTAATTCAAAAATTTCTCACGATAAATATCGTATTTATAAACAAAAATTTTGCAATATAACATGTACAAATTCTTTTGCCAAAAAAAAATTATTATATTGGTCAAATATTGGGCTCGGCTTTTGTACTTACATAATTTGATTTTCTTATTTTTATTTAAACACGACATTTATCATATTATGAATTCATCTCATGAATATTTATTTAGCATAAAAATTTATTTATCTCATAAATAAATAATTCATTCCATGAATTCATTTTTTAAATATTTCCAAATGATGCTTAAATAGAAACTTGCGAAGGGACCTCAGGAACAATCTAACTCTAACTCCAAATGAGTCAAATCTGATTATTATTGTTGGAATAGGTATCCTAGAAAAAAACCAATTAGTTAGTTCTTAAATACTAAATAAATAAAATTATTTTATTTATTTATTGTCTTATTTATGTTTTACGAGTCAAACATGCGTGATTGTTTTTCTAAAACGTTCCATGAAATGGACGTTGTCCAAGATGATGTGTCAGGTTTGGTTTAAGTGATCAATATCAATGAACCACGGAAAGACTTAGATCAAACTAGTAACATGTTGTCAAAGTATGTTCATAGTTGGTGATAAGTTTGGACAACTTGTCGATAAGACTATAATATGATAATTTTGATGACTTGACTTGGTCTGTGGGTAGGGATCCAAGAGTATTATGTTGGTACTTTCAATAAGATTGGAACATTGACCAGGACCACCTAAATTAACTTATGTATTGCTATAAAAAATAATTAATTCTATAAGACGATAACTCTAAATCTGGAAAATAGTCTGAACTTATGCATGGAATATTAATTGCTTTGATGCCCAAAATAATGAGGCTAAATTTAATAACCAGGATCTCAATTGACTTGATTTAATTGTTTACGCATCGAATTTGTCTTATTTGCACCCGATTTGACAATTTTTGGAACTTTAATTTTCAACCTGTTAAACTAAAAATTGTCAAAATGAGTGTAGAACTATAATTAAATAGGTGCAAAATAATTAAAATAACAATTAAAAGATGCGTAAATCCGAGATGTTTCATAGTTGCAGAGATGATCTTGAGGTGTCAAGAATTTCCTTCTTTCAATTTTAGTTCTACAAACTCGGAGTTTGGATTTAAGCTTTAGGTATGTCTAAATTAAGTATTTGATATTTAATTTGTATTTTTCTTTATTTTGTTTATTCTATTTACGATGTTTATATATGTTGATGCATGGTTTATTTGATATTTTGTGTGTTATATTATGAACTTATTAGAGTAAAATCTAAGTGTAATTAAATAGTTTAATTAGATCAGGGCATTAGATTTAAAATTGAGAATTTATATTAGTTTTCCGTTGCTCCCTCAGATTTAAAATTGAGAATTTATATTAGTTTTCCGTTGCTCCCTCTCTAGTTGTTTAGAGAAAACTTTTTGAAATTCATTTCCAACAATTGGTATCAGAGCCAATTCTGAATATATTCATAATTGATAATAAAATATCTGGTTTGATAAAATTGAGATATGTGGATTTACAAAAGTATGAAATTAGGAATTTCATTAAAGGAAAAAGACTATCCTGAATATTGTTGTTAAAATAGTTTAATGACAAGAATGAATTTTCGTTGTAGTTTTAAACTATTTAACATTTTTAGATGACTCATGATTTAATCAAGTAGGGCAATTCTAAATCAGATCTAACTAGATTAGATATTTAAAGAGTTGAACAATTTAGATTATTAGTCTAATTTGATTAGGTTTTGAACGTAGGTATAAAATATTCAATTGTTGAATATTTTATGATAATCCAAAACCAAGAATACCTATGAATTATAAATAAATTAGTGGTTGTATATTTCTAAATAATCTAATGAGGTTAGATATTCAAATGGTTGAATGAATTGGATATATAATATCACAAAGAATATCTAATATGATTAAATGTTCGGTTTACTATTTAATAAAATTAAATTGGATTTATAATGATGCAACAAGTGCGCGGTGAGCGTAGTAGCCTCCTCGGGCATGCTCCTTGTACTACCAAGCGAAGATTATTAATATAATAATTAAAATTAAGAAAAAAATAAAAAAGGGGGTGCCTAGCGCTGTGCTGGGCACGCCCCTTCTTATTTAAATTTTTTTTTTATATTTTATTATTTAAATAATTTAAATAAATAATTAATTAATTAGGATGGGATCCTAATTAATATTATATGATAATCTTTTCTAAAAGAGTTTAGAAAAATCTCTAGTTGTTTCAATATTTAGGCCTTAAGTAATGTTATTCAAATTATTTGATAACAGAGTACTTATGAAATTTAGTTCACATATTTAATATTATCTAAAGGAGTTAAATATTATCTAGAAGGCCATATAACTTGGTGAAATATTTGATTTTATCAAGTGGGAGAATTTATTTAAATAAATCTAATATGATTAGATAATTTAATAGTTGAATTAGTTAAAATGGAAATTCTCATAATGTAGCTAATGATATTAGATTGCATAAGCTGATAATTAAAGGAATCTAATATGATTAGAACTTTATTTAATTGTTGAATAAAATTTAGAATGAGATTCTAATAATTGATTATGAGATAATCAAATTTTAAACGAAAGATCCACTAGTGTAAAATTTCAAGTGGGAGCGATGAATAGGAGTTGATTCCTCACGGTCTCCATTGCCAATCTAATAGTATAGTGGATAGGTGCCACTCGCCGAGGAGGGCGTTTGTTCAAAGGATACAGGGTTAGACTTCTTCATGATAGATAGAGGTATGAGAAAACAAGTGCGGCCACACTGACGTGGAGTATCTTGTTTACTTGAACTAATGTCTAGGTAATGATATACACTTGACTAAGGTATTATGATAGTCTGCTAGAGAGCGTTATGATACTATCTAAGAGACCAAGGAAGAAACGGTGAGTTAAATATGTTCAGGAAACATATTATTTGAGAATAGTCTCATTTGTCTAATTACTTGTTACGCCTCTCCCATATTAACGAGTAGATTGGTTAGCTCATCGTTGGATACACAAAGAGAATGGTTAGGTGGATCCATGCTTTGTTTGTTGGCTTAAATTATTAAAAAGTTCACAATATTCAAAATATCACGTGGGAGCGAACTTCTAAATGAGTGCTCATGGCCTTCATTATCGATTTAACAGTATAGTAGGCGGGCGGGGCTCCCCGAGGAGAGTGCTCATTTATGGAATGCAAGGTTAGTCCTCTAAGAGATGAACTAACTCCAAGCAATTGAGCACGGCCATGCTGACGTGGAGTATATCGAGGCCTTGTACGGGTGTTCAGGTAATGGTCTACACTTGACTAGGGTCTACAAGAGCTCTGATGTAGGACCTCAGAGGCTGAGGGTAAAGTGGTATGTTAAATGTGTTCAGTAAAGAGTTTACAAGAAAACATATATCATTGAGAAGTGTTCTCACCCTTTTGATGTCTCAATTCGGCCTCGCCGACGGGGAGTTTTGAGTGATTCGGTTGGGTCTCCATGGTATACATGTAAGTGTCAGACAGTAAACTCTAAACTTTGATTGCTTGCTAAAAACTAAGAAACGTAATCCTGTGTGTTAAATGACTTGTTTTACAATTTTTGCTTTTAGACTGGTTGTTGAATTATGCATTGCGATCAATAATGGTATGTCTTGTCTATTCTATTTTGTTCATTATAATATGATATGATTTAGTACATGTTGAGCACTAAAAGATGCTTAGAGTTCTCTAGGTTGCTACTAGTAGATCGACTAAGTTGAAAAGAACGTTTGGAACATTAGACCAGACTAAAGAGTTAGTCAAATGCTAGATTCGGACATTAGATGTTGAACTTATTCTCATATTAGATACTTGAATTGTCAACTGTGGTAGAGATGATCCTATACCTGAGAGAAGTGTTTGGTTAGAGAATAGCATGAGAACAGTTTATGAAAAATGTGTCATGATAATTAAGGAAAGAGTCCACTTAGTGTGAGCATTTATCTCAGGAATTAGGAACCTCAAGAGGGTAAAATGAAACATGAGTCAAAACAGATTTGCCCCTTTTGTAAAAGCACTGGACTTTAAAAGGAATTACCTAGGCACTTAGATACTATTGTTGCCAAGACCAAAAGCCGACATGATAAGATATTTGATATCATATCTCCTTTAGTTGTGACTAGGAGGTAGCTTACTAGTGTACTAGTGAATAGGTTTTCAGTAAAGACATCAAGAGGTAATAGTTTAAGTCAGGGAATGTAGTTTTTTATTTGAGTAACTATCTTGATGTACTTAAGAAATTCGATTTCCATCTACTATTTGTTTCCAAATAGTATTTTAGTTATTTTTCTGAAAAATACACTCATAGTATGTAAATAAAACGTTTAGTTTATAGGTACATTAGTAGATAGTTGGATTATTTTAATCAAAGCTACGTTAGTGGCAATTAATTAGTCTAATAGAAGCTAGGTTGTGTAACCATATGAAAGAAGAAATTCTAGAAACCATATAGCTTTTAAGTGGTACTTAATCTTAGGTCACATTTATCTAATATAATTCGAGACCGGCTCGATTTATCTTATGGATCTTTAAGTACTTAAATGATAACCAGTATGTGAATCATGTTTGAATTAATTGGTGACTGAAAGTGCCTTTAAGAGCAAAAACATTAGGACCACTAAGCTTCTAGGACTTGTTCGTAAAGTGTTTAAGGACTGCTAAAGTTCAAGCAAGCGGAAGCGAAAGAGGGTTTCATAAAATGTTTATGAATTGCTACTCTGTAATTTGATATATGGATATGCCTATGAAGACTAAAGTCTTGAAATTCCTTGAAAGATTCAAAGAATTAAAGACTTAAGTTGATATTAGTTAAGTAATTATCAAGTCAATTTAATTAGATGAAAGTGGTGGTTTTGGGAGAATTCTTATTTATCCTTATTACAAAGAGTTGTATAAAGGATCAATAATGTGTTATTGAATATGGTAAGATTCATATGATAAGTCACGTTTACATATCCAAAAGGTTTGTTATATAAGAGGTTTTAGAAAGTGTTCTAAAAGTGCAACACATAGCTTGTATTAGTTAAATTGACATTATGAGATATTGTGTCTTGGCAGCATGATACAATTTGTAGTGTAGATGATATATTAGATATATCTTCAATTAAGTTATCATCACAATAATTGATGCTTACTTTGCGTATGCTTTAGCAAGTGCACTAGTCGTATCAAGAAATCAAGTGATAAGTAGAGTATCCTTCCCACGAGGATTGTTACTGAGTGAGTACTGAAATTGGTAGTTCTAGTACTATTTGAAAGACCGAAAATTTTAGTTTTGGAAATGAAATAACACAAAATATAAAGGAACAAAAATGTTTACAAATTTTTGTGAAAAGTTTACTGATTTTGAGTTGGTTTTTATGGTTTAGTAAGATCCAAGGCATCCGATTTCACCTAGTTGCATCAATACGCCTTTCTATTCTCGATATTCAAGTTAGTATTACGTGTTGATGGTTGAAAACCCTAATTTACTAAATATTCTCTCTTGGGCAACATTTAGCATGCTCTTTTACATATTAACCCATCACTCTCGTGCATGAATTTAAATAAGAAAATAGTTTTTAAAGATCTATGATTTTCTTTTAAATATCACACAAATCGTGTTAATTTCTCTTGAGTATTCGCCCCATTTGTGGTGCTTATCACCATAGCAATCATCATAAATCTCCTCTCGGACTCATTATGAATCATTATAGGCTTTAAATGGTGATCAAATATTTAAAACTCATGAAAAACAATGATAAACACTTCAACAATGTAATAACAAAATATTGAATACGTTGAATTAGATATAAGCATATATTACAACTTAGGCTACATCGTAGCCTTGGAATAACAAAATTAATTCATGATAAATTTAATATTAAACATTATAAACACAAAATTCATGAACTTAGGAAAGAAAAAAGGTAGAAAGAACTAAAAATACAAAATTACAAACCAAACTTTCTTCCCTCCTTTTCTTTCCTACTTCCTCTCGGTTCCTTCTTCTTTCTCACTCTTTCTTGTGATTTTTAGCTTGAAGAGCTGATGATCCATACCCCCACATCCTTCCCCTATATATACTAGTTGAGTTTGGATAAAAACAATTGTAAAAATTTCATAAAAAATGCTCCTTATGGTGCTTGCGGCAGCTGCTTCAAATGGTTGAATCTTCAATATTTTATGAATTTCAGCTGCAACAACCGCCCATATCCTGCAAATATATGATCAAAGTAATGTTATGTTATGTATATACATTGAATCTAAGTTATTTTATGCAAAATATCTTGCCGCCCAGCTGCACAAAGAGATAAGAAAAAAAAAAGTGTTATTTTATGTTAAAAAAAAAAAAGATGATATTTTATGTTCCTGCTGTTTTTAACTGTGAGTTTTGGTATTTTTTCTTTTTGGTGTATTTTATTATTTTTTTGTAGTAATTTGATGTATCTTGCTTTTACTTGTTGATGCTAATGATAAAACCTAGCAAGATATAACATAAAATGGGTGTTTTTATAAGAAAATAGCAAAATAGTTCAAAATGAGCAAAACCGAGCAAAAGCGATAAAAAGTTGATATAAAATGGTTAAAAATACATTAAATTGATATAAATAATTATATAATAATTTAGACTTATCAAAATACCCCTAACACATGAATCTTACTCGTCCTCGAGCAAAGCTAAATATTGAAGCACAGGATCTTATTCTTTTTAAGAATCTTTCTACAATTCAAAGCAGTTGCACTTCAAATTGGAAAAGAATAACTGAAGCTCAAAGTTCAAGGTTCTAAAGGCAAAATCATCTTTGCAAAGAAAAATCTGTCAATTACCTAGGTAACCGAACTCAAAAGTTAGCTAAGCAAATTAAGTTTATCCGTTCTTTCTAATCTCAAGACATTCAAATCGAATAGAAGCCAAAAATCATACCACTCATAACAAGACTTATCAAGTATGCCTAAAACAAAATTATTCACAAAAAGAGTCTTTTTCTTTTTCTTTTTATTTTTTTGAGGAATTTATTTTCTCAAGTCAATCTCTGCTCATGAGTATATCTTCAGCGAGAATCAAGCTCCGACTCCAGGGTGATGACTCCCAAGTAAGAGAAGCCACCACTGAGACCCCCTCTTAACGGGTAGCACATATTTTTAAAATTATTTATGCGGGATAGTGGTGCTAGATATGATTTCCTCTCTTTTTTTGTTCTTTTTTTTCTTTTTTTTTTAATTTCATATTTTTCTTTAGATTTAGGCACTACTCTTTAAAGTCTATTATGTAAATGATGATCTTAATGCAATCCATTCAAATTTGAGCATCTTTTAATCACAAAAAAATTCAAACAGCCATGCTAACTAGTGAAATTAACTACCATGGCTTTATCAAGATTGTGCCTTAGATTAGATCGTGTTTTGTAATTAGGACACAAAAACAATGAATTATCAGATTATTCAAATCTAATTGAAGTAAATAAGCTAAAAAGAGTAGAAATTTGAGTAAAAGCATGATGATCAGTATCTTTTTTTTTATAGGCTAATGATTAAAATTGTATAGAATAGACATTCTTTTTGTTGGCCGACACTATTTACATCCCCATACAAAGGCTCCAAACTCTGGGAGGCACTGAAACCGACTCTAAAACATAAAATAGAAAAAATTTTCAAATAAACTTTGTTAATTTTTTTTTAATTTAATATTATTATAATTATTAACATTACTTTTTCCACTCCAAACTTTATTTTAAAAAGAACTAAAAAGATAAATTGGGTGAGAGATACTTCCCAGGTTTGAGGATTGCTTTTTGATGGTGCATGTTGACATGGTGCTACCCCCAAACTTGTTGCAAAATACATTTCCAATCAAAAAGATAGGTCAGTAAAGATAGGGTCAGTAAAGATAGGGTTGGTCCTTGGTGGCTTTGAGTTGACTAAGGGGATTATGTCATATTGAGGTGGTTCTTTTAATGTGTCTTTATCCCGCAATGCTATGGCATTAGTTTGCTCCCCTAGAATGGTGACGGTATTGCTAGGCAGGGATTCTTCAGACCTCTCCTGCTATTCCTCTATTGCAGTCCTTACTTGAGGTTTAGGATTTTGAATGGAGGTTCTTCGGCTTTTTAGGTCACTCACAGTTTCAACGAATTCCATAAATGTCTCTTCAAAGTCATTGTTCTTCTCTTGAGACGGATAAGTGGGTGACTAAGATGCTTCGTAATGGTTCCAAGAAAAGTTAAAAGGGTCCATCCGTTCTTAACTATAGATGCTACAGTAGATAATGTACTAGGGGTAGTTAAAATTTAACATGTAATTACCTTGTTCAAAACCCCATGAGGGAAAGCTATTACCTAATTGACATACCATACTAGCATGGTTACCTGCACAAAATTCACGTCTAGGAGCACGAGCGGCAATCATCTCATTTAATGTTTCTCGAATTTGTGAAAGTTGAGCAGATAATTCACTATATTCACGAATGCTCAGTTTTCTTTTCGGTATAGCTTGATATTGAGGTCCCATAAAGTTATATTGCTCAAAACCTGATGAAGAAAAGCTATTACCCATTTGGCATTCATACTAGTATGGTTACCTGCACAAAATTCACGTCTAGGAGTATTAGCAGTAATCATGTCTTCAATTAGTAAAAGTTGAGCAGATAATACATCAAATTCAGCTTATTTTGAGGTCTTATACAGTTGTAGCAAGCCATAACTCTTTTTTTTTTTTTAAAGAAGAGAAAATGAATAAATAAATAATTACTTAAACTTAAAATTTAAAGGAAAGATAAAATTAGTGAGAAAGCTTTAAAATTGCAATAATCCAAGGTTATATATATATATATATATATATATATTTATAAAGGGTAAGGGTTAATACTAAAGATTTTAAAAAATTAAAAGATAACAAACTTAACCTTAAAAAAAAATTTATCTAGACAGATTCAAAAGTCCAAATAAAATTAAAATTAATCAGAAAATGTAACTATACAACAATCTAAAATAAAATAAAATAAGATAAATGAATGAATGAAGATTAATTTCTCAAATTTTAAACAAAATTTACAATCTATTAATAATTTGTATTAAAGCTAACATTTTTTTAGGGGAATATATATATATATATACGAATTTTTTTTTAAATTTATTTATTTTTAAGAATTATCTTTACAAATAGAATAAACGAATGAAAAAAGATTTATATTTTAAATTTGACAAAATTTACAAATTATTAACAATTTTAAATTAGCACCAAAACTAGTTGGTATCGATATCACTCAAATAGAGACAATCCCCGGCAACGGCGCCAAAAACTTGATGCTTACTTTGCGCATGCGTTAGCAAGTGCACTAGTCTTATCAAGTAATAAAGTGATAAGTAGAGTATCATTCCCACGAGGATTGTTACTGAGTGAGTACCAAAATTGGTAGTTTTAGTGCTATTTGAAAGACTGAAAATTTTAGTTTTTGAAATGAAATAGCACAAAATACAAAGGAACAAAAATGTTTACAAATTTTTGTGAATAGTTCACTGATTTTTAGTTGGTTTTTATGGTTTAATAAAATTCAAGGCATCCGATTTCACTTAGTTGCATCAATACGCCTTTCAATTCTTGATATTCAAGTTGTTATTACGCGGTCGAAAACCCTAATTTACTAAATATTCTCACTCGAGCAACATTTAGCATGCTCTTTTACATATTAACCCATCACTTTCGTGTATGAACTTAAATAAGAAAATAGTTGTTAAAGATCTATGATTTTCTATTAAAAATCACACAGATTGGGTTAATCTCTCTCGAGCATTCGCCCCATTTGTGGTGCTTATTACCTTAGCAATCATCATAAATCTCCTCCCTGACCCATTATGAATAATTATAGGTTTTAAATGGTGATCAAGCATTTAAAACTCATGAAGAACGATGATAAACACTTCAACAATAGAATAATAAATATTGAATATGTTGAATTAGAAACAAGTGTATATAACAACTTAGGCTACAACGTAACCTTGGAATAACAAAATTAGTTCATGATAAATTTAATATTAAACATTATAAACACAAAATTCATGAACTTAGGAAAGAAAAAAGGTAGAAAGAACTAAAATACAAAATTACAAACCAAACTTTTTTTCCTCCTTTTCTTTCCTCCTTCCTCTCGGTTCCTTCTTCTTTCTCACTCTTTCTTGTGATTTTTAGCTTGAAGAACTGATGATCCATATCCCCACATCCTTCCCCTATATATACTAGTTGAGTTTGGATAAAAAAAATTGCAAAAATTTCATCAAAAATGCTCCTCATTTGCTGGTGCTTGCGGCAGCTTCTTCAAATGGTTGAATCTTCAATATTTTATGTATTTCAGTTGCAACAACCGCCCATATCCCAAAAATATATAATCAAAGTAATGTTATTTTATGTATATACATTGAATCTAAGTTATTTTGTGCAAAATATCTTGCCGCCCAGCTGCACCAAGAGAGAAAAAAAAAAGTGTTATTTTATGTAAAAAAATATGATATTTTATATTCTTGCTGTTTTGGCTGTGAGTTTTGGTGTTTTTTTTAGTGTATTTTTTTATTTTTTTGTAGTTATTTGATGTATCTTGCTTTTACTTGTTGATGCTAATGATAAAACCTAGCAAGATGTAACATAAAATAGGTTTATTTACAAGAAAATAGCAAAATAGTTGAAAATGAGCAAAACTGAGCAAAAGCAATAAAAAGTTGATGTAAAATGGTTAAAAATATATTAAATTGATGTAAATAATTATATACTAATTTGGACTTATCACTGATTACCTGAGACCTTTGGTGTAGTGGGGGGACAGTCAAGGTTACCAAATAGATTCATGTCTTTAGTCTTAACCATTAAGAATGATGTTGAATCTGATTATTTGAACTACAGTGAAACTCTTAAGTATAAAGATGTAAACCATTGGGTCGCTGTAAAAGTTAAGTCAAAGTAATTGTATTTTAACTAAGTCTAGAGTTTGTAGAGGCGTCGAAAGACATTAAGTCCATTAGATAGGATATGAATGGATCTACGAGTGTAAAGAGTTCATTGGACAAGAAGGTAGAGACCTTCAACTCTAGATTGGTGGCTGTGGGTTAATACCCTATAGGAAGGAATCGTTCTTGATGAGACCTTCTAGCCAAATGCTATGCTTAATTCCATAAGGCAGCTCTTTTCCATTGTATCTCATTGTAATGAGGTATGGGAATGGAAGTCAAGATGACGTTATCTGAATCGTTATAGTGAAAGGGTATGTATATGATACAACAGGACAATTTTTTTGCCAAGAGTCGAGCATATAGTATGCAAACTGAGCTAGTCTATTTATAAACTTAATAAGCATCATGTTTATTAAATAGTAGATTCAGTGACCGATAATCAAGTCTTAGGGATTTGAATCAATGGTTAGTGAACCATTAGTGTACAGGTGGCATAACAAGAAAGTAGAGACTTTCTAAGTATTGCATATGGATGACATTGTACTCATTGAGAATGGTGTTGAACTGTTATGAGCTGTTAAGTTTTTATTGTCCAGTCAGCTAACTAAAAGCAAAAGACCTAAAATAAACCAACTATGTTATTAGGATCAAGCTTTGGTGAGATTCAAAAGAAAGGATATTAGGTTTATCATGGGTCATTTGTTTTAGAAAGGGAGTTTAGATGTCTGACATTAGAATTCCTATTTACCCTTATAGTGGGAGTCATTAGATGGTGAAGAGTGAAGCGGTCTTGTATTGCTTACTTCATCATGGAAGTCGAGTACTTGACCGCTAGGGAATTGTTGAGTAGACTTGTTGACACAGAAGGTTTCTAGTGGATGAAAGCATGTGAGCAAAAGAATGAGATAGTAACAAATTAGTATTGGTTAAAGTTTATAGTCAAAGTGTTGACAAATCTCTAGGGATACTTATGCAATATAGGCTTTTTTGGTTTTAGGACAAGTGGGAGATTGTTGAAATCAACCCAATTAGTTAGTTTTTAAATATTAAATAAATAAAATTGTTTTATTTTTTATTGTCTTATTATATTTTACAAGTCAAAAATGCGTGATTGTTTTTCTAAAACGTTACATGAGATGGACGTTGTCCAAGATGACATGTCATGTTTGGTTTAGTGGTCAACATGATTGAGCCATGGAAAGACTTAAATCAAACTAGTGATATGTTGTCAAAGTATGTTCGTAGTCGGTGATAAGTTTTGACAATTTGTCTGATAAGACTATAATATGATACTTTTGATGACTTGTCTTGGTCATATGGATAGGGATCCAAGAGTATTATGTTGGTATTTCCAATAAGATTGGAACACTGAGCAAGACCACCTGAATTAATTGTTTCTTTACTGCTGTCAGAAATAATTATTTCTACAAGATGATAACTCTAAATCCGAGAAATAGTTTGAACTCGTGCATGGAATATTAATTGCTTTGATGCCCAAAATGATGAGGTTAAAATTTAATAACCAGGATCTTATGTCCTTGGGCAATTACATGAAGTGTGGCAGGAACGGATATTTTACAAGGAATCTACAACGAAATATGTCTCCTTAGTTGATTCTCAAATGCACGAATAGATTCTAAAATCTTTAGCTAGAGTATTGCACATGTTTGACATTTGAAATTAATATAAAAATTGTTCCTATACTATAAATTGTTCGAAAAGGACGAGTCAGGAACTACGGTGATAGAGGTAAGAAAAATAATGATAGTAGTTGGAGTTATTTTTGCTAACGGATATCTGATCGAGGGGTTGATTGTCACAATAATAATAATAATAATAATAATAATAATAATAATAATAATAATAATAATAATAATAATAATAATAATAATAATAATAAATTATTTAAAAAATTCTTGAGTGACTATATTTAATTCTAGAGTGCAGTAAAACTTATTTAGTGAAATTAAGTTTTATTAAATATAAATCAATTGTTATCATGAGTTGATACTCAGATTTGACATATTTGGAGTTAGAATCAAATTGTCCCTGAGGTCCCTCCGCAAGCCTCAACTTAAGCACTATTTGAAAAATATTCAAATTAAATCATGGGAGAATTTATTTGTTTATGAGATGAATAAATTAATTTTACTAAACATTTGAATAAATTAATTTTACTAAGTAATGTTCATAAGTTGCATTTTATACATGTGGGAATTTAATAAAAAAAAGGGTAAAAACGCGTTTAGCAAGTCCATAATCTGTGTTCAGCAGCTACAGCCAGTTATGAGGTGCCACGTGGCATGAAGCTGAAGAGTGCGGTTCAAAGAGAGCCAGTAGCAACGTGACACTTGGCGATGTACTTGAAAGCTTAAAAAAAATCAAAAATGAATTCTGCTGACGTCAGTTCCATAATACAGTACGCGTTATTAATGTGTACTTGGTGCTGATGCCAGGGTGACGTAAGCCGTTGTTTTCTTTATATTTTGCCGTGACGATTGCTGTGCGATTATAATTTTTATTTTTAGGTTTTATAACTTAGTTTTCTACTACGATGTAAACCTAAAATTATTTTAGAATTTTTCTAAATTAATGTTTAGTATAGCTTTTCTGAAAATTATTTTTTGAAAAGATTAAAAAGAAAAATTTTGTTCCGAAATTTTTCTTAAATTGAATATTTTGGAAGTCCACATTCTGGTGCTATTAGAGGTCATTGTGAAAAAGATCTTGAGGTGTTAAGAAGTTCCTTCTTTCAATTTCAGATCTACATACTCAAAGTTTAGATTTGCGCTTGAGGTATGTCTAAATTAAGTATTCGATATTTAATTTGCGTTTTTCTTTATTTCATTTATTCCACATCCTATGTATATATATGTTTATACATGTTTTATTCGATGTTTTGTTTATTAATGTTATGAACCTATTAGAGTAAGATTTAAGTCTAATTAAATCAGGACATTAGAGTTAAAATTAAGAATCTTAAATCAGTTTTCCACTCGCTCGCAGTAGTTGTTTAGGGAAGGTTTTTTGAAATGCGTTCCCAATATCATATCATGATAACAATTTATTATAATTTAGTAAAACTTAATTCCACTAAATAAATTTTACTACACTTTAGAATTAAATATATTCGCTCTAGAATTTCCCAAATAACTATTATTGGGACAATTAACCTCTCTAATAGATATCCCTGAGCAAAAGCAACTTTAACTACTATCGGCAAATTTCTCATATCTCACGCTATAGCTCCCAACTCGCCCTTCTCGAACAGTTCAATAGTACAAAAAAATTTCCGTTTTAATTCAAAATGTCAAACATATGAAGTACTCTAGCCAAAGATTATAGAATCTGTTCATGTATATGCGAATCAACTAAGGGGACAACTTTATCTCATTAGAGACTATAGGTTTTAGGTAAAACAATTGTTCCCGCCGCACTTCATGCCGTTACCCAACGTATTTAAGTCAACGCACTTTGACTAATTCTTTTGGCACATCAAAGCAATGAACAATCCATGCACGAGTTTATACTATTTCCTTGATTTAGAATTATTATATTATAGAATTAATTATTTCTGATAGCAGCTAAAGAAACATTTAATTCAGGTGGTCTCGCTCAGTGATCCAATCTTATTGGCAACACCAACATGATATTTGTTGACCCTAAAGCTACTTATATTACAATTTTGATGGTAATAATCATTTAGTGAGTCATTGTATTTAAAATATTCTAATCTTGTTTCTAAGTTATTCATAAGAAAGCTAGGAAAATTCAAGGCTAATCATATTGATACCAAGCTTTCTAAGAAGATGAATCAAGAGGAAAAGAGATCAGAAGATTCATTCAAATTGCAGAGAGCAAGATCCAAGTCCAAGCGCCTTAAAGTCATTTATTTTTATTTCCTAGAACTTAGGATCGGGATATATTAGTTTAGTCAAAAACTCAATGTTGAGATGTAATACTCTAATAAAACTATTTTTGAAATATTTTTGAAATTTGATTTCCAAATTTTATTTGAAAAAAATTGAAGTCAAAATTGAAGTCAATCTAGTTTGTCTATAAAATTATTTTTCAAGATTGGTATTTTCAAAAACAAAATCAAATACTAAATGGGTGAGTTTTTAGCTTGATTGAATCAATCAATCTTTGAATGAGCAAAATAGAGGAAATTAATTAAAAATTAAGCTAATATGGTAATCAATTAATCAATCAATTTACTCACTAATATGGTAAATCAAAAAATCAATCAAGCTAATTGATCAAAAACATTCAAATCCACCCAAGCATGTTGAGTGTCGACACACAGAAGGGATGTGTCGACAAACAAACATACACTAGCCATCCGGAGCTGCTTGTGTGTTTGTGTGTCGACACACAATCCTTGTGACACAGATCAGAAAAAACCTCAAAACGGCTACTTTTGACTTGATTTCTTTCTTAATGTTTTTTCCAATATTTTGAATGTCTCCTATGCTCTCATTTACCTATAAATAGGGCTTGAATGCTTTGATTTAAATCATCCAACTCTTTCTAAGTATTATTTGATAAAAGGCTCTTACTCTCTTACACTTTAACGGTTTGATTTCGAGTTTTGCTTTAATTTTTTCTTAAGTGTCTCTAGTTCTCTTTTATTGTTGATCATTGAGCTTAACTGGCATATCCTTAGCTTTGGCTAAGCTTGATCTATTGTCAATTCACTCTTGAAAGAGTGAAGAGTCTCATTATTTTAATTCTTCCATTGCTTTATTTCAATTTCTTATTGTGAAGGTTAGATCCTGAGCCTACTGTTACAAAAATGTTGGTTTTAAAGGTTGGGTCTTGAGCCTACGTACAAAAAGAGCGGTTGTAAAGGTTGGATCTTATGCATAGTTTTAAAAAGGATCATAGAGTTTAGTTAAAGGCTCAAGTGACTAAGAGTAATCACTTGAGGATTGGACTAGCTTTCGGTTTGAAAGTGAACCACTATAAAAATCTTTGTGCATCATTTTATTCTTGCCTTTATATTTTTTATTTCATATTCATTGTCTAGCTTTTGATTTCATTTTTGGTTCTTAAATTTAAATTTTTTTCACTTATCATGAAAGAATCTAATTTACCCCCCTCTTAGGTTGCTCTTTGGGCCTTCAATTGGTATCAGAGCTAGATCTCTTATTTTTTGGTCTAACAACCTTAGAGTGATCCTATGGCAATACTTACTCCTATCTTGGTTGAGGCTCAATCGACCAACAAGCCTCCTCTTTTTGATGGGGAAAATTTCCCCTATTGGAAGCTTAGAATGAGACTTTATGTTACATCCATAGATTTTGATTTATGGCTTATATCAAAAAATGGTGATTATGTACCTTTAAAAAAACAAGGTGACAAAACTATTAGAAAAAGGAAGATGAGCTCCGCAAAATATGCAAAAGCTCATTATTGACTACTATGTAATATTGCCCCAAATGTCTTTAATCATGTGTTAGGTTGTCAATCGAAAAAAGATATTTGGGACAAGCTAGAGGTAACCTATGAAGGCACGGATCAAGTAAAATCGTCAAAAATAAACATGTTGGTAAGGTCCTACGAGCTTTTTAAAATGAAACCGGAGGAATCAATATAAAAAATGTACACTAGATTTTCTGACATTACTAACAAACTCCAAGCTCTTGGAAAAATGTATTTAAATGAGGAGCAAGTTAGTTAAATCCTTAAATGTCTTCTTATTTCATGGCAAGCCAAGGTTACCGTTATTTGAGAAGCTCATAACCTCTCCACCTATTAACTTGATCAACTAATTGAAAATCTCATGATCCATGAGATTGACATAGAAGAATTTAAGGAAGAAGAAAAACAAAATAAAAGTAAAGACATAACATTTAAATCATCTCTAAGAGATGAAAGTGATGACAGCGATGATGAAGTTGTTATGTTGGCGAAAAAGTTTTACAAACATCTTGAAAAGAAAAGGTTTAAGAAAAATTTAAAAAAACGTTCATCTTCCTCCAAAGATGAATCAACTTGTTATGAGTGTGGAGAAATCGGACATCTCAAGAGAGATTGTCCGAAGCCAAAAAATGAGAAGTCCTTCAACAAATTCAAAAAGGAAGAACAACAGAAAGCATTTGCTCCTTGGGGAGTTAGCAATGATGATTCCTATGAAGAAAGTGAAGATGAAGTAGCCAACTTTTGTCTTATGCCCATTGACGACTATAGCATTGAAGAAGATGAGGTAATTGATCTTTCATACGATGAACTTGTTGTTGGTTTTCATGTTTTGTATGAGAAATAAAAGAAATTAAAAAAATGACACAATGCTTTCATAAAAGATCTTGAAAAGATGGGTTTAGAAAAAGATTCAAAACAACATTTATTACTTGAACTTGAAAATGAATCACTAAAGAAAAAGAAAGAGTCTTCAAATGATGAAATCATAGAACTTACCAATAAAAGACAATCATTGGAAGAACACTACATATTTTAAAGGAAAATGAAAAAAGAAAAATCCAAGGAAGATGAATCACTTTTGAAGGAGAATGAGTCTTTAAAAGAAAGAGTGGAAGAACTTTAAAAAATCTCAAACAAAGTTTTCAAAGGGCAAGAAACACTTGACACAATTCTTTCATCTCAAAAACAAGTCTATCACAAAGAAGGAATTGGTTATAATAAAAATGTTCAAAAGAAAATTTTGAATTTTCTTTTTGTTAAAGCCTCTCCGCCTCCAACAAATTCTATAAGATGCAACTATTATAATGACCATGGGCACATCGTGTACCAATGTGCTGTCAAAACGAATTTGAGAAAGCCAAAGATGGTTTGGGTCCCAAAAGTATCTCAACCACCTAATGCAAAGGCTAACAACAAAGGACCCAAGAAAATTTTGGTCTCTAAAAGCGTTTAAATTGTAAGAGGTGTGTATGAAAATCCAAAGCAAAAACCAAGAGTGGTACTTAGATAGTGGTTGCTCAAGACACATGACCAAAGAAAATCTAAGTTCACTTCACTAATGCCCCAAAAAATGAAATGTCACTTTCGGCGAAAACAAGAGAGGAAAAATCATCGGTATTGGTAACGTTGCTTCTAACTCTTCTCCTTGAATTGAAGATGTCTTACTCGTTGAAGGTCTTAATCATAATCTTCTAGGCATTAGTCAATTATGTGATAAAGGCTATTATGTAAATTTTAAGTCATCTAGATGCATAGTTAAACATGCTAAAATAAATAAAATTTTGTTTGTTGGTCTATGAGTTGAAAATGTCTATATGATTGATTTTGATTGGGTAGATTCATTAAAGTGCTTTAGTTTCTTAGATGAAAATAATCCTTAAATTTGGCATACAAGATTTGGTCATGCTAGTATAGACTTGATTTCAAAACATTCAAAAAATGATCTTGTTAGACAATTACGAAAGCTAAAATTTAAAAAAGATCATATTTGTGATGCACGTCAATATGGCAAACAAACTAGATTTTGATTCAAACCCAAGAATATAGTTTCAACATCAAGGCATCTTGAACTCTTACAAATAGACCTGTTTGGTCCTACTCCTCATTTAGGTCTTGTTGGAAAGCAATATGGGCTAGTAATTATTGATGATTACTCCTGTTTTACTTGGTGCCTATTCCATTTGATAAATCTGAAAAAAGTTTTCCAAAAAGGTGCAAAATGAAAATGATTTGAAAATTATTTCGGTTAGAAGTGATCATAGAAGGAATTTGAAAATGATGACTTGAGAATTATTGTGATTACTTTGGAATTGACCATAATTTTTCAACACCTATAACTCCTCAACAAAATGGAGTGGTTGAAAGGGAAAATTGAACTCTTGAAGAGATGGCAAGAATCATGCTTTGTGAAAATAATTTGCCAAGATCTAGGCTGAAGCCATTAACACCACTTGCTTCATCTTAAATCGAGCTTTAATAAGACCTATTTTGAAGAAAACACCCTACGAACTCTATAAAGATAGAAAATTAAATATTGCATATTATAAACCTTTTGGGTGCAAGTGTTTCATTTACAAAAATGGCAAAACAAACCTTGGTAAATTTGATCCTTGAGTGGATAAAGGTACTTTTATTGGATATTCCTTGACTTGCAAAGCATATAGAGTTTATAATAAAAAGACAAATGTTGTAGAAGAGTCTATACATGTAGTATTTGATGAAACTAATGTGTTGTCCTCTAGAATTCCTTGTGATGATGATGATATAGTAATCAAACCAATAAAGATCACACCCTCATTCGAGGACTAAGAAAAGGATAAATTCAAAACTTTAATGGATGAACCAAAAGAAAATGACCAATGTAGAATCCAAAAGTGGAAGACTTGTCATGAGATAGAAATTCTTGAAGGATCACCCAACAAGTCAAATCATTGCTGATCCCTCCCAAGGTGTAAGAACAAGGCTTGCATTGACTGAATATTGTCATCTAACGCATTCATCTCTCTTGAAGAACCCAAGAACAGAAAAGAAGCTCTTAATGACCCAAATTGGATCATGGCAGTGGAGGAAGAGCTAAATCAATTCAAAAGAAATGATGTGTGGGAACTTGCGGATGGACCCCAAGATCATCAAGTCATCAGTATGAAGTGGATCTAACGCAACAAGAAAGATGAGGATGGTAATGTGGTAAGAAACAAGGAAACGTTAGTAGCTAAAGGCTATAACTAAGAGGAAGGTATAGCCTATGAGGAAACATTAGCTCCCGTTGCTAGATTAGATGCTATTAAACTCTTATGTGCATTTGTTTCATTTAAAAATTTCAAAAATTTTCAAATGGATGCAAAAAATGCATTTTTAAATGGTTTTATTAAAGAAGAGGTTTATATTGAACAACCACCCGGATTTGAGGATGACAAATTTTCAAACCATGTTTTCAAACTCAAAAAGGCTCTCTATGGATTGAAACAAGCTCCTAGAGCTTGGAATGGGAGATTGAGTTCTTTTCTAATGCAAAATGGGTTTTCAAGAGGAATGGTTGACCCAACACTTTTTATCAATCAGTCTAGAAATGATATTATCATTTTGCAAATTTATATTGATGATATAGTGTTTGGTGCTACTAGTCCCTCTTTGTGAAGAATTTGCAAATCTTATGAGTAAGGAATTGGAAATGAGTATGATGGGAGAACTCAACTATTTCCTTAGATTGCAAATCAAGCGAGGCAAGGAAGGAATTTTCATCAACCAAGCTAAGTACATTAAGAAAATGCTTAAGAAGTTTGGCATGGGAAATTCCAAGGCAATCGCAACCCCAATGAGCTCAATACTCAAACTAAACACGGAAGAAAAAGGTAAAAAGGTGAATCAAAAGCTATATAGAGGGATAATCGAATCCTATCTTTATCTTACCGCTAGTAAGCCTAATATCTTGTTTAGTGTATGCTTATGTGCTAGATTTCAAGCATGTCTTAAGGAATCTCATTTATTTGTCGTAAAACTAATTTTTCGATACCTAGTTGGTACTCCTACCCTAGGATTATTCTACCCTAAATGTGATTTCTTTGATTTAGTTGGATATAGTGATGCAGATTTTGCCGGACACAAAGTGGATCGGAAATCGAATTGTCGCACTTGTCAATTTCTTGGTCACGCTTTGGTGTCATGGTTTAAAAAAAAGCAAAATTTTGTTGCTTTATCCACCTCCAAGGCCGAATATGTTGCATGTGGATGTTGTTGTGCTCAAATGTCGTGGTTAATGCATCAATTAAATGACTATGGCATTCATATTGACCATGCTCCCGTAATGCACAATAACACTTGTACTATATGCTTAATGAAAAAACCCGACTCAACATTCTAGAACAACACATATTGAGGTTAGACATTATTTCATTTGTGACTATGTGCTTAAAGGGATGTCTTTGTGAAATTTGTCCCTATAAATGATCAGTAAGCTCACCATATAAATCTTACCATATTCAATAGCAATTAAGAAACTAATAGTTCAGGTGGTCCTGCTCAGTAATCCAATCATATAGACAACACCAATATAATACTTTTGGATCCCTATCCACATAACCAGGACAAGTAATCAAAAGTACCATATTATAGTTTTATCAAACAAATTGTCCAAACTTATCACGGATTATGAACATACTTTGACAACATATTACTAGTTTGATCTAAGTCTATAAGTGGTTCAATCTCATTGACCACTTAAACCAAACCTGCCATGTCATCTTGGACTACATCCATCTCATGGAACGTTTTAGAAAAGATCACACACATGTTTGACTTGTAAAACATAATCAGACAATAAATTAATAAAATAATTTTATTTATTTAATATTTAAAACTAACTAATTGACTTTTTCTAGGACACAAATCCCAATAATCTCCCACTTGTCCAATACCCAATTAGCCCTGTATTACATAACTATCCCGTAGGGATCTGCCAATTCTTTGACTAGAAACTTTATCAATACCATTCTGTCATTGTCTCATTCCTTTGCTCACAAACTTTGATTTACTAGGAACCTTCTGAGTCAACTAGTCTACTCAACAACTTCATATCTGTCAAGTATCCAACTTTTATAGTGAAATAAGTAATACAAGATTGCTTCACTCTTCACCATCTGATCACTCCCACTGTAAGGGTAAGTTAGAATTCTAATGTTAATGTCTAAACACCCTTTTAAAACAAATGACCCACGACAAAGTCACATTCTTTCTTTTGAACCTTGCATAAGCTTGATCCTAAGAATATAGTGTGCTCATCTTAGGTCTTTCACTTTTTAACTGAATGGACAATTAAACCTTAACAGCTCACAACAATTCTACACCATTCTTAGTGAGTAGAGTGTTATATATATGCAACACTTAGAAAGTCTCTTCTTTTTGATCATGTCATTGCCACACTCATGGTTCACTAACCATTGATTCAAATCCCTATGACTTGATTAGCTGTCATCGAATCAACTATTTAATAAACAAAACGAATATTTAAGTCTATAAACTTTCTCATTGTGCATACTATATGCTCCTGACTCTTGGCAACAAACTTGTCTGCTTGTGTCGTGTACATAACCTTTTCAAGAAGTCCATGGAGAAAATGCTGTCTTGAATTCCATTTTTCCTATCTCATCATATGAAATACAATGGACGAGGGTATCTGTTTACAACAAATTTGACCAGTGTGTTTATGTGTCGTAGTGGAGTTCAGTGTAAGGTGGGGTCGTCAGGATAAGTTGAACTCAAGCTTTCGGAGGTAAAGAAACAACCAAGTCTCCCTCTTCCCTTTTTTTGTGTTATCCTCCCCCTTCCTTATTGTTGCCTTGGGTATTCATAGGCCTGTGTATGTATTCTTCTGGGCGCCCTTTTCTAGCTCGCCGGCGTCCAGCTTGCCTTTGTCTAGCTCACCATTGTCTAGCTCGCTTGTTTCTAGCTCACCTATATCTGGCTCGTCCGGGGGGGGGGGGGGGGGGGGGGGGGGGGGGGGAGGGGTCTGAATGTAACAGTATCCTTATGGACTTAAGCATAGAATATGGCTAGAAGTTCTCATTAAAAGCGATTTCTTCCTTTGGGGTATTAACCCACTGCCATGAATCTAGCCTGGAAGGTCTCTCACCTTCTTTTCCACTCAAACTCTTTATACTTGTAGATTCATTCAGATACAATCTAATGGACTTAATGTATTTTGACACCTCTACAATGTCCAGGCTTAGTTAAAATATAATTACTTTAACTCAACTTTTATTGCCCTGACCCTTTGGTCTGCATCTTTATACTTAATAGTTTCATTGTAGTCTAGAGGATCAAAATCACCATCATGCTTAACCCTCAAGACTAAATACATGAATCCGTTAGATGACCCTGACCATCCTCCCACTAAACCAAAGCTCTCATATACTTACTATGGCAATAACTTAGTTGAAGATGTATCTAATACATCTACACTATTAGTTATATCAAGCTGTAGAGACACAGTATCTCATACTGTCAGTCTGTCCGACACAATTATTTGTTGTACTTTTAGAAGACTTTCTAAAACCTCTTACATAACAAACCTTTTGATATGGATATATGATTCATCATATGAATCTTACCATATTCAATAAAATATTATTAATCCTTTCTACAACTCTTTGTAATAAGGAATAAAAGTCACTTGATATAATTACCTAACTGATCCGAATTGTAGTCTTTAATTCTTTGGACTTTTCAAAGGATAGAAAAAACTTCAGTCTTCGTACGTATGTCCATATATCAACTTATTGAGTAGTTATTCATAAACACTTTCATGAAATACTATTCGCTTCTGCTCACTTGAACTTTTAGTAGTCCATAAATATTTTCTGAACAAGTTCTAGCAGCTTAGTGGCTCTTCTACCTTTACTGTTAAAGACTCTTTCAGTCACCATCAATTTGAACATGATTTATATACCGGTTATCATTTTAGCACTTAATGATCCCATAAGACATATCAAACCAATTTTTGAATCATACTACATTAATTTGACCTAAGATTAAGTATCACTTAAAAGCTATATGGCTTCCAAAAGTTCTTGTTTTATATGATTACACATCCTAGCTTGTATTAGACTAATAAATTGCCATGAACGTAGCTTTGATTAAAATAAGTCTACTATCTACCAATGTACCTTTTAAATAAACATTTTATTTATACACCTATCAGTCTATTTTTTGGAAAAAATAACCAAAAGACTATTTGAAAATAAATAGTGGGTAGCAATCAAATTTCTAAAGTACATTAAGTTAGTTACTTAAATTCAAAACAACGTTCCCTGACTTAAAGTACTATCTCTTGATGCCGTTATTGAAAACCCATTCACCAGAACCCTAGTGAACTACCTACTAGTCACAACTAGACAGGATATGATATCGAATAACCTACCAAGTTGGCTTTCGGTCTTGGCAATAGCAATATCTAAGTAGATAGGCAGTTCCTTTCAAAGTCCAGTGCTAGTATAAGAGACAAAATTATTTTGACTCCTGTTTTGTTTTACCCTTATGAGGTTCTTAATTCTTGAGATAGATGTTTATACTAAGTGGACTCTTCCCTTGGTTTTCATGACACCTTTTCTTAAATAGTACTTTCATTAGTTCAAACATTGAGAAATCTCGATTACTTAATGTATCTAACCTAAACCGATTGAGAGACCTTGATAGGCAAGTCAGAATCACATTTTATTGAGATTGGCTATCATTACTTGCATCAAGAGTTCCAATCCAATTAAATAAGCCATCATCACGTGACATGCTCTTGAATTGAACTTTCTTAATTCTATCTTGGGTCTATCAACTTTCTCATAAGTTGTTCTCATGCTACCTGTTCTCTAATTAACACTTCTTTCAAATATCTGATCATCTCTACTATAGTTGACAATTCAAGTCTCTAATACTAGAATAAGTTCGACATTTAATTTTTGAATCTTGCAACTGACTAACCTTTGGTCTAGTCTAATGTTCTAAATGTTATTTTCAGCTTAGTTGATCTACTAGCAGCAATCCAGATAACCATGAGCATCTCCTAGTGCTCTTTATGTACTAAGACATATCATATTATAGCAAGCACAATAGAACAGACGGGCAAGACATATCAATATTAATCGCAATGCAAAAATATAACAACCAGTTTGAAATAAAAAAACTATAAAAAAAGTCATATAACATACAAGATTGTGTTATGAATCGATGAATTTTAATTGTAATTTCTGGTTGTATCTTCGGTTTTGATTTTTCATTGTTGAGTTGTAATGTTTCAAAAGTTAGTTGGGGTCAGTTTGGCGCCATAGGGGTTCGGTTGGTCAAGCTTTTGGTCAAATCTGGCGGCTGTGCAGAATTTGGCGCCAAAATCCTAGTTTGAGGCAGTTTAGTTAGTTGGCTAGGTTCAATGTTCTAATTTTTGTATAAATAAGCTCCTAGCTTGTAATCTCATCATTCAATCAATAGAAATCAGAATTCCTTTTGGAATTTCTCTCTCTTTTCTCATCTCCTTCTCTATTCCTCATCCCCTTTCACTTCTCTTCTCATCTTAACTCTTTCTTCTACAAGGTTAGACTTTCAATTTCGAATTGGAAGCTAACAATTGGTATCAGAGCCGGTTCAAGCAATCAATTGATTGATTGAGGCTGGCAAAATCAAAGAAAAACATGATCGAAGGTGTTAGCACTAGATCTGGAGCTGGAGGAGCAAATGCACAAGGTCCGGATACCTTTGCTGCTGCAATCGCAGGTGCTGATGCATCTCGTAATGCTGAAGCTGGTGTAAATGCCACAAACGAACCTCAGTTTCTCACAACTACTCATATTCAAGACATTAACCAAAAAATGGATCGAATTCTGTCAGTGTTGTTAGAAAAAGATGAAAAAGATGCAAAGGTGGAAGATCGGTTATAGTAAATTGAAGAGAAGATTGTACACTTGCAAGATCAGGTTAATAAGCAAGGAGAATCAAGTGTCAATGCAATCTTAAAGCCCGCGAGTCAGATCTTTCAATTGTTTGAAGAGGTTCAACAGCAAAGCAAGGCAGACAGAATCGAAGAAGTTTGCAGGACTCGAGGAAAGACTCCGATATTACAACCTGATGTAGGACCTTCAATTCACATCAGATCAGCTGAGAATCAACCTTTGCAACCTGAAGTTGATGTGGATAATCAGGATCGTGCTTCTGGACAAGTACATTGCATATCAGATTCCTTGAATGCAGACTTAAATATCAGGCCATTGAATTCTGTTCTGCAGCACAGAATTGCAATTGATGAGTTCGAGCACCTAGACAGACCTCCTGATCGACATTTCCAGCATAGATCAGTGAGTAATGACAATACATCTGGTGGTAGGAGCGATAATTACAGGCAGCCAAGAGTGGAAATAGACCCTTTTGATGGTAGACAACCGGAATCATGGCTAAGGAGATGTGATTGGTATTTTCTGTATTATAACATACTTGATGAGGAAAAACTCCAGTTGGCTGCAGTTCATTTACATGGTGACCATGAGGTTTGGTATTATAGTTTGTTGAAGAGCAAACTGAATCTTTCTTGGGGCCAATTCATAGAAGAAATGTGTGAACGTTATGGAGAAGGTGAATCAACGGATGTTGTGGATAGCTTTAACAAGTTGTCCCAAACTTCAACCGTGAGAGAATATATGATCAGATTTGAGAACTTAAGAGCTAACTTGCAGTCAGTTTTGTCCATAGCTCTCGAGGATGTTGAATCTTATTATGTTTCATGCTTTGTGAGTGGATTGAAGCCAAGGATCAAGAATATGGTGAAAGCCATTGGTCCTAAGACTTTGTCAAGTGCTTACAACAAGGCAAAGTTGATTGAAGCTACTTAAGTTCAATCAAGTGACAAAAATAAGCAGTAAAGCAGTAAATTCAGACCTCAGCAGAGAAGTAATTCCAGTTCTGGTTTTAAGCGAGCTGTTGACAGGAACTCAGTGAGGTTATGTTTTTGTTGTAATCAACTATATCAGCCTGGTCATAGGTGCAAATCTCAAGCACTAATGTATGCAAGAGGGTCCCGTGTTGATGCTGATTCTGGCAGTGACCATTCTGATGTAGAAAATGACAGTGCAGCCTTGACTTCACAAGATGAATTGACTGATGATGAAGTGGAGATATCAATGAAGGCTTTGACCGGTAGTGGAGCTCATAATACCATCAAAATCAGAGGCAGGGCTGGAAAACACTCCATCATTGTCTTTATTGATAGTGGGAGTACACATAGTTTCGTTGATTCAAATTTGATTAGTGGGAGTACACATAGTTTCGTTGATCCAAAGTTGATTAAGAAGGTAAAGCATGAGGTGACAAAGACTCACCCCTTTGCGGTGATGGTGGCTGATGGAAACTCTTTAACAACTCAAAACAAATGCCTAGCATTCCCATGGTCTATGCAAGATCATCAATTCACCTTTGATTTTAGAGTTCTTCCCTTGGGAGGTTGCGATATGGTACTCGGGGTGGATTGGATGAGAACCTTCAACCCGGTTGTACTTGATTTTGATAAAATGACCGTGGCATTTGAAGTTCATGGCACCAAAGTATCCTTGCAAGGCATATCAGAGGAAGCTCAGCTCAAGTTGATTGATGGAAGATGGGATCAAGAAGAAGGCAATACAATGGATTGGGCATTTGTTCATGGTATCTGCGGTAGAGTTGCAGCAGGATATTCAACCAGAAGTTCAGACCTTAGTGGAAGAATTTGAGGACATTTTTGAGCAACCTAAGAGTCTTCCTCCTCAAAGAAGTGTGGACCATGCCATTCCCTTGCGTGCAAATGTTGATCCTGTAAAGATCAGGCCATATCGGTATGCTCATGGCCAAAATACAGAAATTGAGAGGCAAGTTGAGGAGCTTCTTCGCATGAGTTTCGTTAGACCAAGCCATAGTCCTTTTGCTTCACCTGTGATCCTTGTGAAGAAGAAAGATGGCTCGGCTAGAATGTGCATCGACTATCGATGGTTAAATGCCTTGACAGTGAAGGATAAGTTTCCCATTCCCGTCATAGATGATTTGCTTGACGAGTTACATGGAGCATGCTACTTTTCTAAGCTTCATTTGAGGCAAGGTTATCATCAAATCAGAGTTCTCGAGCTGGATATCTACAAGACTGCTTTTCAGACTCATCATGGGCATTTCGAGTTTGTTGTTATGCCTTTCGGCCTAACAAATGCTCCGGCCACTTTTCAAGCGGCCATGAATGATGTTTTCAAACCTTTTTTTGAGGAGATCGGTGCTCGTTTTCTTCAATGACATACTGATTTATAGCTCCACTTATGAAGCTCACCTCACTCACCTTAGACAAGTTTTTGTAGTGATGCGGCAACACAAGTTCTTTGCGAAGTTGTCCAAGTGTTCGTTTGCTCAAGCCAAGCTTGAGTATTTGGGTCATGTTATCTCACAAGAGGGAGTTTCCACCGATCCTACTAAGATCTAAGCGATGCAAGATTGGCCAATTCCGATCACCTTGAAGCAATTGAGAGGTTTTTTGGGGTTGACTGGGTATTATAGGAAATTCATTAAAGGTTATGGTTCTATTGCAAAACCTTTAACAGAACTCTTGAAGAAGGATGCATTTACATGGAATGAGAGGTCTCAGGCTACATTTGAAGCTCTTAAGTCTGCTATGTGTGCTGCACCAGTGTTGGCAATGCCAAACTTTACCGAGAGCTTTGTTTTGGAGACCGATGCAAGTGGTACTGGTATAGGGGCTGTTCTTACTCAACATGGAAGGCCTATTGCTTATTTGAGCCAAGCTCTTAGTCCTAAGCATCAAGCTATTTTGACCTATGAGAAAGAATATCTAGCAATTCTCTTAGCCGTGGAAAAATGGAGGCATTATTTGGAGGGTCACAAGTTCATCATTGGAACGGATCATCAAAGCCTCAAGCATCTCCTTGAGCAAAAGATTGTGACAAAAATTCAAAAAAAAGGCCTTATGAAGATGCTTAGCCTTGATTATGACATTGAGTATAGAAGAGGCAAGGAGAACGTGGCCGCCGATGTTCTGTCCAGAAAATTTGAAGTTGCTGACAGTGGGCATTGTAGTGCTTTATCTGTGGTGGTTCCTTCATGGACGGAAGAGATTTACAAGACATATGAGGGTGATTCTTTTGCCCAAGATTGTGTTGCTACTGCTCTTATAAATGGTGCAGAAAAATGCAATCCGGATGCTGATATATCTATGCAGAGAGGTCTGATCAGAAGCTGTGGCAAGCTATACATTGGTGCAGCAACTGAATTGAGGAATCAGATAATACAAGCCTCTCATGATGCATCTTGGGGAGGCCATGCCGGTGTTGAAGGCACATATCAAACGGTTAAAGCGTACTTTACTTGGCCAAGCATGAAAAAAAGAAGTGAGTGAGTATGTGAAGGCTTGTGAAGTATGTTAACAAACGAAGTTGGGAGATCATCGTTATAAGGGTCTACTTCAACCACTGCCTATTCTGGATGGAGCATGGATCAACATTAGCATGGCTTTCATTGAAGGATTGCCGAGGTCTAAAGGCAAGGAGGTTATATGGGTAGTGGTGGATTGTTTCACCAAGTATAGCCATTTCATTGCCCTTGCTTGACCTGTTACCACTGAAAAATTGGCAAGGATCTTCCTTGACAACATTTACAAATTACATGGATTGCCTTAATCCATTGTGTCAGATCGAGGCAAGATTTTCACAAGCCCATTCTGGAGGGAGTTGTTCAAATTGATGGGTACCACATTGGCACTTAGTTCCTCTTATCATTCTCAAACGGATGGCCAAACCGAATGAGTCAGCCAATGTGTAGAACAATACCTTCAGAGTATGGTTTTCTTAAGGCCCAAGGAGTGGAATCATTGGCTTTCTTTGGCGGAGTTTTGATTTAACACTCACTTCCATACATCAATTGGCACTTCACCCTTCCAGGCCTTGTATGGCTATCCTCCTTCCTCACCAATGTTGCTGCATCAACCGGGAGGATCAGATTCTGTAGCAACTGATCTGGTTCGGCAGAGGCAGCAGATGGCACGAGTGCTTAAGGATAATCTCCAACAAGCTCGGGCGCGAATGAAATTTTATGTCGACAAAAAAAGGGTAGACAAAAACTATGAAGTGGGAGACATGGTCTACCTTAAATTACAACCGTATAGACAGTCTGCTTTGGCTGTCAGGCGAAATGTCAAGCTAAGTGCTCGTTTCTTTGGCCCATACAAAATCTTGGAGAAAATTGGCAATGTTGCATACAAGCTTGACTTACCTTCACATTCATACATTTACCCGGTGTTTCATGTTTCCCTACTTAAAAAGCAGGTCAAGAAAGGTGCTGAAGTTGCTCGAAAGCTACCTGATGCAGAGTCTAATGGTATGCTGTTGCTGCAACCTGCTGCTGTTAAGGATCGTAGGACACTGCAGAAGGATAAAGGGGCGGTGCAAGAGGTGTTGGTGACTTGGAGCAACTTGAACAAGAGCTTGATGACTTGGGAAAATTGCAATTTCTTGAAGAGCCAATTCCCAAATTTTACTTCTTGAGGACAAAAAGTTTCTCAAGAGGGAGGGAATGTTATGTATTGATGAATTTTAACTGTAATTTCTGGTTGTATCTTTAGTTTTGATTTTTCATTGTTGAGTTGTAATGTTTCAAAAGTTAGTTGGGGTCGGTTTGGCGCCATAGGGGTTCGGTTGGTGAAGCTTTTGGTCAAATCTGGTGGCTGTGCAGAATTTGGCGCCAAAATCCTAGTTTGAGTCGGTTTAGTTAGTTGGCTAGGTTCAATGTTTTAATTTTTGTATAAATAAGCTCCTAGCTTATAATCTCATCATTCAGTCAATAGAAATCAGAATTCCTTTTGGAATTTCTCTCTCTTTTCTCATCTCCTTCTCTATTCCTCATCCCCTCTTACTTCTCTTCTCATCTTAACTCTTTCTTCTACAAGGTTAGACTTTCATCTCCTAGTGCTTTTTATGTACTAAGACATATCATATTATAGCGAGCACAATAGAACAGACGGGCAAGACATATCAATATTAATCGCAATGCAAAAATATAAAAACCAGTTTGAAATAAAAAAACTATAAAAAAAGTCATATAACATACAAGATTGGTTTCTTACATTTAGAAAACAATCAAGGTTCAGAGTTCACAATCCGATACTTACATGTATGCCATGGCGACCCAACCAACTACCCAAAACTCCCTGTCGGCAAGGCTGAATTGAGATATCAGATGGGTTAAAACATTTCTCAGTAAGTATGTTTTCTTGTAAACTCTTCACTATATATATTGATTAGCTTCACTAAATATATTTAATACATCGCTTTTCCCTCGGCGTCTAAGGTCATACAACAGAGCTCCTTGAGGAGGCCAATGTAGACCCTAGTCACTTGTACACCATTACCTGAACATCCATACAAGGTCTCAATATACTCCACATCGGCGTGGCTGTACTTGATTGCTTGGATTTCAGTTCATCCTAACAGAAGCCTAACCTCGTATTCCGCAAATTAACATCCTCCTCAGAGAGTAATGAAACCCACTATACTGTTAGACCAGTAATGGAGCCCATTAGCATTCACTTAGAAGCTCGCTTCCACTTGATATTTTAAGTCTTGTGAACATTTTAATAATTTTAGCAATTAAACAAAGCATGGAATCCATCTAACCATTCTATGTGTGTGTGCAACGATGAGCTAACCAATCTATGCGTTACTATGGGAGAGGCGACCTAACAAGTAATTAGTCGTATGAGAATTATTTTCAATTAATATGTTTTCTTAATATATTTAACTCACCATTTCTTCATTGGTTTGTAAGACAGTGTCATAATACTTCCTAGGAGACTATCATACTACCCTAGTCAAGTATATACCATTACCTAGACATTAGTATAAGTAAACAACATACTCCATGTCAGCGTTGGCCACACTCGTTTTTCCCGTACCTTTATCTATCATTTAAGAGGTCTAACCCTGCATTTCGCGAACAACAGCCCTTATCAGGGAGTAGCGCCTATCTACTATATTATTAGACTGGCAATGGTGACCGTGAGAAATCAACTCCTTCTCCTCTCTCCCACTTAAAATTTATAATGGCCGATCTTTCTTTTAAATTTGATTTATCTCATAATCAATATTAGAATTATATTCTAAATTTTTTTAACCATTAAATAAAATCCTAATCCAATTATGTTTCTTTAAATATCCAACCTATATAATCTAATCTCATTAGATACATTATGAGAATTTTCCTTTCAATTAATTCAACTTTGAATTATCTAATCTCATTAGATCTATTTGAAAAAAATTCTCCCACTCGATGAACACAAATATTTCACCAAGTTGCATATTTACATGACTTTCTAAATTATTCGCATTTTACATAATATTTAACTCATTTAAATAATACAACGCATCTGAACAAAATTTAATAAGTATCATGTTATTAAACAATTTGAATAACAACCATAAAGGCTTAAAGGTTGGAACAATTAAAGATTTTTCTAGACACTTTTAGAAACAATTATCATATAATTCTAACTAGAATCTCATTCTAATTAGTTAGTTATTTATTTAAATAATAAAAATTAAAAACATTTAATAGAGAAGGGGCATGCCCAACGCTTGGCACCCCTTCTTAATTTATATATATATACATATTTTCAAGTTTTATTATCATTTAAATAAATAAATAATTAAATCCGATCTTAATCTTATTAGCTTGTAAACTGAACATCTAATCTTATTAAACATTCATTGTTTTGAATTATCATAAAATATTCAACAATTGAATATTTCACACATTGATTCAAAATCTAATCATATTATATTAATAATCGAAATCGTTCAACTCATTGAATATCTAATCTCATTAGATCCGATTTAAAGTTATGCTTCTTGACTAAATCATGACGCATCTAAAATTCTAAACAATTTAAAACCTTAATGAACTTTCGATCTTGTTATTAAACTTTTAACAACAATCTTCAGGTTTACCTTTTTCCTTTAATGAAATTCCCAATTTCATATTTTCATAGTTTTACATACTCTAATTTTATCAAACTTGATATTTTTAATGTCAATCACAAACATATTTAGAGTTGACTCTGATACCAATTGTTAGGAACGTATTTCAAAAACTTTCACGAATTGACTACAGTGGGCGCAACAGAAAAACAATTTGAAATACTTAATTTTAAACCTAAAGCCCTAATCTAATTAAACTATTTTATTAGGTCTAGACCTTACTCTAATAGGTTTATAATATGACAAATAAAAATATTGAATAAAACAAATATAAACATTGCTTGTAAAATAACCGAAAGAAAGGAAAACAATGCAAATATCACATATTTAATTAAACATACTTGAAGCGTGAATCTTGATTTTGACTTCAAGACGTGAATTCCGCAGAAGGCTTCTTGACACCTCCGGGTCTTCTTCGCAATGACCTCTTCTATTACTGGGGGTAAGGACTTCCAAAAATATTTATTTTAAAAAAAATTTTGGAAAATTTTTTTTTCCTCTTAATCATTCTGAAAAACAAATTTTTAGAAAAAAATATATTAAATAATTATTTAAAAAATCATAATATAATTTTAGAATTTTTATTATGGGAGAAAATTAAGTTTCAAAACTCAATCACAAATTTCTCAAGATAAATATTGCATTTATAAACAAAATTCTAGCCGTCTAACACGTACAGATTCTGTTGCAAAAAAAAAAAAAAAAAAATTATCATACGGGTCATGTCACTTCTCAATATTGCTACGGGCTTTTATACTTGCATAATTTTTTTGTTTTCTTAAAAAACTATACTTATCGTATTATATATATTTATCTCATTTATATTTATTTATCATAAAAATTTTTTTATCTCATAAATAAATAATTTATCCCAGGAGTTCATTATTTAAATATTTTTCAAATAATGCTTAAGTTGAGACTTGAGAAGGGATCTCAAGGACAATCTAACTACAACTCCAAATAGGCTAAATCTAATTATAATCTCATGATAAGAATTGATTATCATTTAGTAAAACTTAATTCAACTAAATACGTTTTGCTACACTCTACAATTAAGTATATGCACTCAAGAATTTTCCAAATAATTATTACTGAGATAATTAACCCTTTTCATAGATATCTGTGAGCAAAAGTAACTTTAACTACTACCGTTACTTTTCTCACATCTCTCGTAGTAGTTCTCAACTCGCCCTTCTCGAACAATTCAATAATACAGAAATAATTTCTGTATTAATTTCAAATATCAAATATATGGAATACTCTGGCAAAAGATTTTAGAATCTATTTGTATATTTGTGAATCAACTAAGAGGTCATCTTTATCTCATTAGAGACTATAGATTCCATATAAAATAATTGTTCCCGCCACACTTTATGCCGTTACATAATGTACTTAAGTTTCATGTTAAGGCACTTTGATTAATCCATTTGGCAGATCGAAGCAAATGAACAATCCATGCACGAGTGCAGACTATTTCCTGGATTTAGAGTTATTGTCTTACAGAACTAATTATTTCTAATAGAAGTTAAAGAAATAACTAATTCAGGTGATCCTACTCAGTGTTCCGATCTTATTGACAACATCCACATGACCAAGACAAGCCATCAAAAGTATCATATTATAATCTTATCAGACAAGTCGTGCAAACTTATCACCGACTACGAGCATAATTTGACAATTTATCACAAGTTCGATCTAAGTCTATATGTGGTTCAATCTTATTGACTACTTAAACCAAACCTGACATGTCATGTTGGACTATGTCCATCTCATGGAACGCTTTAGAAAACAATCACATATTTGTTTGACCATAAGACATAAACAGACAATAAATAAATAAAATAATTTCATTTATTTAATATTTAAAACTAACAAATTGGGTTTTCCAGGACAACAATTCCAATACTGGGAGCAAGTGGGAGATTGGCATTTAGGCGGCTGCACAAAGCATCTCCAATATTTCAAAGGCTGTGGGATATAGCTTACCTCCTCATCCTTGGTCTAACCAAGAGAGCCACCTATCAAGAAGCCTCTTCTTTGGTGAAGGGCTTGAAGGAAGATCCCAAGGTGGTTCCAGTCATTACTAGAGAGCTCAAGGCATTGGGGAATGTGTTTATCAAAGTAAACCAAGAGGTTCCGTCACTCCTTTAGAAGAAGCGGCATTTCCAAGATGCTATTAGGGACTTGAGCCGTTCAGCCTATGTAGGAGGCCCACAGCTTCTCTTTGAGGAATACGAGTAGCTAAGAAAGTCTAGAGTCAGCAGGCATAAGACATTAAAGGCTTAGAGGATCAAATTCATCACCTAGAGTAGAAGTTGCATCACCTCAAGGAACAATTGTCTTATCTCAAGCAGTAGCACACTCTGAAGGCTCGATAATTGGAGAGCTCGAGCAAGTTACCATAGAGGCTTAAAAAACCAATCAAGTCCTTCCAGAAGAGGCACTCTTCCTAGACCAGCTATTGAATGAGGCAACTAGCCAGCTACCAGCTATAATGGAATCCTTAGTTAGAATCAGGACTCAACTCTTTTGATTTTTCTATTGTAAAGAAGTTTTTTGGCTACACAAGTAACTTACTTGTATTGTGTTTTTTATAAGCCATGTACTCCTTAATACTTATCAATGAAATACACATTTTGTTAAATACATCTCTTTGTTCGGTAGTTCCTTTTGTTTTTTCTTTTTCAAACTCAAGGATCAATGAATTGATCCTCATGACACTGGTATTGAAACTGGGCCTATAATTCAAGGAATCTAAATTTAAGGATTTCCTTATGAGAATTCCAAATTGATAGCACATATATCTTTCGGAACCTTCTATTGATGGCCCTTGGGTGAGTTCTCCTTCTTTGTCTTAGATTAAGTAAGCATTTCTTCCAAATACCTCTATGACTGTGAATGGGCCCTCCCAATTTGGGGACCATTGCCTAAAGACGTGATCTTTCTGGCCAATGGGCTGAAGCACTTTCCAGATTGAGTCCCCTAAATCAAAGGACCTAGGTTTGACCTTCTTGTGAGAGGCTTTAGCCATCCTCTTCTTTTGTTTTTCTAGGTTATGAAGGTCGTCAAGCCTAACTTAGTGCAAGTTAGCTAGTTCGTCCATAATAGCTTGCTCATACTCAAGTTTAGAAAAGCTCCCTTGATGAGCCAACCTAACAGACTGAATTGTTACTTCCATTGGGAGTAAAACATTATATGGTCATACGTTAAATGGAAGGGGGTTGTCCCAGTTGCATCAGGTTTGGACATTTTGCAAGCCCAGAGCACTTCAAATGGTAGCTCATGCCACTTTCTGGGATCATCTTCGACCATTTTCTCAATACTGACCTTTAGAATCTTATTGTGAGACTCCACTTGGCCATTAGCTTGAGTATAGTAAGGGGTTGAGTTCAAGATTTCAATGATGAAACTCTTGATAAACTCATTAACCTCAACCCTATTGAACACTTTAGCTTGGTCCACCTAATGATTTCTAGGATTCCAAGCCCACATAGGATGTATTCTTTGATAAAATGAATCACATCTTGCTAATTGATTTTTCTATAGCGTTTAGCTTCCACCCACTTTATGAAGTAATATGTGGCCACGAGTGCTAGAATCCACATTGTAGACAACCTAATCAATTAGTTTTCAAATATTAATTAAATATAATTATTTTATTTATTTATTGTCGAATTATATTTTACGAGTTTAATGTACTTGTGATTGTTTTCTAAAATGTTCCATGAGATGGGCATAGTCCAAAATGACATGTTATGTTTGATTTAAGTGGTCAAAGAGATTGAACTATAGATCGACTTAGATCAAACAAATAATATGTTGTCAAAGTATATTCATAGAATGTGGATAGGAATCCAAGAGTATTATGTTAATTTTATTAATAAGATTGGAACATTGAGTAGGACAGCTGAATTACTTATTTCTTAACTGCAATAGGAAATATTTCATTTTATGAGACGATAAATGTAAATTCAAGAAATAGTCTGAACTCGTGCATGGATTGTTCGTTGCTTTGATGTGCTAAAATGATCAGTCATAGTACGTTGACTTAAATCTTACGTGCGTTGGATAACTGCATGAAGTGTAGCTGGAACAGGTATTTTACGTGAAATTTGTAGTCTCTTACGAGATAAAAATCTCGCCTTAATTGATTCGCAAATATACAAAATGATTCCAGAATATTTGGCCAAAGTATTCCATATGTTTGACATTTGAAATTAGTACATAAATTATTTTCTGTATTACTGAATTGTTCGAGAAGGGCGAGTCAGGAACTACAGTGAAAGTTATGAGAAAATATGCGATAGTAGTGAAAGCTATTTTTCCTCACTGATATCTAATAGAGTTGTTGATTATCACAACAAAAATTATTTGGGAATTATTGAATAAATATATTTAATTCTAGATTGTCGTAATATTTATTTAGTAGAATTAAATATTACTAAATGGTAATCAATGTTATCAATGTTAATAATTCAATTCGACCCTTTTGGAGCTAGAATCAAGAAGTCCCTGAGGTCTCTCTGCAAGTCTCTCAAAGCACACCGATTGAAAATATTAAAATAAATTCATGACATGAATTATTTGTTAATGAGATGAATAAATTAATTTTGCTCAATATAAATCATGCAATGAATTATTTACTCATAAAATGTGTCAATTAATTTATCAAATATTATTTATGAGATGAATTTATACATGTGGTTATTTTAAAAAAAGAAGGAAAAATCATGCATACAGACTGCAATCCATGCCTTTCCATGGTGCACAATTATAGAGCACCACGTGGTGCATTATGATACACCTAGCCATGCGCTGATGCTGGCTATTTCTGTGCGCATGTTTCATCCAATAGCACTGTGACACATGGCATTTTGCCTGGAATTTTAAAAGCGCATGTTTTATGCATGGTGCGACATCGTTTTATTCAAAGTTTTAAAGGAAATTTTCAGATTTTGTAAATCCCACATCGAAAGATTAAAAGGTATTTTTACCCATTAGCGTATTATAGATAGGGGACTTTGGGATTCAGTATAGATATCAAATAATTCTCAGAAAAATGTGATTTTTTAAAAAACTAAAAAGGAAATTTCTCTTTGAAATTTCTCCTAGTAAATATTATTTTTTGAGTCCACACTCTGAGTGTCAAGGGGTTATTGCCGAGAATATCTCGTGGTCTGGATGATTCTTCTCGGGCCACAATTGTAATCTACAATCTAGTATTCGTTATGACTTTTGTTTTAAAGCTTTCCTTTAATTTTTGCAATTTTATTTATGCTTTTGGTTCAATGACTATTATGCCAAGATATTCTATGTTCTTCATGTATATATTAGAATAGGGGTCCTTTAAATTTAAAATTAAAGAATTTTAAAGGTTTTTCATTGCGCCTGATAGAGTTAATCTAGGAAAATTTAGTTTCTGAAATTAAAATTTCCAACAATTGGTATTAGATCCACCCTTAATTATGTTCATAATGGGCACGAGATTAATATTAAGCATAATAAATGTCATGAATGAAGTTGCAAATGAGAGAAATTCAGAATTTTATTAATGGAAAGAATGCTTGATTGTTATTATTAAATTAGTTTAATAACTAGATTGTCAATTCATAAATTTAAATTATTTAAGGTAGGATGAATTTAAATAAATTAGTGGGAGTATATTTCTAACCAAAGAGGGTACCAACAAGCTGGCACCGAATCTCATTAGAACTCCGAAGTTAAACCTACTTGGACGAGAGTAGTACTAGGATGGGTGATTGCTTGGGAAGTCCTCATCCCTCAGGCTGGGGGTACGTGAAAACAACCTCTCTTCGGTGTGCCACCCTGAAGGGGGAAGGCTGCGAACATCCACAACAAACACCCCCCCCCCCCAAAAAAAAACCTTGCTTAGTCGGGAGCCCTTTAGGCACTGAGAATTTTGCTGTTGCTTTTAGTGGGATTAGATATTCAATAGTTAAATGATTTAGATATAGACAACGTTGCATTTAATATCTACTAAGATTAGATGTTCGGTCAAGTTAAAATACTTACATTATCACAAAGAATATCTAATGAGATTAGATATATGGTTATTTAAACTATTACGATCTAATCATATTAAGATCAAATTTAATTATTTATTTAAAATAAAAAAGGTTGGCAACTGGGTATGGGTGACGTGACCTCATGTCACCTGTCTTTTTCATCTAAATAAAATAAATAACTAGATAAATAAATGAATAAATAATTACAAGGAGATTCTAATAAGGATTATGTGATAATAAATTCTAGAAAGTTTAGAAGTATAATTAATGAATCCAACCTAGTTAAGCCTTAAGTAATGTTATTCTAAAGGTTTGATACTATGACACTTGTTAAATTTTGTTCACATATTTGATATTATTTAAATGAGTTAAATATAATGTATCATGTGAATGAAGTTATAAGACCATTTAAATATGTAACTTCATGAAATTTTTAATTTCATCAAGTAGGAGAATTTTTTCAAATATGTTTAATAAGATTAGAAATTCAATAGTTGAATTATTTGGAAAGAAAACTCTCATAAAATATATAATGAGATTTGATAACATAGGATAATTAAAGGAACATAATATGATTAGGGTTTTATTTAACAATTAAAAAAATTTAGATTATGATTCTAATAACTTGATTATAATATAATCAAACATAAAGAAAGATCTATCATTTAAAATTTTAAGTAGGAGCGAGGTTCAGGAGTTGATTCTTCATGGTCTCCACCACCGATCTAATAGTAAAGTGGATAGGCCCTACTCTCCAAGGTAATGTTTGTTAATAGAATACAGGGTTAGACTTCTTAAGGACATATAGAGGTACAGGAAAATAGATGCGAACACATTGTCGTGGAGTATGTTGTCGACTTGTACAAGTATCTAGGCAATGGTATACACTTGATTAGGATAGTATGTTATTCTCTTAGGGAGCATTGAGATGCCGTCTTAGAGGCCAAGATAGAGACAACGAGTTATTATGTTTAGAAAATATATTAATTGAGAATAGTTCTCACCTTATTGATATCCCAGTGCGGTCATGCAAAAGGGAGTAAAAAGAAGATTAGTTTGGTCCCCGTTAAACACACAAAGAATGGTTAGGTGGATTCCATGCTTTGATCGTTTGCTAAAATTAATTAAATGGTTCACAAGACTCAAAATATCAAGTGGGAGCGAGCTTCTAAATGAATGCTCATGGCCTCCGTTATCGGCTCTAGCAGTATACAAGGTGGGTGCGACTCCCAAAAAAAGGAGTTCATTTGCATAATACAAGGTTAGATCCCTTATGAAAGACTAAAGTGTGGGAAAAACGGGTATGGCCAAGCCGACGTGGAGTACTTCGTGGACTTGTGTAGATGTCGAGGTAGCGGTGTACACTTGACTAGGGTCTACATTAGCCTCCCCAAGGAGCTCTACTGCATGACCTTAGAGGCTAATGGAAGAGTGGTGTGTTAAATATGTTTAGCAAAGTGTGTACAAGAAGACATATTTATTGAGAAATATTCTCACCCTTTTGATATCTTAATTTAGCCTCACCGACTGGGAGTTTTTGGGTAGTTTGGTTGGGTCGCCACTACATACATGTAAGTGCCTGATTATGAACTCCAAACTTTGATTGTTTGCTAAAAGTAGGAAAAGTAATCTTGTATGTTGTATGACTTGTTTACACTTTTCATTTCAAACTGATTGTTATGTTATGCATTGCAATCAATACTGGTATATATGTTACTTGTCTAATCTAATTTGTTCGTGGTGGTTTAATATGTCTTAGTACATGTGGAGCACTAGTAGATGCTCAGAGTTCTCTAGCTTGCTGCTAGTATATCTACTAAGTTGACAAGAGCATGAGGCACATTAAACTAGACAAATGAGTTCGTTAGATGCATCATTTGGACATTAAATATCAACTGTACTATAGTAGTAGATACTTGACTTGTCAACTACAGTAGAGATGATGAGATATTTGAAAGAAGTGTTTTATCAGAGAACTGGAAGCGTGAGAACAACTTATGAGGAAGATGATAGACACTAGATTGTGTCAAGAAAGTTCAATTCAAGAGCATGTTATATGATGGCTTATTCAGTTGAACTTGAGTTCTTGATGTAAATGCTGATAGCCAATCCCAATAGGATATGATTATGACTTGCCTATCAAGTTCTTTCAATCGGTTTAGGATGGATATATTGAGTAATATAGATTGCTCATTGTTTGAACTGATGAAAGTACAGTTTGAGAAAATATGTCATGAGAACTAAGGAAAAAGTCAACATAGTGTAAACATCTTTCTTAGGAATTAGGAACCTCTAGAGAGTAAAATAAAACATAAGTCAAAATAGTTTTGTTTCTTTTTATAAAAGCATTAGACATTAGTATTTAAAAGGGATTACCTAGGTACTTAGATAATGTTGTTACCAAGACTAGAAAGCCAATATGACAAGGTATTTGATATCTTATCTCCTCTAGTTATGACTGATACGTGTCTACGAGTGCTCTGGTGAATGGGCTTTCAGTAAAGGCACCAAGAGATAGTAGTTTAAGTTAAGAAATGTAGTTTTGATTTTAAGCAACAATCTTAATGTACCATTTTCTTTAGAAATTTGATTTTTGTCTGCTATTTATTTTAAAATTATTTTCAGTTATTTTTTAGCAAAATAGACTCATAGTTAAGTAATAAAATGTTTATTAGAAGGTACATTAGTAGATAGTTGACTTCTTTTAATCAAAAACTGGGTTAATGGTAATTTATTAATCTAATACAAGCTAGGCTGTTTAACCATATAAAAGAAGAATATCCTAAAGTCCATATAGCTTTTGAGTGGCACCTGATCTAAAGTCATATTAATTTAGTATAATTCAAAAACTAGTTTCATTTTTCTTTTGGAATTAGTAAGTACTAAAATAATACTGGTATGAAAATCATGTTTGAATTAATGGTGAATGAAATAGTCTTTAAGAGTAAAGGCAATAGAGCCACTAGGCTACTAGAACTTGTTCATGATGAGTATTTCATAATTACTCAATTAGTTGATATAAGGAAATACCTATGAAAACTGAAGTCTTGAACCCTTGGAAAATTTCAACGAATTAAAGATTAAAGTTGGGATCTGTTAGATAATTGTAACAGGACACTTTGATTAGATCAAAGTGGAGGATTTTAGGAGAACTAGTAATTTTTCCTTACCGTAAAGTTTTGTAGAAAAGGATCAATAATGTGTTATTAAATATGATAAGATTCATATGATAAGCGACATCTACATATCAAAAGGTTTGGTATATAAGAGGTTTTAGAAAGTTTTCTAAAAAGCACAGTAGAGACCTTACGTTGGATAGATTGATAGTATGAGATACTGTGTCTCAATAGCATGATACAACTTATACTGTAGATGATTTATTAGATATATCTTTAACCAAGTTATTGTCACACTAAGTACATGGGAGCTTTGGTGTAGTAGGAGGATGGTTCGGGTCACCAGAAGGGTTCACGTCTTTAGTATTAATGGTTAAGTATGATGGTGAATCTAGTCCTTTGGACTACAATGAAACTCTTAAATATAAGGATGCAGATCAATTGGTTAGGGCAATCAAAGTTAAGTTAAAGTAATTGTATTTTAACTAAGTCTAGAAACTTGTAGAGGCGTCGAAAGACATTAAGTTCATTATATTGGATCTGAATGAATCTACAAGTACAAGGAGTTGAGTGGATGAGAAGGTTGAGACCTTGAGGGCTAGATTCATGGTAGTGGGTTATACAATGGTGGACGGAATCATCTTTGATGAGACCTTCAAGCCAAATTTTGTGTTTAAGTCCACAAAAATACTCTCGTTCATTGTATTTCATATGATGAGATATGGAAATGGAAGTCAAGACAACATTTTCTAAATGGCCATCTTGAAAAGGTTGTGTATATGATACCTCCAAACAAATTTGTTGCCAAGAGTAAGGAGCATATAGTATGCAAATTGAGGAAGTCTATTTGTAGACTTAAATGAGCATCTTATTCACTAAATAGCAGATTTGATGAGGTTATCAAGTCCTAGTAATTTGAATCAATGCTTAGTAAACCATGAAAATACATGTGACATGGCTAAAAAGTGGTGACTTTCAAGATGTTTTATAAGATGGATTCTGCTCATTGAGAATGGTGTAGAATTTTTATTAGCTATTAAGATTTTGTTGTCCAGTTGTTTAAAAAAAATGAAAGACCTTGGATAAGCACACTATGTTTTTAGGATCAAGCTTTTGCAAGATTCAAAGGAAGGGTGTTGAGTTTAACATGGGTCATCTGTTTTTAAAAGGGAGTTTAGACATTAGACATCAAAAATCCATGTTCACCCTTACAATGGGAGTAATTAGTTGGTGAAAAGCGAAGTAGTATTGTATTTCTTAATAGAATCATTTGTCAAGTCTAGAGAGAGAAAGTACAGAGAGAGGCTCTGGATTTCTGGGAGGCGCATGAGAGGCTACGGTGGCGCGTGATTTTTTCTCCACCCATCTTCTTGCGGCACGTGTGGGCGCGTCTAGCCACATACGGCGGCGCTTTTTGTATCTCCGTGTTCCTCATCATCTCCTCGTGCTTATAGGCTGGCCTATGTGCCATTTTGATCATGATTTGAAGGTGGAAACACATGTGAAAAAGGGAGTTTAAGGGTGTTGAAGTTGATCTACATAGGATGCGTTTTCTTGTGTTTTTTCCACTAGGTTGTAGATCTCAACCTATCATCACCTAGATACTCCTTTCTTGCCCTTGTAACGTCTCTTTTTTTGGTGGCTATGGTGGTGGTGGTGTCTCTCTCTTTCCTACATGGGTTTCTCTTTCTTGGTTCTTGAAGTGATTTCCTCCTCTTTGTGAGCAAACTCTGGTAAAAATCTCTTTCTTGGGAATTTTATTGCTCTTTGTGTCCTTCAATCTACAATTGTAGTGTTTGTGTTGCAAATTTGCTTAGATTTCATTAGGCCGCTACTATGCTATGTTTTCGGCCTTGTTCTTGGGAGGTTCTCTATACTTCCTTCTGCTTCAGTTATTTGGATGATGGATGTTTGATTGAATGATGTTTTGGTTATTTGGAGGGGCTTTGGTTGAGTTTGATCAAGCTTTGGTCATGCATTGTCCAATCTTCATTCATTTGTTGCTGGATTGCTACTTCTCTGATAATGCTACCCTAATTCTCACTTGTGTTGTGCCATTTCCTAATTCTCGGCTTTGCTCTTCTCTTTATCACTTTCTTGCACATAATCTTGGTTGGTTGTTTTGGTGGTGGGTTGGTGGTGATTGTGATTGATTTGGTGGTGGTTGTGTTTTTGTTTCTTGGTGGTGGAAATTTAGGGTTGGATTTTGGTGTGTCTTTGGGGTTGGCAGGGTGTAGTTGCTTTCTTGGTGGTGGTCAAGTGCACGGTGGGGGTGGGATGTGCTTGGTGGTGATAGTGGCTGGGGTGGTGGTTGGTGTGGTGAAGGTGGTGGTAGGGCTTAAAGTGTTGGTGGTTGGTTTTATGTTTGTTAGGTTGGTGGGTTGTGTGCAAGGTAGTTACATGGGTTGTTGAAGATATTTTTCTTCTTGTTTCTCCTCTTTCCTTGTACATTTTTTTGTTCGGTTTTGGGCTTGTTTTCATGGCTGCAAATATTTCTAATGGGGATGATGAGTTGTTTCTAGATGGTTAATTAATGGTTTTTGGGATAAGAGCTCGAGGGAGTTGTTTGACTCGTTGTATGTTCGTATTTATGCCCCTTCGATTGGCAATCTCTTCTATGTTCCTCTTAAGAATAATAATGGTACTATCGTTACAATAATCTCTTGTGATGATGTTGCCTCGTAATTTGCAAAATGGAGCTGTTTCCTCACTGGTTGTTTCATTGGTGGTTGGGTTGCACTTTCGTGTTGTATCGCCATGGTCACCTCCCTTTGGGGCTCATTAGGCCTTGAATGTGTCATTCCCTCTAAGAAGGGTTATTTCTCTCGGTTTTGCTCTTCAATGATGCTAATAGGGTTCTTCGAGGAGGTCCTTGCCATTTTTAGGGTCACTATCTATCCTTTCATCATTGGTTCCTTGATGACATTACTCCTCGGGATGATCTTTCAAATCTCCCGATTTTGATTCAGATTCATGGGTTACATGCACCTTTTCAGAAGGATAAGGCCCTTAGCCCTATTGTTAGCGGGGTGAGAAAGCCCTTTTATAGGGACAAACCAACCCTTTATGGGACATATTATGCTCGAAAGTTCCCTCTTAGCAACTTGGAAGTTGATTTGATGGTCTTCGCATCCCTATCTCCATCAAGTATGAAGGTTTGCCCTAAATTTGCCAAAAATACTCAGTTTTTGGCCATTCTTGGCCTGATTCTGCTCTTCTTCCTCCACTTGATATTATTTTCGAGGTTAAAAACTGTTGACTTAACTAGCGGTGCAAGATGGCTGAGGGTGGCAGCTTAAGGGTGGGAGATGATATCGGCCTAATGGCAAATGTTATTGGGCCTGTTGGGGTGAGTCAAGGTCATGGCCCACTTTTTGGGTCAAACTCTTCCATACTCACTTCCTCTTATAATGGGCCAAGTATGCCTCTTGATGACGGGATTGTTGTTGCTAGACCCTTTGTTTCTACTAGGCCTCTTACACATGTAGCCAGGGGTGTTTTCTCTCCAGTTGGGTTGTCCAGCCCATCGTAAATCAAGGACCAGATCGTTCCCCTGCTGGGGGCGTGCTGCTCCTAGGCCAACCCAATAGCTAGGGACGCACGGCCCCAGCTACATAGCACCACCAGGGCCCATCCCTGGGACTGGGGGATCGTATCCCCTAGTCCAGGCTCCTTTTTTCCCTCTTGAGTGGGATTTTTCCTCTACATCTTGGATTAATGGTGCTATTTTCACTCTAGGCTCGGCTTAGGGGCATGCAGACCCTTTGTGTCTCTCAAATTTCTGCATTCCTACGAGTCCCTCTTTGATTAGGCGGGGATCCTCTGCTTCCCTTGCTATGACTACTATGGCTCAGATTCCTCATGTTAGGACTGATGAGCCTTTACATCATACTCTAAACCACGAGGCTAACATTCAGAATATTGCTGTGATGGGTCTGATCGGGATATTTTAGCAATCGCGTCCTTTACTTTGATTGCTTGCTCCTAGTCCATTTGTCATGCTGCTTCTATTGGTGCTTTTGATCTAGGATGGACTATTGTTACTTCTTCCTCTTACCGTTTACGTTATGCTGGGCGTCGGATGACTCGGGCAGCTTCCAAAGCTGCTGCTGCCGCTGGGGATTGATTCCTCCTTTTTTTTGTTCTTTGCTATTTTTTCTCTTATTTTAATTACTGTAGGAGTAAGATTTGCGAATCTTTTCTTTCTCCTTTTGTTTTTGTATTTTGCCTCATTCTTTTGCGTTTTTCGCTTTGTTTTAGCTTTCGTTGTTGCATTTTTTAGTCTAACTTGACTTGTGGGATTTTGGACTTATCTTGGGGTAATGCCTCGGGTACTCTTGTACTTTCTTCTCTTTTGGTAAAAATAAAAATTGCTGACTTTCCAAAGAAAAAAAATTATATTGCTTAATTCACCATGGAATTCGGGTACTTGATAGCTATGAAGTTATTAAATAGATTACTTGACTCAAAAGGTTCCTTATAGATGAAAGCAGGTGAGCAAAAGAATGGGACAGTGAAAGATCAGTACTGATAGACGTTTGTAGTCAAAGAGTTGACAGATCCATAGGGGATAGTTATGCAATACAAGGCTAAATGGGTTTAGTACAAGAGGGAGATTGTTGAAATTGGTGTCCTGGAAAACCAATTAGTTAGTTTTCAAATACTAATTAAATATAATTATTTTATCAATTTATTAACTTATTACGTTTTATGAGTCTAATGCATGTGTGATTGTTTTCTAAAATGTTCCATGAGATGGATGCAGCCTAAGATGACATGTCAGGTTTAGTTGAAGTGGCCAATGAGATTGAACCATAGATAAACTTATAGAAAACTAATGATATATTGTCAAAGTATGCTCATAGTTTGTGATAAGTTTAGACAACTTGTCTGATAAGATTATAATATGATACTTTTGATGACTTGTCGTAGCCATGTGAATAGGGATCCAAGAGTATTATGTTGGTGTTGTCAATAAGATTAGAACACTAAGCATGACCACTCGAATTGCTTGTTTCTGAACTGCTATAGGAAATATTTAATTCTGTACTATGATAACTCTAATTCCAAGAAATAGTCTAAACTCGTGCATGGATTTTTCGTTGCTTTGATGTGCTAAAAGTATTAGTCACAGTGTCTTAACTTAAATCTTATGTGTGTTGTGTAACTGCATGAAATGTAGCAGGAACAGCTATTTTACGTGGAATCTATAGTCTCTTACGAGATACAAATGTCCCCTTAATTGTTGCAAATATACGAATAGATTCTAGAATCTTTGGCCAAAGTATTTTATATGTTTGACATTTGGAATTATACAGAATTTATTTTCTATGTTATTGAATTTTTCGAGAAGGATAAGTCGGGAACTATGGTGAAAGATGTGAGAAAACTAGTGATAGTAGTTGAAGCTCTTTTTTTTCACGAATATCTAATAAAGGGGGTAGATTGTCACAATAAAAGTTATTTGAAAATTATTAAATAAATATATTTAAATATAAAGAGCAGTAATATTCATTTAGTGGAATTAAATATTTTTTTGGTAAGTGAGCAAAATATATAGGTGAAAGAAGTATAGCACAGCTGCAAGGGCCATAACCTAGGACATGGTCATAGCCTACAATGATGAAACAAAAGTCCATACAAAAAACAACCAAAGCAAATGTTAAAGGAAACAAAGAAGAACTAAGATTGAAGGCCCCATTGCCTAAGCATGGAGGCATGATACTGAGCTTCTCTGAACAAAGAAGCAGCAACAGCGACTCCTGACCAAACCCGTAATCTCCTCTCTCATGGCCGTAACTGATCTAGACTGAAGACGATGAACCTAAAGTTTGCCCTTGTACCAAAGAGTATACAAGGTCACAGAGAGGTAGAGTCGAGCTATAATACTGCTAATCTCTCTTCCCCTAAGGTGCTAAGCAGCCCAAGTAACAAGATTGCCCCAAGGAAGGGCACGCTAAACAATAGATGTACTCGTAGTGATGAAGCTCAAGATTGAGGCAAAAAAAGGCACAAGCAAAGAAAAGATGCTCATGAGTCTCATCGGTAAGGTCGCAAAAAACACAAACACTCTGAACCCCGTTTACTCTGAATTGTAGAAGCTTGTCTTGGATCCATAGCTGCTTGCGAGAAGCAAGCCACAGGAGAGAGGAATGTCTCAGGATATGAAGCTAAAACCATAGAAGTTGATGAATAGAGTCCTCCTCTCTCCTACTTCGTAACATCTCCCAAGCAGATTTGGTGGTGAATCCGCTACACCAGCCTAAGGATTTAAGCCTATCATATCTTAAATGGGTCGGAGCTCTAAACAACCCTATGGAAATCTCCACCAATCACCCTCAATAATGGCTGAGATTCGAGAATCTCATAGAAGCCCAGAAGATGTGAGAAGTCAAGTAGGGAAGTGCTTTGAAAGATGACCGCATAGCAGCCAATAATCAGTCCATAGGGTGGTATCAAGCCCATTTCTTATGACATGATATATCGCACTAGAGCAAAGGCGACGAACTGATATAATCTTATGACAGCACCATGAAGCCGAACTTGTTGCTCGAATAGTCTAGAAACTCCTCCCTCAGAGCTGGTTTAGATGAACCCAACTCGGCTAAAGCGAGGAAGGATCAAAAAGAAGAAACCAGTTGTGCTTCACAATCGAAGCCTAGTTCCCCTCAACAAGACGATGAAGTCCTAGACCACCTTCCATGTGTAGGATGACATAGATGCCTCCAAGCTACCTTCACTACCTCCAGGGTCAATGAAGAGCCATGCCAAAGAAAAGTGGCTATAGTCGACTCAATCTTCTTGATCGTCGTCTTCGAGAACATGAAGATCGATGACCAGTAGAGCTGAATAGTGAAAAGGACTGGTAGGACAAATTGTAGACGGCCAGCGTACAATAGAGAATGAGTGGTCCATAACCGAATACAAGAGAGGATGTGATCCAGAAGCGGCTTGCAGTCTACGTACTGTAGCCAAAACTAATGAGTGGCACTCCCAAATACTGAATCGGGCACTGCCTAAGACTGAATCCCATAACGCCAATAATACCACCATGAGTCTCAGAATTAACTCCTGTCAGAAAAATAGAACTCTTTGCTGCACTTGAGGAAAGCCCTGAAGGAACAGCAAATTGATTTAAAGCCTCAAGGACAACCATGACACTGCCCATATCACCCCGATAAAAGATCATTAGGTCATCAGCGAAGCATAGGTGCATCAACCCAGTGCGATGACATCCTGTATGATAATGAAATAGCAGGTCATCAATGGCCTGGCGTAGCAAACCTTGGAGACCCTCCATAGTGAAAACAAAGAAATTAGGAGAGAGTGGATCACCTTGACGAACGCCTCGGCTGAAATGGAAGAAACCCTCAAGTTTGCCATTGATGGAGATGGAAAAATAGGCTGTAAAAAGGCACTCTTGGACCCAACCAACCATGATCTCGGGAATCCCCATACTCCTCACACCAGCCAAAATGAAATCCTAGCGGACAATGTCAAAAGCTTTGCGGATATAAACCTTTAGCGCACAACGAGGCGAGACCTAAAGGTGATAATCATGCATAAGCTCCCGAGTCAATAGGATGCTATCCAAATTCGACGGCTTAGGATAAAAGCGATCTGAGCATTGTCAATCGGTCGGGGAAGTACACCGTTCTGCCTGTTTGCAAGGATCTTAGTGATACACTTATATATCACATTGTAATAGGAGATAGGGAAAAAGCCACCAAAAGTGGAGGGAGACTCTGCTTTAGGCACAAGACAGATCCTGGTTGTATTGAGGGCACCCAGTTAGAGTTGGCCATGGGTCGGGGTGGCTCGGCTCATGCCTTGGCCCGAGGGCCCAGCCTAAGACCGGGTCGGGTAGGGCCACGCCTAGGCTTGCTCCTCTCCCGCAAGCACAGCCCGGGCCGGGCCTGGGCTTGCTCCTCACCCAGCAAGCATGGCCTGTTAGGCCCGGTACCTTTTTTTTTTTTTTTTAAAGTCACGAAAAAAATTACACAAAAATGCCTTTAATGGGGTTCGAACCCCATACTTCTAACATGTAAGGCCCACCCATTACCTTGTGAGCTACAATTTTTTTATTTTTTTTTTATGATTTTGTTGGGCATTTATTTATTAACTTTTGTGATAAAATAACTTAATCGGGCCTCGAGCTAGGTCCTGGGCCTCCCAAGGGCCGAGCAGTAGCAAGCCAGGCCGGTTTTAGGGTCGGCCCGGCCCATTGGCCACCACTATGTCCGGCATGTGCCCTAAAGTGAAAAATGACTGCACAGCCCTAATAACTGCTCCACCCACCACCTTCTAAGCCCTCTTAAAAATGAAGGAAGTGTAACCATTAGGCCTGAGGGCCCTATTGTCACCAATAGAAAAGAGAGCGTCACGAAGCTTAATAGTGGAGATCGGGGAAATCAGAGGGTGAGCCTGCTCCTCCAAAATGTGAGTCTCCAAGAGGTCTAAAACATCCTTAGTCAGCAGACCACTAAGCTCTGTTAACAGCTCCTACAAAAAAGTAACCCCAGTGTGAGATATCAACGACGCATCATAGGTCCTAACTCCAATTTGACCAACAATCGCAGAAATCTGGTTCCTAGCCTCCCGATGAAGAAAAGACTGATGGAAAAACCGAGTGCTCTGGTCTCCAAGCGAAAGCCCCATAATACGTGATTTGTTACTGTAGAATGCCTCCTTGTCCTGACATAAATGAGAGTAAACCCAAAATAGGCGGTGCTCCTCCAATTGGAGGGTAGGATACTCAAGGTCCTCATCCAAGGCTCTCTGGCCCATGGCCCATGCATCTCGAGCCACCTCAAATTTGGCTAAAGTGACTGGTATTGAGGGCCTTCAACTCACTCTTCAGCAACTTGAACTTCTGAGGGAGCTGTTATAGCGGAGTGCCCTCAATATGAGAGTCCCATACTCGCCAAATGATGGGAAGGAAGTCCTTGTGATTAGCCTAAAAGTTGAAGAACTTGAGAGGAAGTCTCCGGGCACGATGTTCCTTAAGCCCTCTCACAACAATAGCACTATGATCCGAAACAATATGACGAGCAAGGGTGCCAGCGGAGGCGTCCTGGAAGTCACGAAGCCAATCCACACTGACAAGGCACCAGTCAAGCCACTTGAGGATCAAGCTGTCACCTTCAGCATCGTTCGACCAAGAAAATGAAGTCCAGAAGAAGGAATAGGTGCAAGCTCGGCCTCGATAACACACTCTTGAAAATCATATTTATGACCCGTTTTAACCGTCCTAGTCGCCACATCTATCATAAGGACAAAGAATGGCATTGAAATCCTTGAGAAGAATCTAAGGCTCGCCCAAAAGACTGGCGCTAATAGTGCAAAGATAGTCCCATAACACCTGACGAGCCCCAAGCTCATTAAAGCCGTAAATAAATGTGGCGAGAAAAGTGACAATTCTAGATAGATTAGAGTCATGGCAAGTAAGGAATTGATCACCTCCCTGATCTAAGTCAACGCTATAGACGCCGGGGTCCCAAGCTACAATAATGCCACACAAAGATGGACAGACGCCATTGTAGAGAAACTTCCACCCATCAGCAAAATGAGCAATCGTAGCCTCTACATCAGATGTTTGGGTTTTGGTCTCAAACAAACCAATAACAAATAATCGATTTGAAGCTATCCAAGCGCGAGTAGCATGAGAAGAATTGGGGTTATTTAGACCGTTAATGTTCTAACAGCCGACCACCATGATAAAAACATCTAGAAAGCAAAGCGACCCCCGCATCGAGAAGCCGTACGAGTAAGACACCCAACACAAGGGGCAACCATGAGGGCCTTAACACATAGGGAAGTGGAGGCATCCGACAAACTTTCAAATCGGTTTGACATGTCAAGGCTTTGCATGCTGGCCGACCGGTTCTAAGTACACAAAATAGGGGTGGCAACACTGAGAATGGCATCCTAAGCTGCCTCCAACACAAGCAAAACATTAACAGACTCTGAACCACGAGTGCTACAAATAGGGGAGGAACTAGGTATAAAGTCAGCAAGAGTCCTTAAAAAACAGAAGCAGAGCCTAAATCAGAAAAGACTGTATGAGTGTCTGGATCAACACCCTCCTCCCTAACACACAGACCAACAACATCCACCTCCCCTCTTAGCCCAAACCCGCCAGCCCTTTGTACATGGCATGGCTTGGAAGGCCCAATCGAGTTCCTATCCTCTTTTTGTCCTGCACTTATCTCAAAGGACCCAAAAAGCACCCCATCCTCACTTTCTATGCATGGCCTAACTCCCCTAAAGGAAAGCCCCTCCAAATTAGGCCCATTTTCTCTAAAAGTAGTGAGAGGTGGTGAACTAGAGGGAGGACCCTCCAAAACAGGCCCATTCCCCCATGGGCTAGAAATAGGGAGTTCAGTAGAAGAAAGCCCCTCCAAAGTAAGCCTATTCCCTCTAGGAGTAGTAACAGATGGGTCACTAGAGGAAAGCCCCTCCAAAATGGGCCCATTCCCCTTAGGGGTAGCAATAGGTGACTCACTAGAGGAAAGCCCCTCCAAAACGGACCCATTTCCTCCAGTACTAGTAATGCAAAACTCAATAGAGGAAAGTCCCTCCAAAGCTAGAATTAAGTTGTCCCCGAGGTCTCTCTGCAAACCCCTAAAAGCACCTCGTTTTAAAATATTTAAAATGAATTCATGAGATGAAATATTTATTCATAAGGTGAGTAAATTTATTTTACCAAATAATACTCAAGAGATGAATTTATACATATGGGAACTAGAAAAAAATTTGCATATGGGCTGCGATCTGTGCCTTTCCATGGTGCCCAATGATAGAGTGCCAAATGGTGCATTATGATGCGCCCAACCACACGCTAATGCTCGCTATCCGTGCGCTCGTGTTTTAGCCAATAACATTGTGACATTTGGCATTTAACTGGAATTTTAAAAGCGCCTGTTTAATGCATGGTGCGGCGTCATTTTATTTAAAGTTTTAGTTTTTTTTTTTTTTTTTTTTTCTGATTTTGTAATTCAACATCGAAAGTTTGAAAGGTATTTTACTCATATAAGGGTCTTTGGGGTTCAGGTTAGCAGTCAAATAATTCTTTTATTAAATAATTTTTGAAAACATTGAAAAGGAGGAATTTCTCCTAGTAAATATTTTCGGAGCCCACACTTCGGGTGTCAAGGGATCACTACTTAGAAGATCTTACGGTCTTGATGATTTCTCTTGGGTAACAATTTCGATCTACAATACATGTGTTCCTTATGACTTTTCTTTTAAAGCTTTCCTTTAATTTTCACAATTTTGTTTATGCTTTTGATTCAGAATTTATTATGCTAGGATATTCTATGTTCGTTATGCATATATTAGAGAGAAGGCCCTTTAGATTTAAAATTAATGAATTTTAAAGTTTTTTCTACTGTGCTTGATCAAGCCAATCTTGGAAAATATAGTTTTTAAAATTATATTTTTTGAACAATAAGAACGTAAGAGTGTTGCTTGCTAGAAGGAGGGTTAATCTCCCCTATGATGTCCATTGCCCATCCTCTAAAGGGCCATGGTTTAACAATAACACACATCTCAGTTTGAGGGACTCTTGGTACATGGCCGTGTTTTTGGCATGCTTTGCAACTTTTTGGCATACTTAATGCAATCATTCATCATTGATGGCCAACAATAGCCATAACCCCTGATGAGCCAGTGCATCTTTTTGCTAGCTAAATGGGATCCACATATACCCTCATGGGCTCTTGCTATCTTCATTAGCATAGCTTCGCGTAAGTCTAGAAACTTCAGAAGCACTCCGTTAGCATCCCTTTTCTATAACTCACCATATTCATTATCTAGATGGAATCTATGAGCTCTCATTTTCACCCTTCTGTCATTAACATAATTTTGAGGGTTTTTGAAGTAATCCATCTAGGGTTTCAGCCAATCCTCACATTGACATATGACAGATTGATGTGTTTGAAAGCAATCCAAGCATTCACTTATAATGTCTTTGCTCTAAAAATTGAAGGACTGAGTGAATTCAATGTCATGGTCTAAGACCTTAGTCTTAATGACCATAGTTTTTTCATATTAGGTCTTGAATGGCTTATACCCTGAGGCTAACTTAGCCAGATCATTGGTTGTCTTATTTTGCTCTCATGGTATTGTTCAAACAGAACACCATCGAACTTATTCAATTGCTCTTGCACCATTGAGATGGACTTGTTTGAGGTATTGCTTAAACACTAAAATTATCCTTTCACTTGGCAAATGACGAACTTTGAATCCCCTCTTTTGATAACATTTGGGACTTGCATTTCTAGAAGACTCTCTAGACCTATGATCAATGCCTCATACTCTGCCATGTTGTTGAAAAACTTGCCAACTAAGATGTCTGCTAACTTGGTGATGATCCTAACAGGGGACTAAATCACAATACCAACTACAACAATTGAATTGGTCCTTGATCCATCAAAGTATCGCTTCCAATGGACCATTTCCAACACTAGGAGCTAGTCTAGCGCATAGTCCAAGCTAGTGTGAATGTTTGGATGGTCAGTTAAAGAGTATGTCAGGCCTTAGCCTTTGACCGAATTTTATGACACATATATCAATTCAAAATAAAGCAGAGCAATACTCAACTTGTTTAATCTTCCTCTCGTCAAAGGTCTATCTAGTATGTACTTGAGGACATCTGTCTAAGCAACCGCTCACATGGTAAATGCTAAGAAGTAATATCTCAATTTCAGAGATGCACAGAATAGAGATAGACACAGTTTCTCAATAGAGGAGTATTTTATTTCACATTCATTCAAGCAATGGCTTAAATACAACAAAGCTTGTTCAAACCCTTGCTCATTGTCTGTACAAGCAAACAACTAATTGACTCAACAAAAGCAGAGACATAGATCTTCATAGGTTTTCCCTACTTTGGGGGAATCAACACTGGTGACCTAATCAAGTACTGGCCTAAAAAGCAGCTTGGTGGGGCTCCTCCCACTTGAAGTCTTTCTCGGACTTGAGTCTCAACAACAAAGAGAAGAAATTGGTTTTCCTTGGGATATTTTAAATGAAACATCTAAGGAAATTAACCATCCCTAAGAAGCGTTGAAGCTTCATTTTCTCAAAGGCAGTTTTGCCTCTTGAATGGTTGTTTACACCTTAATTTCGGAAAGGGTTGGGACATACCGTTTTGAGCAAAGTGCCATGTGCTTAACACGTGAGGCTTCCCTCATGGAGAATCAAGCCTTTAGGTGCTGAGATAACTGCGTCTCATGCCCAGCATCCAAAGAGAAGTATTACCCTTGACAAGGGCATTAACCACTTGAGGCTCGAGATGGTTAGCTCGAGCTTAAGGGACTACAGGAAGCCTGCAAGACAGGTGGTTTTCAGGCTTGAGGTAGATACTTGTAGCGCAATTTTATATACTTGGGCACTAAGCTTAATTTAAGAGGACGTGGGGTTTCTAGAATGCACTTTTTCTAAGATTATGCAAATGGACACTAAGGATTTCCCTCCAATACTAAATTCAAGATACGTTAATTGAATATTGGCTTGTAAAGAACAAGCTTAGTTGTAAAATGTGGGTGAAGTTGTCGTAGAAATGGGAGCAACCATTATTTTTAGTTTTCTATAAATATAAGACTATGCGTTAGTCCAAAGTAGTACACACACTCATTACATAACTTCCTTGAGTTTTCTTTACAGCAAACCTGTGCTTTGTCCCTAGGAGTGGCGTAACTTAGCTAGGTGTAGCGTAATGTAGATACTTGTTGTACTTACCTTCATAGTAATGTAATTTCTCAGGTTTCAAGTATGATTTTCCAATTTTAATCTGTTCTAACAAATTGACAATTTGAGATTTGTGGCTTTAGTTTAAGGCTTTGACAGCCAAGGCTTCTCCCTTACTTGCGTTGTTCATAACACTACTGTTACTGCTTGATAAATCAGGTGAACTTACGTTCATGCCATTGATTAGGGCTTTGACAGCCAAGGCATGTCCCTTGATTGTGTTGTTGCTAATTCAGTGACCTGAATACGATTTGCTCCATCTTACTCTTGTCAGACCTAAACTCATTCGGGTTATTATAAGTCAATGGTGCCAAGCTTAAAAACCTAATTGACTCGGGACTGTAAGTGGACTGCTGAGCTCTTGGGATTGTCTCCATACTACTTCCTTACTTTTAAATGTACGAGAAAAGGTGTCTGTGGGCCTTGCTTCGTCACTGTAACTACTGCTAGGGTTAGGTTCATATCCTTTACTTTTTTGTCAATAAATACATAAAAATCCATAAACAATATTTAAAAAAGCATAACCAAAGTAAGATACACCCACATATCACAAACTTCTCTCCAAAAACGTTGAGTGGTTGAGGTTAAAGACGCGCGGTTTGTAATTAGGCTGACTCGTTAGTCGCGGTGAGTCCCTTTTGCATGTTTGTTTTTTTTTTTTTTTTTTAACATTTATGCCGACCACACTTACAAAACTTGAAACAAAATAGAGTAACAACGGCCTTAGTCTTATTTTTGTCCATCTCAATCCCTCTCCGATGAACCATAAAACCAAAGAAAGTTTCCAGCGCACACGCTATAGGTGCATTTTAGTGGGTTCATCTTAAGGTTATGGCTCCTCAATCTAAGGAGCTCTCCTCTTAAGTCTTCCAAGTGTTCGACTTGGGACTTTGATTTGACCGTGATGTCATCTATGTAGACTTCCATGGTCTTGCCAATGAGATCATAGAAAATCATGTTCATGGCTTTTTGGTAGGTGGCACCAGTATTTTTCAAGCCAAATGGCATAGCTACCCACTCAAGGGTAGCTATTGATATCCTCCGAAGAAATCATAACTTGGTAGTACCCATATTAATCAGCCATAAAGGACAAGACCTAATGCCTTGAGGCTGAATCAATGAGAACATCAACTATTGGCACTGGGTATTCATCCTTTAGGGTGGCTGCATTTAGATCTCTGAAATCAATACAAACTCTAGTTTTGCCATTATTTTTGATAAAAGGAATAATATTGACAAACTACTCAATGTACCTGTCAGTCCTGATAAATTTGGCCTTTAAATGTCTCTCATTCTCTTCTTTGACCAAATCTATTACTTTTTGGGACATCCTTCTCTAGGCCTAAATTATGGGCCTTAAGCCTGGCCTGATGGGAAGCCTATGCTTAACCACTTTTCTATCTAGACTAGGAATTTTATGATGATCCCACGCAAAGCAGTCCTTAAACTCATGAAGCAAGGTCAAATACTGCCTCTTCTACTCTTCGGGAAGCAAAGCACTCAGATAGCTAGGTATTAAGCCCTTTGTTGAGCTCAAGTAAACCACGAAGAGGGGGACTTAGACTTGAGCCCTTAAAGCCTCCATCTTAGCTGGTGCCGCTCTCAAGTCTGATAGCTCCAGCTCTTTCTTTTGTGTCATTTAGACCTTGTGACCAATTTTTTCAGATGGTTGCTTAGCTCATAGTTGTCCCTTAGCATGCCAAGCTGCGAGCTTTGCTATAGCCGAGGAAACGGCCATCTGGGCCATTATTGGAACGTCCTAGCTCTCCTACATAAGTCTTTAGGTGTGCATTGAAGGTTTCCTTCATCAAGAAGGGTTCTCATGCATCCCCAGAAGCTAGAGTCTCTTGACTCGGCATCCATTAGATCAACCTCGGCTTCGGTAAGTAGGCTGTCAAAGATGGCTATCATTTCTAGGCATTAGGCATACTGTGGACTAGTCCTTTTGACATCCAACGGTCCCGCACTGTCTTCGTAGAACTTTGCCTCAATGTAATTATAGCAGGCAACAAATGACTTGTCATTTGTCATAGCAACCTTATATTTGTCATGGTTCCCAAAGATTAGGAACGTGTGAAGTGAAGAAGGGATACAGTAATTGGCATGTTGCCAATCTCTCCCAAGGAAAACATTATAGCTTGAGGTAGTATCCACTACAAAGAAAGCTATTAGCTTGCTTAAGCTGCCAACGATTAACTTAATAAGGATGACCCCTTCAGATTCACTAGTGGCTCCAAAGAAGCCACAAATTGCATCATTTGAAGTTACTGAGTCATCTCGAGATTTACAAATGGCCCCCAACAAATATGAAGGCAAGACATTGATGGTGCAATTATCCACCAAGACCCTATTCACCTCGATGTATAGAGGCTTGACGTGTTTATTGGAGAAATTAGGCTAGGCTTGATGTGTTAGCTGCCACTTCAGCTACAAGTTTCACTTGGAGAATCTTCGTCTGATGCTATCACATCTCCCTCAAGGCCTTCTTGAGGGTAAGTTGCCGTAAAATCCAAGGGAAGGAGCAGGGCAGTTCTAACATCAACCTTCTCAGGGAGTGATCCAAACTATATTCGTACCCGTTGGTTGTTTCCTTCTTAAGACTATCGTTGCATTATTTTATTTGCAATTAAGGGTGATGGGTTCACTGTAAAATGATAAACAAAACAAACATGCAAAAGGGACTCACTGTGACTAGAGAGTGAGCCTAATTATGAACCGCTCGTCTATGACCTCAACCACTCAACGGTTTTTGAGAAAAGATAGTGGTATGTTGGTGTATCTGACTTTGGTTATACCATGGGTTCTGCTTATGCTTCAATTAAGAGGACCTTGTTAAGTATTTATGTGGAGCAAGGCCCACAGATACCTTTCCTCGCACAGTTAAAAGATAGGAACTGGGGTGGAGACAAACCCAAGAACTCAAAATTCTACTTACAAGCCTAGGTCAATCAGGTTTTCAAGCCTACCACCCTTGACTTATAATAATAGAATGAGTTAAAGTTTGACATGATTAAGGTGGAGCAAACCGTACTCAACTCCTTGAGTTAGGACCAACGCAATCAAGGTCAAGCCTTGGCCGTCAAAGCCCTAAACAATGGCACGAACCTAAGTTCCCCTGACTTATTAAGTAGTGATAGTAATGTTAAGACCAATGCAATCAAGGTCAAGACTTGGCTGTTAAAGCCTTAAATTAAAGCCTCAATTCTCAACCTGCAGAAATTTGGGAATATATTAAAACTAGAAGTTCATACCTTGAACCTGAGAAACTATATTACTGATGAGGCAAGTATAGCAAGTGTTACATCAATCTAAGCTATGCTAAGTTACGCTACTCCAAAGAAAAGCACAAGTGTGTTGTAAAGAAAACTTAATGAAGTTTTGTATTGTGTTATCGTTGTTGTTTGGACTAATGCAGAGTCCTTTATTTATAGAAAACAAAAAATAACAGCTGCTTCTAATTCTGCAACAATTCTTCCCACATCAGACCACCAAGCTTCCTCTTGTGCGTGCAAAATATCAATGAACATGTCCTTAGTTTAGTATTGGAGGGAATTCCGTGGTGCCCATGTTTGTAATTTTAGCGGAAGTCCCTTAGAAACCACCTTGATCCTGGAAACCACATGTCTTGTAGCCTTCATGGCACTCCCTTGAACTTGAGGTCCTCTTACCCTTCATCCTTCTCGAGTCCTTGACTGGTTGATATCCTAGTCAGGGTGATCATCTCTTCAAGAGGCTAGGCTCGAATATTGTTACTTTAGCACCTAATGGCTTAATTCTCCTCGAGGGAGGCCTCGAGTGTTAAGCACATGGAACTTTGCTCAGAATGGCGTCGTCCCGGCCCTTTTGGAATTAGGGTGTAAACAAATGCCCCCCTATTGCCATTGGTAAACTCAAATTTAAAACGGATAAAAAGATCTACCGGATTTAACCCTCAACGGCTATAGGGAGATTGAGATAACACCTTGTGTCACTTGCTCTTCCTTCCTGCTTGTTTATAAGTATGACAGCTAGGGCTCAAAATTTTCACTTTTTTGCTCTGTTCTCTCTCTTCCTTTTCATGAAGTATTCTTGAAAACTCTTGCTCGTGTTATTGAATCACTGAATCTTGATTTAATCTGCTCTTCAACCTTTGCTTCGTTTGATTTAATGATGGCCCAAATCTCATTCGCTGTCTCTGCCCCATTGTACAAGCTGATAGCCCAATAAAGCAATTGACAGGTCTGCTTCTATTAGACATCTCGATAGTCTCTGATGTGCTTTGGAGCCCAACCGATTTTAACACCATTGACGAGGATCTTTCTTGATTATTAGAGAATGATCCCTCATCTTCCTTCGTGTCTTATGTTATAGGAGCTATCCTTGACCCATCCCACAATGTTTCAAGTCATTAGGGACTTTCTCCAGATACTAACAAATCTCCTCTGCTTCGCACTGTTTCTGCAGGTTATTCTTGGGGAGGAAGACGCATCCTAAAGGAAGAAACAACTTTTGAAGGATTGAATTTCTTGAAAAAGTGATACGCTAAGAGGGTGGACATTCCAATGGCGACCCACGAAAAGAAATGGAAGAATCTTCATATATACAAAGCCATTAAGCTGTCCACCATCGCTCTGAGGTATGACTACCCTATTATGATGGCACTTACTTGCTGTTGGAACTCCTGTTAACCCATTTTTGGCCTCCCCAAGGGGTTTCTTAGCATGACCTTGAAGTACGCAGCGGCCTTAACAGGTCTTTCACTAGGAGGAGAGGATTTGCCTCTTGATTCTTTTATTTCTAATCAAGTTGAAGATTTCGCCGCCTCCTTCTTTATGACTGATTCGCCCGGCAATTATGTGTGCTTTGTTAAGATGTCTGTAATAGGGGCTCATCACTCTGGCCACGATTCAAGAGAAGAAGAGGCATACTTTTACTAGTTTTAGCTAACGGAGTTTTTCTTTTCTAACTCCTCTAACTCAATCTTAAAGTTTCTAAAGACCATGGCTGTCAACTTAGTCATTGGCACTGGTCCTTTAGCCTTAGGACCATACTCTTGACCCAAGTATATAGATGTCTTAGGCACATCATAGCGAAGAACTATGCTGTCTAAATAGGTGGATCCTTGTGGTTGGTCAACCTTTGGGCCAAGCCTATTTTCCTAAGCTCTACCCTAAGGGCCCCTATGCTCCCATAGGCGAGGGGGTTTCCTTCTTTGAGGAGTACTTCGCTCATCGTGAAGTGCAACTACCCCTGGGATGGTCCTTTAACCAATGCATTAAGAGACTAATGTGTCCTCAAAGTAGCAAGGGGACATAATGGACTCCTTTCAAGGAAAGGAATCTTGGTCTAATTTGGCTTAGGAAACTGGATCTTCATTACATTGTCTCTGTGGACATTAATTTGTAGATTTGGCAGGCAACCCTGTGCCCATAAGATCTATCCTTCCATCACCAGATTCATCCCGGTGTAGAAATTTATAGGGCTGGATTGTTTGCCAGGCAATTTAGTATGGTCCAAGACATCCCTATTCTCGGTTAGACCAAGAACCTACGTTGGGCTTAGAGGATCCCCATCCATCTTATCCAGCTTAGAGGGCTCTATGAGCTGAACCAAGAAGTGAAATCCATTTATAGGTATCCTAGTGTTTGTGTTGGGATTAATTTCAAAAATGTTCCGTTAGTTTATTAAATTCTCAATTTTAAGATTTTATGCGTTGCGTTATCTTGACCAGCCTTGACGGCTGGGGGCTAATTAGTTAACGTTACTTAGTTATTTTTCTTTAGTTTTTATGCGTTGTGTTATCTTGCCCAGCCTTAACGGCTGGGGGCTTATTAGTTAACGTTACTCAGTTCTTTGTCCCTAGTTTTTATGCGTTGTTTTATCTTGCCCAGCCTTGATGGCTGGGGTGCTTATTAGTTAACGTTACTTAGTTCTTTTCCTTAGATTTTTTGTGTCGTTTTATCTTGCCCAGCGTATCCGTTAATGTTACTTAGTTCTTTCTCCTTAGTTTTCATGCGTTGTTTTGTCTAGCCAAGCCTTGACGGCTTGGGGCTTATTAGTTAACGTTACTTAGTTCTTTGTCCTTAGTTTTTATGTGTTGTGTTATCTTGCCCAGCCTTGACGGCTGGGGGCTTATTAGTTAAAGTTACTTAGTTCTTTTCCTTAGTTTTTATGCGTTGTGTTATCTTGACTAGCCTTGATGGCTGGGGGCTTATTAGTTAAAGTTACTTAGTTCTTTTCCTTAGTTTTTATGCGTTGTGTTATCTTGACCAGCCTTGACGGCTGGGGGCTTATGAGTTAACGTTACTTAGTTCTTTGTCCTTAGTTTTTATGCTTTGTGTTATCTTGCCCAGCCTTGACGGGTGGGGGCTTATTGGTTAAAGTTACTTAGTTCTTTTCCTTAGTTTTATGCGTTGTGTTATCTTGACCAGCCTTGACGGCTGGGGGCTTATTAGTTAACGTTACTTAGTTCTTTTTCTTTAGTTTTTATGCGTTGTGATATCTTGCCCAGCCTTGACGGCTGGGGGCTTATTAGTTAACGTTACTCAGTTCTTTGTTCTAAGTTTTTATGCATTATTTTATCTTGCCCAGCGTATTAGTTAACGTTACTTAGTTCTTTCTCCTTAGTTTTTATGCGTTGTTTTGTCTAGCTCAGCCTTGATGGCAGGGGACTTATTACTTAACGTTACTTAGTTCTTTGTCCTTATCTTTTATGCGTTGTGTTATCTTGCCTAGCTTTGACGGCTGGGGGGCTTATTATTTAACGTTACTCAGTTCTTTTCCTTAGTTTTTTGCGTTGTTTTATCTTGCCCAGCTTGGATGGCTGGGGGCTTATTATGCAAAGTTACTTAGTTCTTTACCTTAGTTTTTATGCATTGTGTTTTCTTGACCAGCTATGACGGCTGGGGCATTATTAGTTAACGTTACTTAGTTCTTTTTCCTTAGATTTTATCCGTTGTGTTATCTTGCCCAGCCTTGACGGCTGGGGGGCTTATTAATTAACGTTACTTAGTTCTTTTCCTTACTTTTTATGCGCTGTTTCATCTTGCCCAGCCTTGACGGCGGGGGGCTTATTAGTTAAAGTTACTTAGTTCTTTTCCTTAGTTTTTATGCGTTGTGTTTTTTTGACCAGCCTTGATGGCTGGGGGCTTATTAGTTAACGTTACTTAGTTCTTTATCCTCAGTTTTTATGCGTTGTGTTATCTTGCCCAGCCTTAACGGCTGGGGGCTTATCAGTTAACGTTACTTAGTTCTTTTTCCTTAGTTTTTATTCATTGTTTTATCGTGCCCAGGCTTGACGGCTGGGGGGTTTATTAGTTAACGTTACTTAGTTCTTTTCCTTAACTTTTTTTGTGTTGTTTTATCTTGCCCAGCGTATTCGTTAACGTTACTCAGTTCTTTCCCCTTAGTTTTTATGCGTTGTTTAAAGGCTGGGCGCTTGTTAGTTAACGTTACTTAGTTCTTTGTCCTTTGTTTTTATGCATTGTGTTGTCTTGCCCAGCCTTGACGGCTGGGGGCTTATTAGTTAAAGTTACTTAGTTCTTTTCATTTGTTTTTATGCGTTGTGCTATCTTGATCAGCCTTGACGGCTGGAGGCTTATTAGTTAACGTTACTTAGTTCTTTTTCTTTAGTTTTTATACGTTGTGTTATCTTACCCAGCCTTGACGGCTGGGGGCTTATTAGTTAACGTTACTCAGTTCTTTGTCCTTAATATTTATGTGTTATTTTACCTTGCCTAGCCTTGACGGCTGGGGTGCTTATTAGTTAACGTTAGTTAGTTCTTTTCCTTAGTTTTTATGCGCTATTTTATCTTGCCCAGCGTATTAGTTAACGCTACTTAGTTTTTTCTCCTTAGTTTTTATGCGTTGTTTTGTCTAGCTCAGCCTTGACGGCAAGGGGCTTATTAGTTAACGTTACTTAGTTCTTTGTCCTTAGTTTTTATGCGTTGTGTTATCTTGCCCAGCCTTGACGGCTGGGAGGCTTATTATTTAAAGTTACTTGGTTCTTTTCCTTAGTTTTTATGCGTTGTTTTATCTTGCCCAGCCTTGATGGCTGGGGGCTTATTAGTTAAAGTTACTTAGTTCTATTCCTTAGTTTTTATGCGTTGTGTTTTCTTGACCAGCCTTGACGGCTGGGGGCTTATTAGTTAACGTTACTTAGTTCTTTTTCTTTAGTTTTTATGCGTTGTGTTATCTTGCCTAGCCTTGACGGCTGGGGGCTTATTCGTTAACGTTACTCAGTTCTTTGTCCTAAGTTTTTATGCATTATTTTGTCCTGCCCAGCGTATTAGTTAACGTTACTTAGTTCTTTCTGCTTAGTTTTCATGCGTTGTGTTATCTTGACCAGCCTTGACGGCTGGGGGCTTATTAGTTAACGTTACTTTGTTCTTTTTCTTTAGTTTTTATGCATTGTGTTATCTTGCCCAGCCTTGACGGCTGGGGGCTTATTAGTTAACGTTGCTCGGTTGTTTGTCCTAAGTTTTTATGCATTATTTTATCTTGCCCAGCGTATTGGTTAACGTAACTTAGTTCTTTCTCCTTAGTTTTTATGCGTTGTTTTGTTTAGCTCAGCCTTGATGGCAGGGGGCTGATTAGTTAACGTTACTTAGTTCTTTGTCCTTATTTTTTATGCGTTGTGTTATCTTGCCTAGCCTTGACGGCTGGGGGGCTCACTATTTAATGTTACTTAGTTCTTTTCCTTAGTTTTTTGCGTTGTTTAATCTTGCCCAGCCTTGATGGCTGGGGGCTTATTAATTAAAATTACTTAGTTCTTTACCTTAGTTTTTATGCATTGTGTTTTCTTGAGCAGCTATCACGGCTGGGGCATTATTAGTTAACGTTACTTAGTTCTTTTTCTTTAGTTTTTATGCGTTGTGTTATCTTGCCCTGCCTTGACTGCCGGGGGGCTTATTATTTAACGTTACTTAGTTCTTTTCCTTAGTTTTTATGCACTGTTTTATCTTGCCCAGCCTTGATGGCTGGGGGCTTATTAGTAAAAGTTACTTAGTTCTTTTCCTTAGTTTTTAGGCGTTGTGTTTTCTTGACCGGCCTTGATGGCTGGGGGCTTATTAGTTAACGTTACTTAGTTCTTTGTCCCTAGTTTTTATGCGTTGTGTTATCTTGCCCAGCCTTGACGGCTGGGGGCTTATAAGTTAACGTTACTTAGTTCTTTTTCGTTAGTTTTTATGCATTGTTTAATCGTGCCCAGGCTTGACGGCTGGGGGGCTTATTAGTTAATGTTACTTAGTTCTTTTCCTTTGTTTTTTTTGTGTCGTTTTATCTTGCCCGGAGTATTCGTTAACATAACTCAGTTCTTTCTCCTTAGTTTTTATGCGTTGTTTTGTCTAGCTCAGCCTTGACGACAGGGGGCTTATTAGTTAAAGTTACGTAGTTCTTTGTCCTTAGTTTTTATGCGTTGTGCTATCTTGCGCAGCCTTGACGGCTGGGGGCTTATTAGTTAAAGTTACATAGTTTTTTTCCTTAGTTTTTATGCGTTGTTTAGACTGGCTCAGCCTTGATGGCCGGGGGCTTATTAGTTAACGTTACTTAGTTCTTTGTCCTTAGTTTTTAAGTGTTGTGTTATCATTCCCAGCCTTGACGGCTGGGGGCTTAGTAGTTAACGTTACTTAGTTCTTTTTCCTTAGTTTTTATGCATTGTTTTATCTTGCCTAGCCTTGACGGCTGGGGTGGTAATTAGTTAACGTTACATAGTTCTTTTCCTTAGTTTTTATGCCTTATTTTATCTTGCCCAGCGTATTAGCTAACGTTACATAGTTCTTTGTCCTTAGTTTTTATGCGTTGTTTTGTCTAGCTCAGTCTTGATAGCAGGGGGCTTATTAGTTGACGTTACTTAGTCTTGACGGCTAGGGGGCTTATTATTCAACGACACTTAGTTCTTTTCCTTAGTTTTTATGCGTTGTTTTATCTTGCCCAGCCTTGATGGCTGGGGGCTTATTAGTAAAAGTTACCTAGTTCTTTTCCTTAGTTTTTATGCGTTGTGTTTTCTTGACCAGCCTTGACGGCTGGGGGCTTATTAGTTAACGTTACTTAGTTCTTTTTCCTTTGTTTTTATGCGTTGTGTTATCTTGCCCAGCCTTGACGGGTGGGGGCTTATTGGTTAAAGTTACATAGTTCTTTTCCTTAGTTTTTATGCGTTGTGTTATCTTGACCAGCCTTGACGGCTGGGGGCTTATTAGTTAACGTTACTTAGTTCTTTTTCTTTAGTTTTTATGCGTTGTGTTATCTTGCCCAGCCTTGACGGCTGGGGGCTTAGTAGTTAACGTTACCTAGTTCTTTTTCCTTAGTTTTATGCATTGTTTTATCTTGCCCAGCCTTGACGGCTGGGGCGCTTATTAGTTAACGTTACTTTGTTCTTTTCCTTAGTTTTTTTTGTGTTGTTTGATCTTGCCCAGCGTATTCGTTAACGTTACTTAGTTCTTTCTCCTTAGTTTTTATGCGTTGTTTTGTTTAGCCCAGCCTTGACGGCAGGGGGCTTATTAGTTAACGTTACTTAGTTCTTTGTCCTTAGTTTTTACGCGTTGTGTTATCTTGCGCAGCCTTGACGGCTGGGGGCTTATTAGTTAAAGTTACTTAGTTCATTTCCTTAGTTTTTATGCGTTGTGTTATCCTGACCAGCCTTGACGGCTGGGGGCTTATTAGTTAACGTTACTTGGCCCTTTTTCTTTAGTTTTAATGCGTTGTGTTATCTTGCCCAGCCTTGACGGCTGGGGGCTTATTAGTTAACGTTACTCATTTCTTTGTCCTTAGTTTTTACGTGTTGTTTTATGTTTCCCAGCCTTGATGGTTAGGGTGCTTTTTAGTTAACGTTTCATAGTTCTTTTCCTTAGTCTTTTTGTGTCATTTTATCTTTCCCAGCGTGTTCGTTGACGTTAGTTAGTTCTTTCTCCCTAGTTTTTATGCGTTGTTTTATCTGGCCCAGCCTTGACGGCTGGGGGTTCATTAGTTAACGTTACTTAGTTCTTTGTCCTTAGTTTTTATGCGTTGTGCTATCTTGCTCAGCCTTGACGGCTGGGGGCTTATTTGTTAATGTTACTTAGTTCTTTTCCTAAGTTTTTAGGCATTGTGTTATCTTAACCAGCCTTCACGGCTGGGGGCTTATTAGTTAACGTTACTCAGTTCTTTGTTCTTGGTATTTATGCGTTGTGTTATCTTGCCCAGCCTTGACGGCTGGGGGCTTAATGGCTAAAGTTACTTAGTTCTTTTCCTTAGTTTTTATGTGTTGTGTTATCTTGACCAGCCCTGACGGCTGCGGGCTTATTAGTTAACGTTACTTAGTTCTTTTTCTTTAGTTTTTATGCGTTGTGTAATCTCGCCCTGCCTTGACAGCTGGGGGCTTATTAGTTAACGTTACTCAGTTGTTTGTCCTAAGTTTTTATGCATTATTTTATCTTGCCCAGCGTATTAGTTAACGATACTTAGTTCTTTCTCCTTAGTTTATATGCGTTGTTTTTTCTAGCTCAGCCTTGATGGCAGGGGGCTTATTAGTTAACGTTACTTCATTCTTTGTGCTTAGTTTTTATGTGTCATGTTATCTTGACCAGCCTTGATGGCAGGGGGCTTATTAGTTAACGTTATTTAGTTCTTTGTCCTTATTTTTTATGCGTTGTGTTATCTTTCCTGGCCTTGACGGCTGGGGGGCTTATTATTTAACGTTACTTAGTTCTTTTCCTTAGTTTTTGTGCGTTGTGTTTTCTTGAGAAGCCTTGACGGCTGGGGGCTTATTAGTTAATGTTACTTAGTTCTTTGTCCTTAGTTTTTGTGCGTTGTGTTTTCTTGACCAGCGTTGACGACTGGGGGCTTATTAGGTAACGTTACTTAGTTCTTTGTCCTTAGTTTTTATACGTTGTGTTATCTTGCCCAGCCCTGACGGCTGGGGGCTTATTAGTTAAAGTTACTTAGTTCTTTTCCTTAGTTTTTATGCGTTGTGTTATCTTGCCCAGCCTTGACGGCTGGGGGCTTATTAGTTAAAGTTACTTAGTTTTTTTCCTCAGTTTTTATGGGTTGTGTTTTCTTGACCAGCCTTGACGGCCGGGGGCTTATTAGTTAAAGTTACTTAGTTCTTTTTCTTAGTTTTTAGGCGTTGTGTCATCTTGACCAGCCTTGACGGCTGGGGACTTATTAGTTAACGTTACATGGTCCTTTTTCTTTAGTTTTTATGCGTTGTGCTATCTTGCCCAGCCTTGATGGTTGAGGGCTTATTAGTTAACGTTACTCATTTCTTTGTCCTTAGTTTTTATGCGTTGTTTTATCTTGCCCAGCGTTGTTGGTTGGGGTGCTTATTAGTTAACGTTACTTAGTTCTTTTCCTTAGTCTTTTTGTGTCGTTTTATCTTGCCCAGCATATTCGTTGACGTTACTTAGTTCTTTCTCCTTAGTTTTTATTCGTAGCATTATCTGGCCCAGCCTTGACGGCTGGGGGCTTATTAGTTAACGTTACTTAGTTCTTTGTCCTTAGTTTTTATGCGTTTTGTTATCTTGACCAGCCTTGACGGCTGGAGGCTTATTAGTTAACGTTACTTAGTTCTTTGTCCTTAGTATTTATGTGTTGTGTTTTCTTGACCAGCCTTGACGGCTGGGGGCTTATTAGTTAACGTTACTTAGTTCGTTGTCCTTAGTTTTTTTGCGTTGTGTTTTCTTGACCAGCCTTGATGGCTGGGGGCTTATTAGTTAACGTTACTTAGTTGTCTGTCCTTAGTTTTTATACGTTGTGTTATCTTGCCCAGCCTTGACGGCTGGGGGCTTATTAGTTAAAGTTTCTTAGTTCTTTTCCTTCGTTTTAATGCATTGTGTTATCTTGCCCAGCCCTGACGGCAGGGGGCTTATTAGTTAACGTTACTTAGTTCTTTGTCCTTATTTTTTATGCGTTGTGTTATCTTGCCTAGCCCTGACGGCTGGGGGGCTTATTATTTAACGTTACTTAGTTCTTTTCCTAAGTTTTTATGCGTTGTGTTTTCTTGACCAGCCTTGACGGCTGGGGGCTTACTAGTTAACGTTACTTAGTTCGTTGTCCTTAGTTTTTATGCGTTGTGTTTTCTTGACCAGCCTTGTCGGCTGGGGGCTTATTAGTTAACGTTACTTTGTTGTTTGTCCTTAGTTTTTATACGTTGTGTTATCTTGCCCAGCCCTGACGGCTGGGGGCTTACTAGTTAAAGTTACTTAGTTCTTTTCCTTCGTTTTTATGCATTCTGTTATCTTGACCAGCATTGACGGCTGGGGGCTTATTAGTTAACGTTACTTAGTTCTTTTTCTTTAGTTTTTATGCGTTGTGTTATCTTGCCTAGCCTGGATGGCTGGGGGCTTATTAGTTAACGTTACTCAGTTCTTTTTCCTTTGATTTTATTGGTTGTTTATCTTGCCCATCCTTTACGGTAGGGGTGCTTATTAGTTAACGTTACTTAGTTCTTTTCCTTAGTTTTTATGAGTTATTTTATCTTGCCCAGCGTATTAGTTAACGTTAATTAGTTCTTTCTCCTTAGTTTTTATGCGTTGTTTTGTCTAGCTCAGCCTTGACGACAGGGGGCTTATTATTAACGTTACGTAGTTCTTTGTCCTTAGTTTTTATGCGTTGTGTTATCTTGCCCAGCCCCGACGGCTGGGGGCTTATTAGTTAAAGTTACTTAGTTTTTTTCCTTAGTTTTTATGCGTTGCATTTTCTTGACCAGCCTTGACGGCCGGGGGCTTATTAGTTAACGCTACTTACTTCTTTTCCTTAGTTTTTATGCGTTGTTTTGTCTAGCTCAGCCTTGACGGTAGGGGGCTTATTAGTCAACGTTACTTAGTTCTTCGTCCTTAGTTTTTAAGCGTTGTGTTATCTTGCCCAGCCTTGACGGCTGGGGGCTTATTAGTTAACGTTACTTAGTTCGTTGTCCTTAGTTTTTATGCGTTGTGTTTTCTTGGCTAGCCTTGTCGGCTGGGGGCTAATTAGTTAATGTTACTTAGTTCTTTGTCCTTCGTTTTCATACGTTGGGTTATATTGCCCAGCCCTGACGGTTGGGGGCTTATTAGTTAAAGTTTCTTAGTTATTTTCCTTAGTTTTTATGCATTGTGTTATCTTGACCAGCCTTGACGGCCGGGGGCTTATTAGTTGACGTTACTTAGTTCTTTTTCCTTAGTTTTTTTGCATTGTGTTATCTTGCCTAGCCTGGACGGCTGGGGGCTTATTAGTTAACGTTACTCAGTTCTTTTTCCTTTGTTTTTATGCGTTGTTTTATGTTGCCCAGCCTTTACGGTTGGGGTGCTTATTAGTTAACATTACTTAGTTCTTTTCCTTAGTTTTTATGCGTTATTTTATCTTGCCCAGCGTGTTAGTTAACGTTACTTAGTTCTTTGTCCTTCGTTTTCGTACGTTGTGTTATCTTGCCCAGCCCTGACGGTTGGGGGCTTGTTAGTTAAAGTTTCTTAGTTATTTTCCTTAGTTTTTATGCATTGTGTAATCTTGACCGGCCTTGACGGCCGGGGGCCTATTAGTTAACGTTATTTAGTTCTTTTTCTTTAGTTTTTATGCATTGTGTTATCTTGCCTAGCCTGGACGGCTGGGGGCTTATTAATTAACGCTTCTCAGTTCTTTTTCCTTTGTTTTTATGCGTTGTTTTATGTTGCCCAGCCTTTACGGATGGGGTGCCTCTTAGTTAACGTTACTTAGTTCTTTTCCTTAGTCTTTTTGTGTCGTTTTATCTTGCCCAGCATATTCGTTGACGTTACTTAGTTCTTTCTCCTTAGTTTTTACGCGTTGTATTATCTGGCCCAGCCTTGACGGCTGGGGGCTTATTAGTTAACGTTACTTAGTTCTTTGTCCTTAGTTTTTATGCGTTGTGTTATCTTGACCAGCCTTGACGGCTGGAGGCTTATTAGTTAACGTTACTTAGTTCTTTGTCCTTAGTATTTATGTGTTGTGTTTTCTTGACCAGCCTTGACGGCTGGGGGCTTATTAGTTAACGTTACTTAGTTCTTTTTCCTTAGTTTTTGTGCGTTGCGTTATCTTGCCCCGCCTTTACTGCTGGGGGCTTACTAGTTAACTTTACTTAGTTCTTTTTCCTTAGTTTTTATGCATTGTTTTATCTTGCCCAGCCTTGACGGCTGGGGGGCTTATTAGTTAACGTTACTTAGTTCTTTTCCTTAGTTTTTTTGTGTTCTTTGATCTTGCCCAGCGTATTCGTTAACGTTACTTGGTTCTTTCTCCTTAGTTTTTATGCGTTGTTTTGTCTAGCTCAGCCTTAACGACAGGGGGCTTAATAGTTTACGTTACGTAGTTCTTTGTCCTCAGTTTTTATGCGTTGTGTTATCTTGCCCAGCCTTGACAGCTGGGGGCTTATTAGTGAAAGTTACATAGTATTTTTCCTTAGTTTTTATGCGTTGTGTTGTCCTGACCAGCCTCGACGGCCGGGGGCGTATTTGTTAACGTTACTTAGTTCTTTTCCTTAGTTTTTATGCGTTGTTTTGTCTAGCTCAGCCTTGACGGCAGGGGGCTTATTAGTTAACGTTACTTAGTTCTTTGTCCTTAGTTTTTAAGCGTTGTGTTGTCTTGCCAAGCCTTGACGGCTGGGGGCTTAGTAGTTAACGTTACTTCGCTCTTTTTCCTTAGTTTTTATGCATTGTTTTATCTTGCCCAGCCTTGACGGCTGGGGGCTTATTAGTGAAAGTTACTTAGTTTTTTTCCTTAGTTTTTATGCGTTGTGTTGTCTTGACCAGCCTTGACGGCCGGGGGCCTATTGGTTAACGTTAGTTAGTTCTTTTCCTTAGTTTTTATGCGTTGTTTTGTCTAGCTCAGCCTTGACGGTAGGGGGCTAATTAGTTAACGTTGCTTAGTTCTTCGTCCTTAGTTTTCAAGCGTTGTGTTAGCTTGCCAAGCCTTGATGGCTGGGGGCTTAGTAGTTAACGTTACTTAGCTCTTTTTCCTTAGTTTTTATGCATTGTTTTATCTTGCCCAGCCTTGACGGCAGGGGTGCTTATTAGTTAACGTTACTTTGTTCTTGTCCTTAGTTTTTATGCGTTATTTTATCTTGCCCAGCGTATTAGCTAACGTTACATAGTTCTTTCTCCTTAGTTTTTATGCGTTGTGTTTTCTTGACCAGCCTTGTCGGCTGGGGGCCTATTAGTTAACGTTACTTAGTTGTTTGTCCTTAGTTTTTATACGTTGTGTTATCTTGCCCAGCCCTGACGGCTGGGGGCTTATTAGTTAAATTTACTTAGTTCTTTTCCATTGTTTTTGTGCATTGAGTTATCGTGACCAGCCTTGACGGCTGGGGGCTTATTAGTTAACGTTACGTAGTTCTTTTTCTTTAGTTTTTATGCGTTGCGTTATCTTGCCTAGCCTGGATGGCTGGGTGCTTATTAGTTAACGTTACTCAGTTCTTTTTCCTTTGTTTTTATTGGTTGTTTTATCTTGCCCATCCTTTACGGTTGGGGTGCTTATTAGTTAACGTTACTTAGTTCTTTTCCTTAGTTTTTATGCGTTATTTTATCTTGCCCAGCTTATTAGTTAACGTTACTTAGTTCTTTCTCCTTAGTTTTTATGCGTTGTTTTGTCTAGGTCAGCCGTGAAGACAGGGGGCTTTTTAGTTAACGTTACGTTGTTCTTTGTCCTTAGTTTTTATGCGTTGTGTTATCTTGCCCAGCCCTGACGGCAGGGGGCTTATTAGTTAACGTTACTTAGTTCTTTGTCCTTATTTTTTATGCGTTGTGTTATCTTGCCTTGCCCTGACGGCTGGGGGGCTTATTATTTAACGTTACTTAGTTCTATTCCTTAGTTTTTATGCGTTGTGTTTTCTTGACCAGCCTTGACGGCTGGGGGCTTGTTAGTTAACGTTACTTAGTTCGTTGTCCTTAGTTTTTATGCGTTGTGTTTTCTTGACCAGCCTTGTCGGCTGGGGGCTTATTAGTTAACGTTACTTAGTTGTCTGTCCTTAGTTTTTATACGTTGTGTTATCTTGCCCAGCCTTGACGGCTGGGGGCTTATTAGTTAAAGTTTCTTAGTTCTTTTCCTTCGTTTTAATGCATTGTGTTATCTTGCCCAGCCCAGACGGCAGGGGGCTTATTAGTTAACGTTACTTAGTTCTTTGTCCTTATTTTTTATGCGCTGTGTTATCTTGCCTAGCCCTGACGGCTGGGGGGCTTATTATTTAACGTTACTTAGTTCTTTTCCTTAGTTTTTATGCGTTGTGTTTTCTTAACCAGCCTTGACGGCTGGGGGCTTACTAGTTAACGTTACTTAGTTCGTTGTCCTTAGTTTTTATGCGTTGTGTTTTCTTGACCAGCCTTGTCGGTTGGGGGCTTATTAGTTAACGTTACTTAGTTGTTTGTCCTTAGTTTTTATACGTTGTGTTATCTTGCCCAGCCCTGACTGCTGGAGGCTTATTAGTTAAATTTACTTAGTTCTTTTCCTTCGTTTTTATGCATTGTGTTATCTTGACCAGCATTGACGGCTGGGGGCTTATTAGTTAACGTTACTTAGTTCTTTTTCTTTAGTTTTTATGCGTTGTGTTATCTTGCCTAGCCTGGATGGCTGGGGGCTTATTAGTTAACGTTACTCAGTTCTTTTTCCTTTGATTTTATTGGTTGTTTTATCTTGCCCATCCTTTACGGTAGGGGTGCTTATTAGTTAACGTTACTTAGTTCTTTTCCTTAGTTTTTATGCGTTATTTTATCTTGCCCAGCGTATTAGTTAACGTTACTTAGTTCTTTCTCCTTAGTTTTTATGCGTTGTTTTGTCTAGCTCAGCCTTGACGACAGGGGGCTTATTAGTTAACGTTACGTAGTTCTTTGGCCTTAGTTTTTATGCATTGTGTTATCTTGCCCAGCCCCGATGGTTGGGGTCTTATTAGTTAAAGTTACTTAGTTTTTTTCCTTAGTTTTTATGCGTTGTGTTGTCTTGACCAGCCTTGACGGCCGGGGGCTTATTGGTTAACGTTAGTTAGTTCTTTTCCTTAGTTTTTATGCGTTGTTTTGTCTAGCTCAGCCTTGACGGTAGGGGGCTAATTAGTTAACGTTACTTAGTTCTTCGTCCTTAGTTTTTAAGCGTTGTATTATCTTGCCCAGCCTTGACGGCTGGGGGCTTATTAGTTAACGTTACTTAGTTCGTTGTCCTTAGTTTTTATGCGTTGTGTTTTCTTGGCCAGCCTTGTCGGCTGGGGGCTAATTAGTTAACGTTACTTAGTTCTTTGTCCTTCGTTTTCATACGTTGTGTTATCTTACCCAGCCCTGACGGTTGGGGGCTTATTAGTTAAAGTTTCTTAGTTATTTTCCTTAGTTTTTATGCATTGTGTAATCTTGACCAGCCTTGACGGCCGGGGGCTTATTAGTTAACGTTATTTAGTTCTTTTTCTTTAGTTTTTACGCATTGTGTTATCTTGCCTAGCCTGGACGGCTGGGGGCTTATTAGTTAACGTTACTCAGTTCTTTTTCCTTTGTTTTTATGAGTTGTTTTATGTTGCCCAGCCTTTACGGTTGGGGTGCTTATTAGTTAACGTTACTTAGTTCTTTTCCTTAGTCTTTTTGTGTCGTTTAATCTTGCTCAGCGTATTCGTTGACGTTACTTAGTTCTTTCTCCTTAGTTTTTATGCGTTGTATTATCTGGCCCAGCCTTGACGGCTGGGGGCTTATTAGTTAACGTTACTTAGTTCTTCGTCCTTAGTTTTTATGCGTTGTGTTATCTTGATCAGCCTTGACGGCTGGAGGCTTATTAGTTAACGTTGCTTAGTTCTTTGTCCATAGTATTTATGTGTTGTGTTTTCTTGACCAGCCTTGACGGCTGGGGGCTTATTAGTTAACGTTACTTGGTTCTTTTTCCTTAGTTTTTGTGCGTTGCGTTATCTTGCCCCGCCTTTACGGCTGGGGGCTTACTAGTTAACTTTACCTAGTTCTTTTTCCCTAGTTTTTATGCATTGTTTTATCTTGCCCAGCCTTGACGGCTGGGGGGCTTATTAGTTAACGTTACTTAGTTCTTTTCCTTAGTTTTTTTGTGTTGTTTGATCTTGCCCAGCGTATTCGTTAACGTTACTTAGTTCTTTCTCCTTAGTTTTTATGCGTTGTTTTGTCTAGCTCTGCCTTGACGACAGGGGGCTTAATAGTTAACGTTAGGTAGTTATTTGTCCTCAGTTTTTATGCATTTTGTTATCTTGGCCAGCCTTGACGGCTGGGGGCTTATTAGTGAAAGTTACTTAGTTTTTTTCCTTAGTTTTTATGCGTTGTGTTGTCTTGACCAGCCTTGACGGCCGGGGGCTTATTGGTTAACGTTAGTTAGTTCTTTTCCTTAGTTTTTATGCGTTGTTTTGTCTAGCTCAGCCTTGACGGCAGGGGGCTTATTAGTTAACGTTACTTAGTTCTTTGTCCTTAGTTTTTAAGCGTTGTGTTATCTTGCCAAGCCTTGACGGCTGGGGGCTTAGTAGTTAACGTTACTTAGCTCTTTTTCCTTAGTTTTTATGCATTGTTTTATCTTGCCCAGCCTTGACGGCAGGGGTGCTTATTAGTTAACGTTACTTTGTTCTTGTCCTTAGTTTTTATGCGTTATTTTATCTTGCCCAGCGTATTAGCTAACGTTACATAGTTCTTTCTCCTTAGTTTTTATGCGTTGTGTTTTCTTGACCAGCCTTGTCGGCTGGGGGCCTATTAGTTAACGTTACTTAGTTGTTTGTCCTTAGTTTTTATACGTTGCGTTATCTTGCCCAGCCCTGACGGCTGGGGGCTTATTAGTTAAAGTTACTTAGTTCTTTTCCTTTGTTTTTATGCATTGAGTTATCTTGACCAGCCTTGACGGCTGGGGGCTTATTAGTTAACGTTACGTAGTTCTTTTTCTTTAGTTTTTATGCGTTGTGTTATCTTGCCTAGCCTGGATGGCAGGGGGCTTATTAGTTAACGTTACTCAGTTCTTTTTCCTTTGTTTTTATTGGTTGTTTTATCTTGCCCATCCTTTACGGTTGGGGTGCTTATTAGTTAATGTTACTTAGTTCTTTTCCTTAGTTTTTATGCATTATTTTATCTTGCCCAGCTTATTAGTTAACGTTAGTTAGTTCTTTCTCCTTAGTTTTTATGCGTTGTTTTGTCTAGCTCTGCCTCGAAGACAGGGGGCTTATTATTTAACGTTACGTTGTTCTTTGTCCTTAGTTTTTATGCGTTGTGTTATCTTGCCCAGCCCTGACGGCAGGGGGCTTATTAGTTAAAGTTAATTAGTTCTTTCTCCTTAGTATTTATGCGTTGTTTTGTTTAGCCCATCCTTGACGGCGGGGGGCTTATTAGTTAACGTGACATAGTTCTTTGTCCTTAGTTTTTATGCGTTGTGTTATCTTGTCCAGCCTTGATGGCTGGGGGCTTATTAGTTAAAGTTACTTAGTTCTTTTCCTTAGTTTTTATGCGTTGTGTTATCTTGTCCAGCCTTGACGGCTGGGGGCTTATTAGTTAAAGTTACTTAGTTCTTTTCCTTAGTTTTTATGCGTTGTGTTATCTTGACCAGCCTTGACGGCTGGGGGCTTATTAGTTAACGTTACTTGGTTCTTTTGCTTTAGTTTGTATGCGTTGTGTTATTTTGCCCAGCCTTGATGGCTAGGGGCTTATTAGTTAAAGTTACTTAGTTCTTTGTCCGTACTTTTTATGCGTTGTGTTGTCTTGCCCAGCCTTGATAGCTAGGGGATTATTAGTTAAAGTTACTTAGTTCTTTTCCTTAGTTTTTATGCGTTGTGTTATCTTGACCAGCCTTGACGGCTTGGGGTATATTAGTTAACGTTACTTGGTTCTTTTGCTTTAGTTTTTATGCGTTGTGTTTTCTTGCCCAGCCTTGACGGCTGTGGGCGTATTAGTTAACATTACTGAGTTCTTTGTCCTTAGTTTTTATGTGTTGTTTTATCTTGCCCAGCCTCGACGGCGGGGGGCTTATTAGTTAACATTACTTTGTTCTTTTTCTTTAGTTTTTATGCGTTGTGTTATCTAGCCCAGCCTTGACGGCTAGGGGCTTATTCGTTAACGTTACTCGGTTGTTTGTCCTTAGTTTTTATGCTTGGTTTAATCTTGCCCAGCCTTGACGGCTGGGGTGCATATTAGTTAACATTACTTAGTTCTTTTCCTCCGTTTTTTTGTGTTGTTTTATCTTGCCCAGCGTATTCGTTAACGTTACTTAGTTCTTTCTCCTTAGTTTTTATGCATTGTTTTTTCTAGCTCAGCCTTGACGGCTTGGGTCTTATTAGTTAACGTTACTTAGTTCTTTGTCCTTAGTTTTTATGTGTTGTGTTATCTTGCCCAGCCTTGACTGCTTGGGGCTTATTAGTTATAGTTGCTTAGTTCTTTTCCTCAGTTTCTATGCGTTGTGTTATCGTGATCAGCCTTTACGGCTGGGGGGTTATTAGTTAACGTTACTTAGTTCTTTTCCTAAGGTTTTTTGCGTTGTGTTATCGTGATCAGCCCTGACGGCTGGGGGCTTATTAGTTAACGTTACATATTTCTTTTCCTTAGTTTTTATGCGTTTTGTTATCTTGACCAGCCTTAACGGCTGGGGGCTTATTAGTCAAAGTTACTTGGTTCTTTTACTTTAGTTTTTATGCGTTGTGTTATCTTGCCCAGCCTTGACGGTCGGGGGCTCATTAGTTAACGTTACTCAGTTCTTTGTCCTTAGTTTTTATGCGTTGTTTTATGTTGCCCAGCCTTAACGGCTGGGGTGCTTATTATTTAACGTTACTTAGTTCTTTTCCTTAGTTTTTATGCGTTTTGTTATCTTGACCAGCCTTGACGGCTGGGGGCTTATTAGTCAATGTTACTTGGTGCTTTTACTTTAGTTTTTATACGTTGTGTTATCTTGCCCATCCTTGACGGGCGGGGGCTCATTAGTTAACGTTACTCAGTTCTTTGTCCTTAGTTTTTATGCGTTGTTTTATCTTGCCCAGCCTTGACGGCTGGGGGCTTATTAGTTAACATTACTTTGTTCTTTTTCTTTAGTTTTTATGCGTTGTGTTATCTTGCCCAGCCTTGACGGCTAGGGGCTTATTAGTCAACGTTGCTCGGTTGTTTGTCCTTAGTTTTTATGCTTTGTTTAATCTTGCCCAGCCTTGACGGCTGGGGTGCATATTAGTTAACATTACTTAGTTCTTTTCCTCAGTTTTTTTGTGTTGTTTTATCTTGCCCAGCGTATTCATTAACGTTACTTAGTTCTTTTCCTAAGTTTTTATGCGTTGTGTTATCGTGATTAGCCTTGACGGCTGGGGGCTTATTAGTTAACGTTACTTAGTTCTTTTCCTTAGTTTTTATGCGTTGTGTTATCTTGACCAGCCTTTACGGCTGGGGGCTTATTAGTTAACGTTACTTGGTTCTTTTACTTTAGTTTTTATGCGTTGTGTTATCTTGCCCAGCCTTGACAGCCGGGGGCTCATTCTTTAACATTACTCGGTTCTTTGTCCTTAGTTTTTATGCGTTGTATTATCTTGCCCAGCCTTGACAGCTGGGGTGCTTATTAGTTAACGTTACTTAGTTCTTTTCCTTAGTTTTTATGCGTTATTTTATCTTGCCCAGCGTATTAGTTAACGTTACTTAGTTCTTTCTCCTAAGTTTTTATGCGTTGTTTTGTCTAGCTCAGCCTTGACGACAGGGGGCTTATTAGTTAACGTTACGTAGTTCTTTGTCCTTAGTTTTTATGCGTTGTGTTATCTTGCCCAGCCCCGACGGCTGGGGGCTTATTAGATAAAGTTACTTAGTTTTTTTCCTCAGTTTTTATGCGTTGCGTTTTCTTGACCAGCCTTGACGGCCCGGGGGCTTATTAGTTAACGCTACTTACTTCTTTTCCTTAGTTTTTATGCGTTGTTTTGTCTAGCTCAGCCTTGACGGTAGGGGGCTTATTAGTTAACGTTACTTAGTTCTTCGTCCTTAGTTTTTAAGCGTTGTGTTATCTTGCCCAGCCTTGACGGCTGGGGGCTTATTAGTAAACGTTACTTAGTTCGTTGTCCTTAGTGTTTATGCGTTGTGTTTTCTTGGCCAGCCTTGTCGGCTGGGGGCTAATTAGTTAATGTTACTTAGTTCTTTGTCCTTCGTTTTCATACGTTGTGTTATCTTGCCCAGCCCTGACGGTTGGGGGCTTATTAGTTAAAGTTTCTTAGTTATTTTCCTTAGTTTTTATGCATTGTGTTATCTTGACCAGCCATGACGGCCTGGGGCTTATTAGTTAACGTTACTTAGTTCTTTTTCTTTAGTTTTTATGCATTGTGTTATCTAGCCTAGCCTGGACGGCTGGGGGCTTATTAGTTAAGGTTACTCAGTTCTTTTTCCTTTGTTTTTATGCGTTGTTTTATGTCGCCCAGCCTTTACGGTTGGGGTGCTTATTAGTTAACATTACTTAGTTCTGTTCCTTAGTTTTTATGCGTTATTTTATCTTGCCCAGCGTATTAGTTAACGTTACTTAGTTCATTGTCCTTCGTTTTCATACGTTGTGTTATCTTGCCCAGCCCTGACGGTTGGGGGCTTATTAGTTAAAGTTTCTTAGTTATTTTCCTTAGTTTTTATGCATTGTGTAATCTTGACCAGCCTTGACGGCCGGGGGCTTATTAGTTAACGTTATTTAGTTCTTTTTCTTTAGTTTTTATGCATTGTGTTATCTTGCCTAGCCTGGACGGCTGGGGGGCTTATTAGTTAACGTTACTCAGTTCTTTTTCCTTTGTTTTTATGAGTTGTTTTATGTTGCCCAGCCTTTACGGTTGGGGTGCTTATTAGTTAACGTTACTTAGTTCTTTTCCTTAGTCTTTTTGTGTCGTTTAGTCTTGCTCAGCGTATTCGTTGACGTTACTTAGTTCTTTCTCCTTAGTTTTTTATGCGTTTGTATTATCTGGCCCAGCCTTGACGGCTGGGGGCTTATTAGCTAACGTTACTTAGTTCTTTGTCCTTAGTTTTTATGCGTTGTGTTATCTTGACCAGCCTTGTCGGCTGGGGGCCTATTAGTTAACGTTACTTAGTTGTTTGTCCTTAGTTTTTATACGTTGTGTTATCTTGCCCAGCCCTGACGGCTGGGGGCTTATTAGTTAAAGTTACTTAGTTCTTTTCCTTTGTTTTTATGCATTGAGTTATCTTGACCAGCCTTGACGGTTGGGGGCTTATTAGTTAACGTTACGTAGTTCTTTTTCTTTAGTTTTTATGCGTTGTGTTATCTTGCCTAGCCTGGATGGCTGGGGGCTTATTAGTTAACGTTACTCAGTTCTTTTTCCTTTGTTTTTATTGGTTGTTTTATCTTGCCCATT